>OU015496.1:135211819-135404319 GCA_907164885.2 Dolomedes plantarius
TATATATATATATATATATATATATATATATATACATATATACAGTGGAACCTCCATATATCGAACTTCCCTATATCGAAATTTCCTATATATTGAACTCTTAGCAAATCTCCATGTTCATTACATAGAAAAATTGTTTCTATATATCGAAAAAACCTCTATATATCGAATTTTTTTTCAAGACAAATTGGGAGATTTTATTCCACTTTAGAATAAAATCTCCCAATTTTTGGAGTTTAAAGAATACGTAGTGGACTTCAATTCGTGGAAAATGCCCCTGATGAAGTTTTTAGTGGACTGAAAAAATACGAACATTTCTTTGAACTTTCCGCAAAACTAACTGTTCAGCAAGATATTCGTAGTTTTTTTTTAAAGAATGTAACTGTGATCATTGTAACCACTGTCTGCATTATTGTTTTTTTAAAGATATGTAGTAATCAATAAATCTTTCATATTAATTCATTTTTTAGCTATTAACTTTCATTTAATGGGATTCGCATAAAAATTAGAAATGGAGTTTCGTGTACGAAAATTAGTTTTAATTGTTTTTTTAGGAGAATTACGATAAGACTAAGTTTAATTCTATATATCGAAATTTCTATATATCGAATTTTTTTCGCGCAATTTGCTACTTCGATATATGGAGGTTCGACTGTATATATATATATATATATATATATATATATATATATAAAAATTTTTCGTAAGATGCATTTTCATTTAAAAGCAATCCTATAGAGTATTATTTTACTGGACACACACAAAATAACTATCAACTGATGATGAATGATGCATCTAAATATGATAAATCAAGCCGTTATTAATCACCACATTTCCTTTATATGCGAAACACTGGTGAAATTTTGTATGCAGATTGAATTACACTGTGCTGCATTACACCCCCATTATGAATAAATATTTGGAAATTAATGAACGATGTTGATCCAAAATAATAGAATTTTTGACAATATACAGAATGTTATTCAAACAATATGTTACGCTTCAAAAACAATTTTGCCTTTTATTTTGCAGTTTGAGACGCCATTTACATAATGAATGAAAACAAGATAAATCAAATGAAAACATTTTTCCATGATTTCCGAGTAAAAATGACGTTGGAGAAGCTGCTAAACTACGAATACGTGAAATTTGTTTAAAATAAATACTGGAAATAACAAATAAATTCATATCCATGCACGAATAATTGAAAAGATATTGGATTACTGTCATGAAAACCTTTCGCATCGATAAAATGACAAATATATTTAAGAATAAGGGAATACTATTTTTTGACTCAGTAAGTCTGGAATAAAATGAAAGCCGAGAAATTGCTTTAAACAAAAGAATCGAGTATTATCTCCTACAAAGAAATTTTGATTTCTTGAATGAACAATAAACACACCTTTATGCATTTTTTTATTATTAATTAATTACAGCTTTTGTATCTAATTATTTCAATTTCCGTTTCGCATATATCTTTTCAAATATACCTTTCGAATAGAAATGATGTGTTTCTTAAATTAAATGATTTATATAATAATGATTTTATTTTCAAAATTTTACCAATTTTTATAACGACATGACCAAACATTGTTAGGTTTTAATTTTTCAATTACTTTCCTCACCATAAGAAAATTAAATTTTTCTAATACATATATATAAATTTATTCATAAAATAAAAGGGTAAATTCTATACAGATATAAATAGCGGTTTTTACTATTAAAAATAAATTTGATTTTAAATATGATGTTCAAGGCGTGTTTAAAAAAGCAGCGATTTTTTTTCTATAAAGGCTTTACTGTTAATTTTACAAAATCTTAAGTCTGCTGTGTACTAACCCTATTGGATTCGCTCACCTAAATGTTAACCTATGGAGGAAATGTGCCCCAGGACTGCCGACTTAAAGATTTTTGTTAATTGCACTCCATAATAGAGAAAGGAATTTTACATATTGGGGCACTTTTCATGTTCTAAAAAATGCAAATAATATCTTAAAATTTAAATTAAAACTAACTCATGGCACAACAGTCCGAATGACTTTTCAGCACTGTGGATCAAGGCCTGCGGTGCCCATCTCCGCTTTCATGACGGTGGGCTTGGGGTGCCATACAGCATATGTCTCGGTCAGGTGGTCAACCCCCAGGACCCCCCAAAGTCCGGTCGCAGGACCCCTTCCCCCAGATTTAGTTTCCAAGCATGCTTGGTTACAAAAAATGCAAATAAAATTTTTTAATTTAAAGTATTTAAGGAATAAATATGTTATAGTGTGTTTTAAGCGAACTTAAATTCCTTTGGCGGACGAAATTTATAAAATGATTCCTGTTGCAAAGTGCAGTAAAGTTCGAGCGATCTGAAAATACCATTTTTATTAATTATTAGCATTTATAGAGCTATAAATAGTAGACAAATTTATTCCATATTTTACGAATTGAATTTATTCCATATTCATTTACTTGGAATTATTGTCCTAAGGTCGTGCGGAAAACTTAATGTATTATGCACTGCTAATATTTTACTGCCTGTTAATAAATACTGAGTATCTGCATTGTGATTTGGCATTATTTATTTATTTGATTCACAGCATGTATTTAATACTTGTACTGTTGTGTAAACTGGCTGTGTATAGTAGTAAACATTATAACACTGCACTGTGTTAAACCGTAGCAAATCTGTAGTACTGTACCACTAGTGAGTGGAAATTGTTAGCTCATTTTGGATTGTGTACTTTTTAACTTATATAAAGTAGCTAAGTGCAACAGGTAACGAATTACTAACACAAGTTGTGTTGGTAGTTAATTTTGGACAAATAATATAGACATTGAAATGGTTAAAGACTAAAGTTTTTGTATGGCGCCTGGACAGGTATTGATGTGTTGTCAGTTAGAAAATGTGATTTGAAGTTTTGGTTTTATTTGACTTGATTTCGGCCAGGAGGTGTTTGCGTAGATCTCATGCGCATACCTTCCGGACCAGCGTGTCCAGGCTGAGCGGTTTTTTGTCGGGACGATGAGTCATCTGCAATTGTACCGTTTAAACGAAAGCTGAGGTCGGTCTTAACCTTCGGATATTGATCCATATTTTAACATTGAGGTGAGTGGATCCATTAAATCCCAATGCCAATCTCAGGTTTATTTATAGACTTACAAAGCGCCCCCTATCGGCCGCCAGCTAGAAATCACTGAAACTGTCTAGAAAGGCCTAGAAGGTTGGCGACCATTTGGCGCCATATCGCCAAATTTGGCGACAAAAATATGTCCCCAAATCCATCGCCAATTTGGTGATAACTCTCATATTTGCCGAGAATACATAGTCTGGTAAAATTCGTAACATCGCTCCCTCCTCAAGGACTGCACGTCCCGGGCAGTACAGCTTTTGGACAGGAAGACTTTCTTACAACACATAATAGCAAACTGAACTATAATATCACAACTAAAATTAATGCATAATTAATACGCATACAGACAAATACATACTTCATAAAACTAATAAATATGTACAAGGAACATCTAATTACTTTAAACAACATTAATAAAACAAAACTTTCTTAAGGATTATTTACACAAAATAAAATGTTATATACAAAACGAGAAAGCCCATGGTCTGTACATTTCTTTAATGTATTAACTATGGCCATAGTAAGAGCTAGTCTGTCATAATGCACTATTCTATGCTTAAAATTCGACAGATGACAAGTCGCAAGTAATGCTGACAAGTAATGCTGACAGATGACAAGTCGTAAAATGCTAGAGTTGCGGCGGCGAAGGTCACACCTGAAGAAATTGTCCAGTGCGCCAAGACTCGGGAGCAAAGAACACTCCCAAGAAACAGGGGAATGCAGCCGTCCTATCAAGAAAACCCCGTTCCGGAAGCTACCATTAATGTTCCAGAGTGGAAAAGAACTTTGATGTTATAAATACCGTAGTAAGACAAACTACAGCTTCTACGTCACCAGAGCCAGATCCATGGAGGGATGACGAAAATCGAAAAGATCAGCTGGAAGATCCTGAACTAAGGCCCATAGTTGTTCACGAAAATACTGGCTATACACCATACCAGATACTTTCCGGTCGTGACCTCCGTCTGCCATGTGACCTCCTGTCCGGACGCCCTCCAGATACGCCTTCATCACCTGTAGAGTACAACAGTGAACTCGAGGCCCGTTTTGAAAACGTCCATAACTTCGTGAACGGAACAAGATCGCAACGGAGAAGATGAAGAACAGGTACGACATGAAAGCAACAAGACATGAATTCCATGAAGGTGACAAGGTATGGTTCTGGAACCCGATTCAACGTAAGGGACTTTCTCCCAAGTTAAAGTCGTCTCGGGATGGTCCGTATACAGTCCTAAAAAGACTGAATGACGTCGTGGTTCGTATTAGAAAATCGTCTAATTCTAAGCCTAGAATAGTGCATTATTACAGACTAGCTCCTTACTATGGCCATAGTTAATACATTAAAGAAATGTACAGACCCTGGGCGTTCTCTTTTTGTATATAACATTTTATTTTGTGTAAATAATCCTTAAGTAAGTTTTGTTTTATTAATGTTGTTTAAAGTAATTAGATGTTCCTTGCACATATTTATTTGTTTTATGAAGTATGTATTTGTCTGTATGCGTATTAATTATGCATTAATTTTAGTTGTGATTTTATAGTTCAGTTTGCTATTATGTGTTGTAAGAAAGTCTTCCTGCCCAAAAGCTGTACTGCCCGGGACGTGCAGTCCTTGAGGAGGGAGCAATGTTACGAATTTTACCAGACTATGTATTCTCGCCAAATATGAGAGTTATCACCAAATTGGCGATAGATTTGGGGGACATAGTTTGGTCGCCAAATTTGGCGATATGGCGTCAAATGGTCGCCAATCTTCTAGGCCTTTCTGGAACCTTCTAGGACTTTCTAGACAGTTCCAGTGATTTCTAGATGGCGGCCAATAGGGGGCGCTTTGTAAGTCTATAAATATACCTGAGATTGGCATTGAAACTCAGTGAGTATTCTTTTCTGCTGCGTATTGAATGTATTGAAAGTGCGTTAGGCGTATATTGTATTGAAGACTCTGTTATCCTGACTTATGTTTTTAGAGTTTTCTGTTGTAAAGAAGACAGTTGTTACGTCTTTTCTGTTAGTATTTGTGTATGCGCCTGAAGAATTTACCGAATAATAAATTTTATTTTGTGTGCACTTTCTGAAGAGAATTTATTCAATCCCATCGAAGTCAGAAAAAGGAACAATATATATATAAACTCCCTTAGTGGCCGTTCTTACAAATGGGGTGAGAAATTTATCGTTCTAAAGAGGAAATCGGAAAAATGGGCCCCGTAAGCTAAAGAATAAGAGTAGTGGTTTACATATTGAAAATCTTAAAAGGCAGTCTACCTGGCTGCATCCTTCGTCAGGCAGCATGCATTTATATAGTTGTGTTTACCATTTTTTTAGCAAGGAGTTAAAAAAGGAACTTTGTTGTTTTTTAACCTTGTTTACAAATAAAGATGACGGAGTCAGATTACAGTGTCATCAGTTTTCTTGAACACTAAATACGCACGCAAAGGCCACAACACATTGAAAATCTTGAAAGGCTATTGACTATTCGCATAAACAAAATGTAATCCGAATTTGTATTGGATCGAGAACTGCTGAAGAATATTGCTTAAAGAAGCCTGAAAACATCCGAGAGCTTCAAGATAACTCTATTAGCATTTTAAATAAGAAAAGTTCTCCTCACTGTAGAATATGATGCATTCAACTGAATAAATTCTTATCAGACTAAATGCAGCCACTGCAAAAGGTGAAAGCCCGAAATATTCAAATGGTGTGAAGCGCTATTTAAATGCACTTTAAGCTTACGGTTTTCTGACTTGTGGGGTTGTGTAAATAATTGTTCGAGTAAGTTGAATCTTCAAAATTATATTTTAGGATCAAGTAGCAGTGGAAACTTTTAAGAAGAAGTCCTTATTTTCTGACTGAGTATATAAAATATATCTTACTAGATTATGAGTTATATTCAATTAGTTTCGTTTTAATTTAGTTATGAAACATATGATAACACATAATCATGAATATCATAAAAATGACACATAAGTGTCATTTTTATGATAAGGATGAATTACATTGGTGAATTACACTTAAAGGGTGAATTACATTGGAATACAGCTTGGTTTTCTAGTCATATAAAATAATAAAAATGGTTTAGTACATTTGTTAAGCCAAGGGAAAAATGATAGGTCGAAATATTTCTCTGTTTATTTTTCATGTACCAAAATATTACCATGGCACTCTAAAAATCCCCCAAACCATCCATCATATCGTTGATCTAAACATCATTGAAATTTAATTCTGGTGATTTAAACACTGAAATTGTGGTTACATATTTTATAAGTGGGAAAACTTTCAAAATTCAGTAGGATTTTAAATCTGCATTGCGGTTGTCTCTACGGGATATAAATGTAATATGAAATCTTATATGGATTGAATTTCACGGCTGAATAACGAATTGAAATTCTACTAACATTTTTTTATGCTGCATCGATAAATAATACTTTTGTCCTAGTAGCTAACTCTATCATAAGCTAAGAATCGTTTTATAATCTCAAATATATATATATATATATATATATATATATATATATATATATATATGTGTGTGTGTGTGTGTGTGTGTGTGTGTGTGTAAGTAAGATTAACGGATCAGTGAACTCGAACACATTTGTAGCCGTTACCCGGGAGTTACCAGGTCAAACCGAGTCAAACCAAAGCAAGTCCAGGCGAGAAAACACAATCCTCCACATAGGTGGTTACACAGTTTTTTTTGTTAAAAAATATTCCAGTTGCTCAGGTACACGCTGATGAACTCACAGTTTAATAGCTATAGGACTTTTTGCATGGTAATTCCCGTCCTGGGGCTGCCGGAACAGCTCGCAGAAAATATAAAATCGCAGAGACCCGAAAGAAAGTAAATTTCTCGCCCGAGTGCGAGTGAAAATAAACTTCCGATTGGGCAGATCAAGACACTAGACCTAATATAGCATATGAGGTGATGATTTCATCAGATTTTCTCGAACTTTCTATGTTATTTAACTCTGGCTGAGCGTGGCTTTAGGGAAAAAACTATCAGGTTATTTTGGTTCTTCCCAGGTCAAATTCATGTTGAGGGATGTTATTATATTGCGATAATATAACAGAATTTTGATTAGGCGTTTCCTTTAATATAAAAGTTATCGTTTCACACATATATATATAGATAGATTTAATAAATATATATATATATATATATATATATATATATAATACCGTATGCTAGTGAAGTTTCGATAAACAAGGTTATTTCATTGATGGTTTCAACAAAATTTTACAAGGAGAAAATACGAAATTGCAACTCTGATTACAGAGTTATAGTTTACAACTAAGTATCACATTTTAAAATGACTAGTAGATGGTAGCTTATGATTTCGTAACTATGATTATGTAAGAAAAATTATGCACCAGAAAATAACTGTTACTTGAAGGTAGTCTTCAATTTTATTGGCGAAATAGAATGCAGTATATTCCAACAGACTGTTATCTGTTTCTTTCAGTGGTAGTAACTGAAAAAAAATCCTGTACTTGCATAAAAGTATTTTCATAACAGAAAAGTAATGAATAATATGATAAATTAATATTGCTAGTTTTCTTTATAGTATATTCAGAAGAATACATCAGAATGTTTAGGAGGATCTGGACATCAGCACCACATGTATAACTGAGGCTAAAATATGCTGTAAGAAGTGATAATGATTGATTGAAGGGAATGGTAAGAAATATTTCTATAGACAGCCGATATCTGAAGTAATCGGTGTTACAACTTAGGAGCAGAAGTTATCGGCAATAACCATAATTTTTACGGCTGCATGGGGGCCTGATGTAGCCTAGGGTAGAGCGTTGGACTTTGAATTGGGGGTGCTCGGTTCGAATCCCGGAGAATGCCATGAAATACCTTCGTGTCTAGGCCGAATATGGGCACGTTAATCCCGTAGACTTGAAAGTACTTCTAAGAGGTCAGAGAGGGTGACCTCTTAGCTCTACTGGGATTAGCCTACTGGGGGGAGGGTCATACCTCTTAGCATCTGGGGAGAATGACCCTCCCCCCAGATGTCTCCCCTAGGGGTGCTCGGTCAAGACTGAATTGGCTCCAGGGGGTGGTGTTGGTTCACCTATATGTTGGTTCACCTATCTCACGAATGTCTTCATTGGCAAGTGCCCCGCATTGGCTAAAATTAAAGTTGCATAGCTATCATCGAAATAATATATTGTTTAGAGACTTGCCCATGGTCTTTTGGATGACTCGTAATCTATGAGTCATGGCAAAACTATAGACATCTTTAGAACTAACTGAGGAAACTCTCATCCAAAATGAATAAGCTCTCAATTCCTCAGAGGCTCTGAAATGAAGAAGTTCTCAAGATGAAGAAATGTTGTGAGCAGCTGATAGGAGAAGCAGACCTGATAAAAGAAAAATTATTCACAAGAAAAAAGTATTTTTTCTGTACTAGAGAAATACTATTTAAGGATATTTCAAACTTTTAAAATGTTGTTGCCATGAATAAATTCCTTCCAGTATTTCAATAATATGTTACAGTTTAACCATACGTGTAAATACATATAAATAATTTCTAAATATGCTAATTTTGGGGTTACAATAGAAGAATAATAATGTCTAGAATACAGCGATTAAACTAGAATCTCTCTCATATAATGCAGTATAGTTAACATAGAACTAGAGAGATCTGAATTTATCTGCTACATGTATCTCTTAGAATTGCCAATGTTTAAAATTATGTTAGTAAAATATACCTATAAAGAAACGAAAATGGTTTATAAAAAAAGGTATTCATTATTCCCTGCCTTCAATAAATCATAAATGAAATTCTTTAGCAATTTTCAAATATGAAATCGAGTGAATGCACTAAATTTCTTAGAGAATATTATAGCATTAATTTGTTCAGTTCAATAAAACATTCCTTTAATTCTCATGCCCTATATGTAACATTATATACACTTTTTAATGCTTCTTATATTTTTATCATAGAAATATTTAGAGATGTAAATCAAATTTTCTCTTTCTGAAACATTGCAAATATTAGACATGGAATGTATAGCATATAAAATGAAAATGCATTTATAAAACATATGAACTAAATTCGTGGATGTAAAATGGAATTCATGACAGAGTAAGTAAAGTAATAGCAATTTTTTTAAAGAAATAAACAGTTAAACTATTGATGTTAACAAGAGTATATAGATGATAAATGCATTAGTGCATTTTAAGGTGTATTTAGATGTATCTTCCAAGATTAGAAGTATGTATTAAGAAAAAAGGTTGAATTCGTACAAAATTGCTGAAAGAATATTAGTTTAGAGCATGCTATAATTGAATGGTATATGGATAAGAGAAAATTTAATTCTTCTGCTGATATTTCATTTTGAAAAAGTAACTACTCCCATATTATTTTCAATATCAATAAAATAAGTTGTTTCCCTCTTTTATAAACTTACGAGTTTGCAAATGTTTTATAATTCAGGAAATGCATGAAAAAATCACTGTTAACGATAATAATAAATATTCATTGAAATTCAGTTATCAGAAATTACGAAAGTTATTTTTTATAAATATCTGAAAACTGTTATTTGAATGCAGGAAACATTGCTTAGGACATCGCTCATGAAAAAGTATTGATTATTCAAAGAGTATTTGCACTACCAAAATGGACAACTTTGTAATATTTTTTTCTTAATTTATTTCACTATAATTTTTTGTTAACAATCGCTAATACTGATCCATGGGGCCCATATGGTTGAAAATCCAAAGTAAACACATTGTTGTAAAAACTGCAATCTAACTGGAACTTCTCTCCTGACGTTATAGTCATTCTTAACTCTCCAAAGACTTAGTTCACATTGCTTCCAGAGCAGAGAGTTAGCAATTAAAATGTTAACCAATCACATAGCTCAACGCTGTGATGCCATCCGTTGAAGTAGACTGCTGAAATTCAGTGCTGACGGATGACACAATGGACACATGATACGTCAAACAAAAATGTTAAGTTGACGGAAAAATTATTTCAGTTTTAAGTAAAAATAAAAGGCACATTTTTTTTCATTTTCACCGATAATTTTATTGAAGAACATGTCCACTATTTTGTTATACTTCCTTCAGCCTTCTTTCGAGAAACTTCATAGTTCCATCTTCTAAAAACTTACACAGCGCAAATCTCTATTTTTTTGCGTTTAAGTTGCGTTTTTACTTTCCTGAAATAATAAAGTTTAATATGCCAAAAATGTTGCTAATTTTCTTCCATCTTCAATACTAAAGTGGCTACACAAAAATCCTCAAATTTGAATTTGTTTTGTTTCAGGGGACTTCGTACCCTTATATTGATGAAATATCGATTACTCAATTTTTTTGTTAATAATATACTTTGACGCCTCTAGTATATTGGTACAAAGTTTTGAGATGATCTGACGATTGTAAGTGTATCAAAAATGCCTTTCATTACCTCGAGAGCCCTTTAAATGCCACGCCCACTTTAGTGTTTACATTCCTTTTACTCTGAAATTTTCCTCTCTGAATTAAAAATAACCCAGGTGATAACCCAGGTAGTTACAAATTAAGAAAAGGGACCCCAATAAATGAAGTATTTCTTCCAAAATGTCTACCAGTATATCAACGGCTTGCATCTAGTGAACTTCTGGAGAGATGTGTGCGTTCTGAAACTCAAAATTCTAATGAGAGTTTGCACAGTGTGATTTAGGCAAAGTGCACTAAAGAAATATTTTTTAATAAACAACGTGTAAAACTCTGTGTAACAACAGCAGTTTGTAAATTTATTACGGGTACAATGCATACAATAAGAGAAGTACAAAAGGCACTGGGAAAGAATTTAGATCATTCCAAGAAAAAACTTGATGTTGTATTGGATTCACGAAAAATTTTTGTTTCAGAAAAGGTATAACAATGCAAAGTACCAACTTGTCCGTAAATTATAAAAAATGCTATTCGTAAAAGAGAACAGCTCCCCAGAAAGAGATAAGGCGTTACATAATCAGCAGGATGTTTTTAAAATCGTCAAGTGTTATGAGTGATGTTTGTGTACTCTGTGGATGGTGAAACATTGCAAGTTAAATTTTCAAATTCTGTACGAAACTGTTAATTAATGCTGTAAATCTTTATTATAAATATCTTGTAATACATATTTATAAATATTTAAAAGCACTCTAAGAAAGATATTTAAATTGTTATTCACATTTTTCACCAGTTCTCTCATCATTTCTGTTTGGATACGTTTTTAATTAAAGCCTTAATTATAACTAAATGTTCATCTATTCAAAGAAAATGGAAATAACTTTAAAGATATATAAGTAGTAGTATAATGAAATTAATATTAAGGAAACTGAAATAGGTTTTTACAGTTTTTTCAGTGCTTAAATTCTTTAAATGGATTTTTCTCAGTTTGCTGTTTTTGACGAGTTACTGTGTTTAAAACATGATTACGCCTACAAATATATGTCAAATGACACCATTATTCTTTTATGTTCAATATAATGCATTTAATAAAACTTTAGATGGATTTTACAATATAAGGAAAAGGAAAAAAAAAAGAAAAATCGAAATGTTGAGGAAATCATGTTTTTCGCTACGTTTTTGCCTATATTTGTATATTTTATTTTTTTTCTCATAAACTAATTCATTTAATTGTAAAATCAATCCATAAAATTCTAAAGTATAATGTCATACACATCCAATAAAAAAATCCTTTTAGAATTTTGAGAACTAAAGGAGAAAAAGAATTTTTTTTTCTTTAATTAAAAAAAAAAATTATTTCTCAATTTTTACCCACAAAATGATTTTTTTCTTGTTAAAATCAGTTTGCTTAATTATTACCTATAATAATATGTGTATACTATAGGTAAACATACTTCTGCAAAAATACTCCTTCAAAGAGTACCGAGTCCCTTTCAAATGCACATTGATATGGCAGCTGTCCCAACACAATCTCACATAACTGTTTCGGATGACGTTATAGACAACAAGGTTCTGGTTCAGTCATCGAACTAAAAACCGAACGAACTCTTTGACCAACCTAATACATCATGTCAACATCTCGATGCCGACAAAGAAGCTATGTACTACGTTCTGAACTCAATGAACATGACTTTATAGTGGTTATCGTCACGAATTTAAAAGGAGAGAGCCAGGGTTCGAACAACATACAATAAACATTCTTGGGCTGTCCAAAGATTTTGTTGTTCCATCTATGTAGCAGCCCCGTTGTGAAAACAGCCAACAAAATTCCAAATACACTGCTGGCCACCCAAATTGCAACACCAAGAAATACAAGAGATATCACAACAAAATTTATTTTGTAGATAACATGTTGACCAAGTATCAAATGATTAAATTTATAGACTTCTGTGAAGTGTGGTTCCTGCAAAAATCAGTAGCCTGAGTAGCCGCCATTGTTGGAGATCACCGCTGACACACGCCTCGGCATTGATTCAAAGGGACTTTGGATGAGTTCTTGGGGTACAGCAGACCAAGCAGCTTCCACACGTTGCCAAAGTTGATATGCTGTGGCAGCTGGGGATGGAATCTGGGTCAATCGTAGAGCAACCATGGACCACATGTTTTCTATCGGCGAAAGATCCGGAGAGCGAGGCAGCCAGGGAAGCAATTCAATCTGGCGATTGACGAAGAAACGTTGGACAATGCGTGACACGTGTGGTCGCGCATTATCCTGTTGAAATATGGCTGTGGGCAAGCCCTGAAGGTAAGGATGGACAACTGGCTCCAAACAGCCAGCGCTACAACACGTCGTAGATGTAGCGCTGGCTGTTTAAAGTACCGGCAATGCGTACTAGAAGTGTGCGAGAGTGATATCCAATACCGCCCCATACCATAATACCCGGTGCAGGACCAGTGTGGCGGTGCATAACGCAGCTGTTCAGCATCCTCTCTTCACGGTGTCTCCAGACTCGAATGCGACCATCGTGGTGTTGCAGACAGAAGCGTGACTCGTCAGTAAAGACAATTTCATTCCATTCTGCCGTCTACATCCTTCTGTCATCGCACCATTGGCGGCGGAGACGTCTGTGGTTCTGCGTCAAGGGTAGACAAAGCAATGGACATCTTGCGGACAGACCACTCTGCTGTAAACGGCGTCGAATGGTACGCGCAGACACTGGATGATGCGTTACAGACTGCATGTGCTGTGCTATGGTTCGTCATGTGACTGAGCGATCCGTCACTGCCATGCGCACAATTTGCCTGTCATCACGTGAAGTGGTGCGCTGAGGTGGATGCGATCGAACACGCCGGTCTGTCGTACCCTCCTGCATCCAACGATCACATATCCGCATTACAGTTGTTTGGTTTCGTCCAACGCGACTACCGATTTCCCTGAAAGATAATCCACAATCTCTGTAGGCCACTATCCTTCCTCTGTCGAACTCGGATACTTGATCAAAAGATGATCGCTGTTTTCGATGAGGCATAATTGATCGTTTTTTTTAAACCACAATAAAAACACAATTGCCGAACTTGAAATCGTCGAAATCTCGAAGCCTTAAATAGAGCTTTGAAGTGGCGCCACAGGCGCGCGTGATGTGCGTCTGCGCTGAAATTCTAATCATTTCCATATCTCACCTCCGCTAATGCATGTTGTAAATTTCATGTTATTTGCATGTTTCCTTCAGGGTGTTGCATTTACAGTGGCCAGCAGTGTATGTTCCTTTTCAAAGTTATTCTATTAATAAATTTTTATTGATTACTTTCTTTCATGAATCTTGTTTTGACATGCCATAAAAAAACTTCCACTACCATTCCATATTTCTCTGAAATAAAAAGGGTTTTTCTTGTATTGACAATATCCCTTAAAGTTTGAAGGACAACATGGCAATTATACTTTTATGTTTTCAGTCCTTGGATATATATACTTTATTTCTGGGAAAAGAAAGGTTTTTCTTTAAACTATTACATACATCGACAAAAATATTTGAGACCAAACAAAACAGATAATATGTCAACACAAGAAACATCTCAAATTTCATTCCTGTGTAAAAGATAAGATAATTAAAAAAAAATAAGATTCCAAGATTGAAACTGATTCCAAACAAATAAAAACGGATACAAGTAATGTTGATAATCAAGGGAATTCACGTTTCATTTTGATGATTTTATACCGATTCCAAAGAAATTGGATATAAAAAATGAAGAAAAAAATTAGATCTTGTAACTGATGTAATTTTAAATAAGAAAAGTTGAGGTACCTTCTGTCTGTGTGCCGTTCCTAGAAGTGCAAAGCAACCAAAAAAGATAAATACGTGTTTTAATTTGTGGTTTAAAGAGAAATGTCTGGATTTCTTCTCTTGTTTGAGTGTTTATTTGAAAGAAAACTTTTACTGAAGATATAGTAATACATTTTATAGGGATGGACCCATTGCACTTACACAACATATCCCCATTCCATTTTGATTCTGTGTATTATTACTTCTGTGAATTATCTTTTACAATATTAACTGTATTATAGTGAAATGACAGAAGTTTATACCTGTTGTGACAGTTAAAGCTGCAAATTTTCCAAAGTGCTATGCATTTTGTGACAGCTATTTTTTAAATTTAAATTTGTGAATTATTTATGACTGTAATTGCTGAAGCTGCAAAATTTCGAGTGTAAGTGCTGTGCATTTTGTGACAACTATGTACTAAGAAACCCTGACTTCTGCTCAGTTTTTAGAGCTGATTTTATTGCTAAAAAAGAGGAATTTAGGGCTTTGGAGTCTGAAATTTCATCTGCAGACATTTCAATCCTGACTGATAGCCGTAGTGCTATACAACATCTGAGCAATTTGAACAAAGTTGGTGACAGAACATCTGTGTCGATACTTAAAGACCTTAAGGAGCTTTCAGGCAGCACAGGATTTACTTCCAGAGGGTTCCTTCACATATAGGTCTCCATGGAAACGAGACCGCTGGCAATATTGTAAAGGATGGTGTTTCTAGTCCATCAGTCTCAGGTGTCGGCCTGCCCTTATCTGAAATATGCTCAAAAATAAAGAGATCAAACTAGAAATTATGGTTGACTCCTCCTCACACTCCTGGTATTTTGGGAAATATCCTGGTGGTGCCTTCACAATTAAAGGGGACAAGGCTGTCCAGGTCAACTTCAGTAGACTCATGAGTGGACATATCGGGAGCTTTACTTTTATCAATGGACAGAAAACTTTTCGAAGTTGCACTAAATGTGCTTCAACACCGGTATCACCTGCCCACTTATTGAACTGCGTGGGACTGCTGCATGAGGACCTATTTACTGCGCCTCGTCTCGTGTATTTTGAGAGTCCACGACCTCTTGGACTTGGTCTAGTCTTCGGCCAGATTTTGAGGAATAATCCACAACAACAACAACAATACTAGGTATTTTTTAATTTAAATTTTTTTGAATAATTTATAACCACTGTATCAAGTTTTGAAAGCAGTTTTTCAAATACCACTCGGTGGAGTAATTTTTAAGAATCACATGAATGTTTGTATATTTAAGAACCCATTGAATCATCAAGAGCCTAATGAATTTTTTTAATTTAATTTTGATAATAATTTATAACTATTGTAATAGCTGCAGCGGCAAACTTTCCAGAGTAAGCGCCCTGCATTTTCTGACAACTATGTATTTTTTTATTTAAATTTTTTGAATAATTTATAACCACTGCATCAAGTTTTGGTAGCAGTTTTCTAAATACCACTTTGTGGAATAATTTTAAGAAACACATGAATGTTTGTATATATAAGAACCCAATGAATTTATTTTCAACAAACAAAGGCTGAATGAGGAATAATAACATCAAGAGCATATACATAGGATGGAATTTTAATAGCGGCAGCTAGGTATGTACAAATTATATAGATGAGATACGGGAGTGAACCTTTTATAGCCCTTAAAAGTAGTAACCAGCATTGTTTAGCCCCCGTTGCTAACGTCCTGGAAGCTGCAGGATGCTGTTGGGAGCACTTGATCTGTTGATCCTTCGAATGGAGTGGTCTACAGCCTGCAGAATCTCTGGTGAAATCCCCGGAGTGGTTCCTTCATCTTGGGGATGAGATCGACGACACAGATATTTAAGTCCGGGGAACATGGGGGGGGGGGGGACTGTAGAGCACTTCCAAGCCCCAGAGAGGAAATACATCAGCCAGAGTGAGTGCACAAGCACTTTCCTTCCCTCAGTACGATGCAACAAATAGGCCGGTAACTAAAAGATGGCTGTGTTTACCCTGTCACTGTGCAGGCGTGTGATGTTTGTGGAGAGAGTTCATTCACTCTGGGATAAGGCACTTAAGTGACGTGCGTGTGGTTTAAGCTACTTTCATGGATTCTGCTTCGTGGGGCTCTACAGCAGTGTTGCCACTATTAAAGTTCCATCCCTCGTATATTGCGAAACTTATTATAGCAGAAGTTAAGATCGTGAACACACTTATTTAATACAAAATTTGACAGGGGAAGAGGGATTCATGAGAAGGGCTCGAGGAATCCTAGTGGTTAACTCGTTGCACTGCGAACTGGATGTGCTGAGTTCGAATCCCGAAGAAGGCTATTAAATACCTCCGTTTCCAGGCCGGATATGGGTAAGTCAAATTCGTAGACCGGGAAGTCCTTCGTCAAGGTCAGTGGATGAGAGAATGAACAAGCCCAATAGATGCCACCTCTGTGGATGCTCGGTCAAACTATGGTGGCACCTGGCTAAATCAGACCGACCCTTGTAGTGCCATTAAAAGCCAAAGTCACAGCCGTCAACCCGCAAGCTTATATAATCCTGTTGCTGAATGCTCCTGCCAGGAGGCATAAGTTGTTGAAAATTGAAAACATATATATTTTTTAGCGTACTGGTAGCGCCACTTGGCTGCTTCTTGTGCGAAGCGTGTATTTTAGTTGGTACTCTTGAATAAAAGCCTGATGCTTGAATTCTTGGTGATTTAACATTTCTTGAATTTCTTCATAATTCACGACAACAACAATATATTCGTGGAAAGGCATTTACGATACGGGTCCTTTAAGTTCTAAGTCTTCCCTTGTCTCACTAAGTTCTAGTGCGACACAAAGAAACATTTTGTTGCTTATTATTTCGTAAAAAGATGAACTTTTATATACTTTTATCTCCTTAATGCCCGAAATAAAATAAAATATCACAGTTTAGATAGAGATGGAATCAATTTTGGTTTTACTTTAAGAAAATAATAAGACTAAGAGAAAGTTTTGACAAAATTCAAAACGCGTGTAATAATTTAGAAACCCCTTTTTTTAATACTCATCAGAATTTTATTTTATTACTTTTAATTATATTTCGTGAAAATGATGTCCGAAATCTCTAAATCTCTTAAAATATATATTTAAAGTACTTTTTTCCCCATTTTTATCTACCAAAATTAGCAATGTTAGTAGGATATATTTGCCTTGGGATACTTAAAAGTTTAAGGCAAAGTTTAAAGATTTGTTGTGAAAAGTTTGATTTCGGAAGAATAAAATTGATGAAAGAATAAATTTGTAAGTGACTCTTTACTAAAATTTGCCAAAAGTATTAAATTTTAATTGTCAGTTCGAAATGAAACAAAGCATATCAGTCCAGCAACCAAGGTAATTTTATAATTGTGACTATTTAAAGTGTTTGTGCAACATGCATAAGGACTGGGAGAATTTAAATTGAGAAAAATGGAGCTGTCACCGTCCCCACAACAAGTTTCAAACTCGATTCAAAATGCTGGTTTTGGGAAAGTTTCGTGGTTTCAAAGCACGACTGTATATAATATATTTCTACCAGTTTAGAGGATTTGCTAATTACTGTGTTCATTAGAACTTTAGATCCACACAGAAACGTATCATATGGTGTATGGATGAATAATCTTACGATTTAAAAATAACTTTTCGCAATCAATGGGAAAGTTTAAAATAGTAACAAAAGTGTTACGCGGTATTTGGTTACAGTGAATGGCTGGCGTAGAAAAACATTACATGACTACTATACTTTTTAGATCAAATTGAAAACTCTTTAAAGGATCCGATTAAGTTCGGAACACTTTTTTTTTTCTACACCTGTACTTGCGAAAATTTTTGTCTTATTTTTCGAAGGAATAATCTACACAGAAACGTATCACATGGTGGATAGGTAAATGTCCGTATGATTTTCACAATCATTGGGGAAAGTTTACAGTAACAAATGTGTTACAGGGTATTTGGTGGCGATGAATGACTGGTGTAAAAGAACTTTCCGTAACTAGCACAACTTTTTAGTTCTGATCACTTTGAGTTACACATAGATTTTTTGTATAGAAGTTTCAAAGATATGTAAGTCTGCAAGATTACTTTTGAACATTTAAGAAATAGAAAAAATTGAGTGAAATTAAACTGGAAAAATATTTATAAATTTTCTATTATTAATGTAGAACTCTCAACAGCAGCAGAAAATTTAGAATTCGATACAGAATGTAGATATTTTTAAAAAAATAAATATTAGGTCCCCCATTTTGTTTCGCTGCCCTCGGCTATTTTTTGGGTAACTACATAATTGTATATTTCACAAAATTTACACTGCACAATTTTTAAATTTTTTTTTTTTTGCATTTAAGTTGCATTTTTACCTTTTTTGGAGTAATGAGCGTAATATGCCAAAATTATTGCTAATTTCATCTATATTTAAATTTAAAACGGTTAAACAAAAAACCTCCACTTTTCCTAAGTTCTTTTTTGTTAAATGCATACTGGTATTACATCTGTTATATTCTTATAAAATTGCTTGAGATGATGTTAAAGACAGCTACACGATTCTTCAGCCATAAAACGAGCAAAATTTTGACCAACCATATATATATATATATATATATATATATATATATATATATATATATATATATATATATATATATATATATATATTTATGTATATATATTTATGAAAATCAATGTCTGAACGAATATGAACTTGTAATTTATGTATATATATCTCAAAAATAAAATGATAAAATATCCTTAGATGAAAAGGCAAACAGAAATGAGTTTACGAGACAGAAAAATTAAAGTTATACTTAGTTCTGTAACTCA
The DNA here is from genome assembly GCA_907164885.2 of Dolomedes plantarius. NCBI lineage: Eukaryota > Metazoa > Arthropoda > Arachnida > Araneae > Dolomedidae > Dolomedes > Dolomedes plantarius. Next base: position 135,230,937 of record OU015496.1, read on the forward strand.
ATACTACACAAGGGCATCGCTTTAACTATGTATCGTCAAAGACGTCGGTTTAACTATATTTTTAAGGTGATTTTTATGCTTTCCTGTTTTGGAGAAGGATATCTGAGACATTGTTCCTGAATCTTGGGAATAAAAACATTTAGAAACCTGTAACTTTATTCATTGTAACGTTGGTCCATCAAACATTAATGGAGTTATGTTACAGCAACTGAAAATTTGTATTTCTTTTTAAAGATTACACTCAATGGAATATTAAAACAGCGTAGAAATATTTATAAGTAATAGTTTGTTGGGTTTTATCATTGAGTTACCTTTTTTTTTGTTTGTTCAAACATATTGCCCGAAATGGGAAGAAATACTGTTTAAAACTAACGTTAAATTACAAGTAAAAGTATGCTTCATATTTGGCATGGGGGGAGGGATGCCAAAATGTATAAACAAATATTTTAGTTGGAATACTTCAAAAGTATTGGAATTTTTACATGCTATCGAAAAAATGTCACACTGCCTCGAAGAACGAAATTCTGTTTTATTAACTCTACGGTGGAGTATGACTGAAAGCAAGTTTAAACAAAATAATGTGATTTCCCAATTTCAAGGATGAGATTATTATTTTTTTAAAGATAAAAATCAGGATATATATATATATATTTGAATTGCCTTACCTCATTAGAATTTTACCATACGATTCTACACAATTTACATTTTCCTTTCGAAGTATACATATTCAAATACTTTATTCTACCTACATCTGGAGCCCTGTTGTGATAATTTGGCAAACATAACAGGTCTTGAAAGTCTTTTTTTCTTAGTTTTTTTTTTTTTTTTTTTTTTTGGGGGGGGGGGTAAGTTTTGGTAGCTACACTGTAAAATGGAAATTTTAATTTGGATATATTACTAAAATTAAAGTATTATAAGAGGGGTAAAGAAAATACCTATAGTATGCAAAAGCTTTGACCCGAAAGCTGGATACCAGCAGGATACAGTTAAACACACTAACCAAAAACAATAAACCCTAAAACAGGTTGCTATTTTAACATGATGCAGCATTTCGTTTGTGCAGTGTAGTGACCCTTAATTCTTCTAATTCCTCTCTGAAAGAGCCATGATTAGTTGTTTAAGGCTAGTCCTACGAAGATTTCTAAATTGTGGCATGCGAAGAGATGCGATCCGATCCCAAATAGAGGATTTTATAGGTAAAACCAGCAAGAGGGCAGGCGAAACAAACGTGGAGGTTCGTTTAATAAGTGGGTATGTTCAGTGTCGCAGTTGGGGGTGACATGGTTCTCGCAAGTAGAACAGATGCAAGATAGAAAGTAATGTGAGAAGAATGTATGAGAAACGGGCAGTAAGTGGTGACCACCTGGATTTAATGAACTGATTATGCAAAAATGGAGACGAGGAGTGCGAAGTTGAAATGAAATACGTGCAGTGAATGGTGACCAGCTGGATTTAATGAACTGATCAAACGAAAATGGAGAACAGGGTGTGCGAAGTTAGAATGAAAATAGTAGATAAGGGATTTATGAGAGTGACTTCGTTAGGAGAACAGCAGGAGATCGAATAGGAGCGTGAGAATTTGGGAACCCCAGAATAGAGGGCTTCAGAAACAGGGACGGGCGTCCCCTTCAATTTAGATTGGCAGAAGAAAAATTATAAAATATATGTGCAACCAATAATAAAGGTCCAAGTTTGCCCATTGGTTAGAAGGTGGCCACCCAGAGTGAATAAAAGCCCAGAGTGAAGGAGTTGAAGTTAAGTTCAGAGAGAGAAAAAGTTTAGCAGGTTGGTTTTAGAAATCGAGAGATGTAGGCAGAATCAGGAGCTGAATAGGCCGCAGTTTATTGAGCACTGCTAGCTGAGAACTCAAGCGTTAGTAATGAAGAAAGTTAGAGATGCCGTTATCACGTATACTTTGAGTCTGATAAGCTATAGAGACTGAGTTCGCAAGTAACAGAAAGATTTCATGGACATTCGCTAATGAAGAAGGTTAGAGCTGCAATTATAACGTATACTTTGCGTCTGATTAAGCAACAGAGACTGAGATCACAAGTAGCATCCAGCTTAAATGTACAGTCCCTAATGAAGAAGGTTAGAGCTGCAGTTATCACGTATACTTTGAATCTGCTTAAGTGATAGAGAATGAGTTAGAAAATAGCAAAGATTTGATGGATAGCCACTTATTAAAGGTAGAGCCGCGATGCTGATGCGGAGTATGAAGGAGAGAGAAAAGTCAAGCCGATAGTTCATCCAAAGTGTGCCCCATCCGTGAGCCGATTCATCACACGCACCGACTCCCGCCCCGTCATACCGTGGAGAATATGCAACACGGCGCGAAACGGTAGCCGACGAATTGTGTCCGCAATAACCCTAAGAAGGGATTCCCCTACCAGTTTATCGAGAAGTGGAGCTTGACCATGCCGAACCCCCTCGTCGATCATGTGCCACCAGCGAAGATAGCATAGCTCTATTACAAGTTTGACCAATAAGAGCGAGGCGCGACCCAGCCAGCCCAGCTTTTGTCCTCAACAGACAACCCATTTGTAATATGGAGAGCGCCTGCCCAGATGTTCGAGAGAAAAATTGCTCCAGGTATGGGATTTTTATGTGCCTTTTAATTCCGTATCATTTGCTCACTGAAAAATGCTAATTTAGGTGATCGCGCAGAATAATGATATAGGAAATTATAGTTAATATTAACATATATTGCTATATATATATATATATATATATATATATATATATATATATATCACTTAGAATTGTTGAATATTAAATTAGTATATTCAGTATTATTAAGCACCTGATATCTCATCTGAAGTGTCTAAGTGTATGCATTTTGTTATTATGTTTAATAAATTGATTTGTGTATGTACATATGAGTAATCACTCTTAGTCATATAAAAAAGTACTAACCAACAAAATTATACGGTCACATTCTGCAAAGATACAACGATTTTGATTTCCTTTCAAAACATACTAAGATAAATATTTTTATCCAGCTGGGATAGGAGCACGATTGTCGTCAGTTACTACCTCGAGCCCTAAACAGACTCGGACCTACAGTTTAGAGATGATTCTGAATGGCAATGAACACCGGTACCAACACAGCATAAATGAAATCCTGTTTTCTGTATATGACCAAAATGGAAGTATAACTATCAGGGTAAGTATACAGAGGCTGTTCACACATTTTTTAGACGATGTATATTGCATTCACAAAACTAAATTACATAAAATTCTTGTGTTTTAAATGTTCTATTTGACACCCCTTATTCTGAACTATCTTTCGACACCGCAATTTCCAGGATAATAATGCCTTTTAAAGTGTCAGAAGAGGTATTCTATCCCATTCCTCCTGAACAGCTTTCCAGAGTCCTGTAAGGGTTTTGGGACGACGTTTGGATAATGCAGATTTTAAAAGTCCGAAAGCACAAAAATCCATAGATGATACATCGGGAGATTTACTAGGGATATCAGTGAAGGGTATGGCCTTGATACCAGTTTTTGTTCCATTTCTTTTAGGAATTGGATTCTTTTAGGCACAGATTGATGGCACTGTGGGTAAAGCGATGGTATTTCATTCAGAAAAATTGGCGATAAAATATGTTCCTGATAGTATTTGGAGTTAATCTTGACATTTTTTCCACTCTCTTTATTTTTAACTTGCCATTATAAGAAAAACCAGCAACAATTATGAATCCCTTAGAAAAACTTTCTTTCGATTCTTTGAACCATGTACTTAATTTATTTTTCCTTTTATGATAATAAATGACTCTTTTTTTGTTGCAATCATTTAAATACACCCATGATTCATCTATTGTGACAATTGTTTTCCATTTTTCTTTGGATAAGTGTTTCTCATATAGAATTCTGCAGCGTGTCCTGCGTTCGGCGATATGATTTGGAAGAAGACGCTGCACATTGCGCTTTTTCGCTTTCTTAAGATTTAAATCAATGTTTATCATTTTGTTTACAGTGGACACCGAGCATTTTAATGATTTTGCAACTGTCCTTTGACTAGGGGGGATTTTCTTTTAATATTAAACAACGTACCTTTGCAATAGTCGAAGATGTCCGTTTTTTCCTTGGATACTTGTTTTGAATTTTTGTCCTACTTGAGGCTCCAATTTGACGTTTTTTTTCCTTTCTTGTTGACGATATTACCTATCGACGCTTTAGATATCACAAAACCATGACTCTCACATCGTTTTTGGATAACGGAGTATGCATATTTCTCTTCGGAAAGAGCATAAATGTAGCCTTCGAACCACTGCTTTGTTAAAAACGCCATTTTGAATAAAAACAAAACTTTCAAGCCGCAGATGATAATTTTGACTTTCAAAAAAATAGTACAATTGCAATTATTTCTTTTGCAGCAAACGATTTTTTATTACCGCTTACCAAAATCGTCTAAAAAATGTGCGAACAGCCTCTGTATATATTTAAGATACGAAAGTGGGAAAAGCAAAACAGTCAAACCTGCTACCTAGAAGCATTACAGTCCTGAAACAGATAGCCTTTTTTAACCCGAAAAAGGATATCATTTATACAGTGATACAAGTGACTCGATTTAGTCAACTGAAGAACCGAAAACCAGTTCCATAAAGGCGCGTATACATACAGCGAACGAAGGGTAACGAACGAAGTTGTTCATTAAATGTGAACGTAGAAACGAACACCACCGAATGTATGTGTTGCGCTAGCCACGGTTCGCTCACTAGACGGTACATAGAAGGAAGTTCACTACTCTTTGTTAGCCCTCGTTCTCTGCGTACAGAGTCTGCAGTTCAGCTTGGATTATTTTTACTTTTTGGTCGTAAATTCCATTTCGAATAGAAAACTTAATTTGTTTATTTTGCTATCGGAAACTGAGTTCCTGAACATATTATGGATTGGTGTAATTCTTTGTCGTTAGAACTCATTGAATTATGCGAATTCTCCACACAAAAATGAATGAATAACTGCAGAAGCTTTTGTTTTTTTAATGTGGACAGTCGACCGAATTTCAAACCGAACGCCGAATTTGTTCATTGAAAGTTGGCCCAATTTATTCGTTACTCTTCGTTCATCGTCTTTCGCTGTATGTATACTCGCCTTAAGAATTTTATCATAGTTCAGATCTCATTGTATTAGCACGCATTTTGCTAATATTTTCAAATATTGAATATAATCATAAGAATTGTTTGTACTATTTTAGGGAATAAAGAATTAGTTTCTTTATAATTTGAATAGACCTTAACGTAATAATTTTAAAATTTTGCTTTATTATTGCAAAAAGAAAGTAAAATTTAATTAAGAAGTAGACAAGGAGTAAGCAAGCATTTGCTGCTTAACTATTAAATCAACCTTTCATTTCTTGACAAAATAGCACCGTCAGTTGGGGTAACTTTGGCCCAACAAACGAAATAAATATTCATAAGTTGGCAAACCCCAAAATAATGATACTCAAAATAGTTGAAACAATTAATGATAAACCGAGACAATTCGTTTACATGCCTTGAATCACGTCCTCTATCACATTTACAAGGAAAAGTTGGAAGACAACAACAATATACGTTTTAGAGATACCAAAGTGGAGCAGCACTGTAGTGGTGGTAAATTGAGGACCTACAAGACAAAGTTATGAGAAATTCAAGGAGTACTGCCACCTATAAGTCCCTGCAATAAATAAGTGATAATCATTCTCCTTTGTCTAGATACAACACATACAATATTTTTTCGTTTGTTGTGCCAAAATTACCCGCAAAGAACAAAGTTACCCCAGTTGACGTTACCTCTATAGGCTAGACATCATTGTTTTAAACTTTGCAACTTCTAAAAATAACTGTAGAAATAACTTAAATCTAAGAGAGTAGATAATTGCCAAATTATACTACTTAATTTTTGAGCAAATAAAAAGATCAAATTTACTCTTTAAATTCTAATAACATGCATGATCTGTAAATACCTATCTATTAAGCAGATTTTAAAGTTCATTTATAACACCTTTGACCTAACGGAAGCTTGTGAGATACATTAATGAAGATTATTACATATACTAGGTTATTTAATTATCTATCCTCACAAATAGATCCTACCATAAGTACAGTACATAACACCATTAAAAATCGGCCCGAGGGTGTCTATCGGTACCGCACTGGTTGTCGGTACTGGGGGTGCTTTGATCGAATACCGACACGTGCTGTTAAATACCCTCATGTCTAGGACGGATATGGGGACGTTTAAATCTAAAATATGTGTATACGGAATTGAAATATAAAGTTGAGAACTCCTTTAAGCGATTAAAACTCTTTAAAATGCTTAGGGTAAGCATAATTAAGCCTTAAAAATTTTGGAAATTTATTTTGTACAATATCTAAATTAATACTCAATTCCTAAATTTCTATATCTGAATTCATTCTGTTATCGTATATGTTCCTTAAATGATCCCTACCTTCAAACCTTTATTTTTTTTCTATTTCATCGTTTGCTCATTCTTTCGAAATGCTTATTCCGAAATTTCTGAGCATTAAATATGCATTTCCTACAAATTGGGTAAAACAAATTTGCATAATGAATGCCTTGGGTTCAATTTGGGAGAGCAAAATTCTAGACACATGTGTAAAGGCATCTAACTTCAAGGAAAAACAAAATTAAAAATGAGTATACGGTTTTAAAGTAAATCTACCGCTCTAAAACTAACCTCATCTCGCCGTGGTCTGGTAACTACAATTTAATTTCTTAGTTTTTTTCGTTGTGTAGATGTAGTTTGATTTTTTGTATTAGAATAAAAATACAAACTTGAAGGTGATTTTCGCTTCACTTTTAATAAATGTTCAAAATTTTGAATTTATTAAAAAATAAAAAAAGAAATAATACTGCACTTAGAGGTTGTTTCATAAAGAAGGATTCAATTATCTTTACTCTTTTCCTAAACGTTAGTCTTGTATTTTCTTCAGGAGAATATTAATAAACTGTTGATAGTTTCTCTTTCGATATTTTAAATAAATATAACGACGCAGTATCATTCAATATGGGGAATTATCTATGCAATTCTCAAACACTGATTTTCTTTGTAATTCCTCTCGTCTGTAACAAGGCCCCCAAATGGCATTGATGTAACAACACACCATATTTGAACTCAGTAGAAACATAATAAAATAAGGCTCAGCTTGTCTAGTGGTAGCGCGTTTGGTTTCATGCTAGGGGTGCTCGGTTCAAACCCCGACGAACACCAATAAATGCCTTCGTGTTTAGGCCAGGTATCGACAGGTTGAATCTGTGTACCAGAATGTTATTCTATGAGGTCAGTCGGAGGTGGGAAAATGTACGGGCCCCACATATATCGCATTGCCCCTCGAGGGTGCTCTGTTAAAATTGTGGTAGCATCTGGCCAACTCGGAGTCTTACCCTTGTGGTGTCACCGTAAACCGGAGAGGCATTCCTCTGCCCCATCTATGTATTTGGTCTGGAGTTTTTCCGGCCGGGAGGCATAATAATAATAATAAACCAGCTTTGTAAAAATCGGGGACAGGAAGTACCGAATTACAGGAACTTTTTAGGTTCAAATTGCAACTGGTCGCCATTTGTTAATTTTTTAGGTATAAACTAATTTTTGATCAGTTACCGATGAAAATATAACAATGATGGTGAATTGATGAGATAAACTAATACGAGTGAAAATAATACAAGTTGATTTCAAATCAATAAATATTAATTTCAAATTAATAAATATTGATTTCAAATTAATAAAAAAAAATTAAGGGAGTCTCTTCTAACGAAACTACCGAGGGTTATTAACGTAGGATTACTTATTGTTGCTTACCTCTTTTTTTTAGAATAAAATTCCTACATACGAAGAGACGGATGAGTGATAACCCTATGCAGAATAGGTCGATGGTAAGAAAAATAAATTACATATGACTACTCTACCACTCTTGATTTATAACTCGCGACGACAGTTTTAGAGTCATAAATTTTTCTTTACCGCGTTATGGAGGAACGTAATCCTACGTTAAAAAACTCATTTCAAATGTTGCAAATTATAAGGAGAAATCACCTTGAAAGTTAATAAAATATATGCAGACTGGAACTAACTAGACAATTAGGCATCTCGACGAGAATTTGATAAATTTGCTCCCATAAGGAATATATTTGAAATAGTGTACCTCAAGAGGAAAAGAAGGTGCCAGAGGACGCTGTTCAGTGGCACACCCAGGATATTTTTATTTTTTTATTTTTTTTTTTTTGGGGGGGGGAGTTGAACGGATAAAAATATTTATAATGCAAATTCAGTATTAATAATGAAATTTCTATTTCTTTGGGGGTGGGGCAGGGTCCCTTCGAGACCCCCCCCCCTGGGTTCGCCACTAACGCTGTTACGTTTGTGGACCACAGAGAGACAGAACAACGCGAAAGTGGTGCGACAAATGCGAAAAATGGATATGTAATGATCATTTGAAAAATGTATGGGCAAAATGTTTTAATTTTTTTATTTTGAATGTATGGTTGATTTGTAATAAACAATATTTATCTATCTAACACTTAATTGTGTTTTATTTGTATTATATACTCCTAAAAAACTACATAAATAATTTGGTTACAAAAAATTTAAATACATATGGAAATAACACCGACATAAAAGTGGGAGACACTTGTCCCCCACGCGACTCTTCGTGTTACAGATAGACACGCGAGTATTGGAGAGTTAATAAACTTAATAGGTTTAATCAGCAGAACATTTTATCCACAGCAGTATGGGATAACCTAAAAGTGCTAAGTAAATAAAACTAGAGATCATGCTTTGTATATTGAATGTCAATATAATAAGCTAAGCAAAGATTGTAAATGTTTAAAAAAATCCGATGAAAAGGAATAATTTTTAATCCATGTAAATCAACAGGATTCATAAAATTCAAATTACAGTACAGAAGAAATCTAAAGAGACTTCTAAAGGCACTTATAAAAGCAGAAACTTGAAAACCTATATAAACCAGAGAGGGTTGTTAGTTTTTCTATATACAATACGGAAGAAATACATTTTGATAAACCAAACAAACAGAATTTATACAGTAATGAATGTAAGAAAAAAGTTAGCTACTTTTTTTGTATCCATATTTCATGAAACTTTATTATTTTTCGTCGTGTTATTAAGGCAATAATAAATCTAAACTTCCTTTTTTATTAAGTATAAATCCATTATATTAAAACGATTACAGACGACCATATTATTTGTATTATTAAACATATTATTAAGGTAGAAGTAATATTTAAACCACGGAATTTGCTTACTAAATGTTATCATATTTAGTGAATTGAAAACAGATCATTTGTGCATTGCATACATAGGTTAATTTAATTTTCTTTTCGGTATTATGCTGCTACTATTTAAAAATAAAGTAAAACTAGAAGCTTCATTGTATAAATAAATAGATAAATATATTTATAAATTAACATTAATATTATATATATATATTTACATATATATATATATATATATATATATATATATATATATATATATGTATGTATAATAATGAATTTTCATTAAAAATATATGTTGTATGCATTAGCAATCTATTTAGCAGCAATGGTCATTTAATGTACATAGTAAACAAAATTCTAGTCTATGAATTATTAGAAAGAAAAATTACTGAGATCAGTACCTTAATTAAGTGTTCTTTAAAAGGAGGAAAAATTTTCGACGTTCTGTAGACATTTATTTCTAAATTTTGGACAGCAATTCTTAACTTAGATTATATGACATCACAACGAATGTCAGATGAAATAATTTTTGCATATGTTTTTTAATATAAATTACACTTGTTTGTCTCTTTCAAAATTTCATTTCTTTCTTTTAAGTTTTAAGAAATTTTAATACTTCTCATTTAAATAATAGAAATATCCTGTGAATCAAAATAAACGTATATTTTACCATTGTGGTATAATGTGTAAAATTTCATTAAATCATATTAGGGCACATATTATCTCTATGATATTTCCCTTTATTTATAACAATTGGAGTTAAAACGTATTTATTTCTAAAAATAAGGGAAAAAATTTGAAACCACTTATATTTTGCTGGCATGCACTTTTTTTCCGGAAAAGTGGAAAATGTATAAAACAGTCTTTAATGTTAAACAGACACGGTGCACCACAGTTCAGGTGCTTTTTGGACATGTTCTGTTCAAAGCCTTTATGTAGACCGTCACGAATCACCTTTGTCTCACATCCCCAATCAACTTTCTTTGAACCACTTTTTTCGTGTTTTATCTCATCGTAATCATTCATTACGTGACCTATTACTTGACAAACGCCACGGTAGCCTCGTTGAAAACCGGCCATCTTGCATATCGTGCTTCGGGACACACATGCTCTCTTTTATCCAAAATACTTCTCTTGGCGATATAAATGTCTATTCGCGCCCACTCTGCGACTTTCCTCATTGGAAGATAAACATTTTATCATTTATAAACAGATCTCTTATTTCCATCGTGACAACCTTTCTAATTATCTAGACCAGGCGTATCAAATCCGCTGCTGGTGGGCCGCATGCTGCTCTTGACATCTAGTAATGTGGCCCCAGAAAATCGTAAACTTTGTAAGACACATCATCTCAGAGAAAAAATTCCTTCGTTTCACATTCCCGCCTTATTCATGTCACCGTTTTTGCACTAAGTATACTTGTGAACAACTATTTTCAAAGAGGAAGCACACGGAGAGTAAAATTAGATAAAAACTTTATCAGCACCTGAAGAACTCACCAGGAATTGCAATCACATCTACTAAATTAGATATCAATTTGTTTCCTCACAAAATACCAAATGCCTCAATAGTTTTTTGTTAATGTTGCCCTCTTTTTTTAATGTTGCAATAAAAATAAAGAAAGTTTTTTTACGTATATACACTACTGGCCAAAAGTATTGCAAGTTTCAGATATCTAACATTTTTTAGCCCCCCAAAATAATTTTTTTTCAATGCAACTGATATTTTTTAATGTCAATATGTTAAATTAGCTCAAAGACAAGATATCATTAAGTTATTAAACAAAAATAATTATTTAATTTTATAAAAAATAGCGTACAAATAATGTACAGGTTATCAGAAATAGACACCCACTTTGGTTCCCGGAATAAAATGAAATAAATGAACAATTTCAAGTTCTTGTGAGTAGAAAAGATAATAAATGAGTGCAATTGAACCGAAAAGCATTTAATATGTTGTTGGGACGCGTCTGGCTTTGATTAAATTTCTCAAACTTGCAATACTTTAGGCCAATAGTGTACATTAACTATATTATTTAGTTTGTTCGCGGCACATGATAAATGTATATTACTTTTCATTTAAATTTTCATTACAGGCAAGACAAAGTTTGGACATCCGAAGTCTAGACATTTATGCGGACGGGTCTAAGACAACATGCGACGTCGGTTGTGCCTTTGTTTGTAAGTCTCATATTCGAGGTCGCAAAATTCCCTCATCCTATTCCGCTTTTACCTGCATAAATTTTAGTTATCAAACAAGCCCTTGATTTTTTTCCCACATCAGCAGAGAACAGATCTTATCATTCAGTTCATTAAGTGTGCTAGAGAACCTAAAATGTCGCGGGTACCGTGTTATATTTGGTTGCATCCCAGCTCAAGTGAATATAACCGGAATTAAACGTACTGATATGTCGGTGATGATGGAAATAAACTTACTAATACAAAACTCATTAAAATCACCCTGTCCCATTCCCAACGTTAAACTTACCATTAAGGCTGACTTTGGGGGCAAGTGGTTCTCAGAATCGGACCAAGAAGCCAACATCAAATCCATTATATCAAACCTGCCATCTCGTTTTGGAACCCGTTGCATCACAGAAACTGGATGTCATTAACACGGGTCTGAGAATGGGTCATACAAGGATTACATGGAGACATTTTCTGGATGAGGAGGTGGAATTTGTCGAATTCTGACATTACATAATATTTGTATTAGGACTGGTGGCTTAATTACCCTCAGATTGTGCTTATGGTAAAATTTCTCTTAAAGTCCATAACGTAAACATCCGCTTCTAAAAGGAGAATGCTACTGGAAATGTAGGAAATGTGAGTTACCACATACGTTAAAAATAGCTCTAGATCAGAAGGGCTAAAATTAATAGTAAACATGCTAATATCGCAAGAGTCTAAAAAATTCGAGAAATACATAAACTATTCAGGACCACTTTAAGAAAGCAAACATTCTTAATTTAGCCTTTTTTTTTTAAGAGGCATTTCATTTTATCACTCGGGAACATTAAGGAGGTCGAGACAAATTATATATATTATTTTTAAGCATACCCCATGGGGACAATAAAAGATGCTTAGCAGTGTATTTACCGAGCTATTTCATATATAATGAGTTTTATTAAAAATAAAGCAGCTGGAAGGGAACAATTAGATGCTTAATTAAATTCGCCTTTGTTATCCTTTAGCTGGAAACATGAAAAAAAACGTTTTAAGATTATAAAGCATTTAATCATAATTTAAGATTTTTTTTTCTCACAGAATTCCTAGAAAGCAATTTCATCTTAAAGAGGAGACTTAAGAAAATTAATTTTGTTGCTTAACCTTTCGAGTATTTTCTTTAAAAAAATATTGAAAATTAAATTTGGTTTTGGACGATGCTCTTCAGATTATTTTTACTTCACATCGTTTATTGTAATAATGTCACAATGAAAGATTTTTTTTTTTACGTTGGCAGCATTTCCGCAGTTCTGCACCATACAATGAGGGGATATGTTTGATTCTATCACCGATTTTGGATTTGTACATCGCACTTAATATGGAATTGGAAGTCAGATACATCGAAACTTGTACTTTTATGTCGTTGCTGAATTAAATAAATAAATAAATAAATATATATATATATATATATATATATATATATATATATATATATATATATATATATATATATATATATATAAACTCACGGAGCAACAGTCAGATGTGGACCAGGGCCGGAGGTACCCATCTTCGCTTTCTTGACAGTGAGCTTGGGGTGACATACAGCATATGTCTCAGTCAGGTGGTCAAACTGACGTGGGACCCCCAGAGTTTAGTTCCCAAGCATGCTTGGTCCTCATTTTATCGACCAACTCAAGGATGAAAGGCTGAGTCGACCTTGCCCAGTCGCAGAGTCGAACCCTGGACCTGTGGGATGGCAGTTTATATGTGTGTGAGTGTGTGTGTGTGTCTGTGTCTGTGTGTGTGTGTGTGTGTATGTGTATATATATATATATATATATATATTTATTTATTTATTTATTTATACTTGAGAAACCCATATTCTGAAATCTACTTAAAGTTACTGCGATTCAAGCAAAATTACAATGAAAAAATAGAATCTTGAAAGCAAGGTTTCTGAAATAAATAGCATACATGTAAATACTATCTTTTGTATTGATAGTGTACTCAATTTCAATGCTTTTACTACCCTTCAAAAATTTTGGGCGAAAATTCCTTTATATATTTTTTGTTCATAAATTTGTTTACAAACCATATGAATCTATTTTAGGTAATATAAAAAATTCTTGAAATCAAGATTGTTCAAAAATTTCTGATTTGTCATTTTTAAGTACTTCTGTCAAAGTTCTACATTTCCGAAGTGCTACGTTAATGGAACTGGGGGAATAAAATTGAACGTGCTTCTGATCATTTTAAAGCAAAATTAGATATATTTACTTTGTTATTGAATAAATATTTGAAGAACTTAATAACCAAAAATTTTATAACTAGAGCATTGAAAATTTGAAACAGAAATATGTATTAATCTATATATAAAAGCAGTTCCGTAACTGACTGACATATAACGAACAGACTAAACCGCTAGAGCTAAAGAGCTGAAATTTTGCACGGCGATTTTTCTTATAGTATAGGGGTGAACTAAGAAAGATTTTTGAAAAATTCTTCTTAGATTGTTTTAATTAAATTTTTAAACTGCTTTTGTAAAATTCTTTAAAGTTTGTATTTAAAATAATAATCTGAGGGTTATAAAATTTATATCACGAGAAAGATCATAAAAATACCTTTAAAATAAAATCTTTTTTGAATCATTACATACATTTTCTGCTATTTGGAGAATTTTTAAATATTAATTTTTATAATTTAATTTATTAAATGCTAATCACATAGTTTCTTTTCTTTTCGTGATACTTTAAGTTAATTTTGCATCACGTGCATAACAACGAAATAAATGGACAAAAAATATTAAAATACGGTAAAAGATAAAATTTAACCTCTAGACTAATTGAGATAGAAGTTTATTTAAGAATTTAGTTCAAATTGGTATGTTTTATGGATATTAAACATACAAATTATTTGTATACATTGACAATTTTATTTATTTTTAATATTTTCTTCTACATTATTTTTTATATAAAAATATCCGTTACGAATTTTTTATAAATATTTTTTGTGGCATTAATTGCATACACTGACTGTTGTATTTAATTTGAATGTACTCCGTAGCGAAGCAGAGGGTATTCAGCTAGCAATAACATAATATTCTTAAAGAGTTATTGAATAGAAAAATAATTTAAGATCTCGGGACATTCAAAATTATTTTTATTTTTATTTACGAAAAACTATTAAATGAATAAAAGAAAAGGGCGTATTTTCAATAACAGTAAGTTGTCTGTTATTTAAAGAAATTAAAATTCTCGAAAACTAGTATGTTTCTTTATTTTTGTCATAATATGAGTTGTATACGTAGAGCGTAAATAATTCGCAAATATTTGTAAACGGGAAGAAATAATATATTTTAGGAATATATTTTAGGAAATGTGTTAGCTGAACTAATACTGATCACTCCCTATTCGCTCAAAAATCAGTTAAGTATATTTGACTAAAGTGAACACACATTAAAGTGAACACACAATCAGACATTTACAGAATATACACTTCAAAATTCTCCTCTAAATTGTTCGAGGATTGGAAAACGAGTGACATTTATTTTGAGTGTAGCACATATCGCCTTTTCACAAGTTTATCTTTTAAACTGCACTGTTATGTTGCAATTATTTTTCTTTCATCTTAAAACGTCTCCGGAAAGAGAGACATTGAAACCTCTCGAAGGTCTGAAAAATGAAACCCGATCATGCAACGATTGACACCCCTCATACCGTGATCGTAAAAATTAAAAATAGTGCCTTTATTATTGAAAGTGAATTGTATCTGAAGCAATTGTACACAGTAGTTAGAGGTTTCAAAGCTTAAGAAAACTAGATGGAAATTTTGTTGAGTTCAGGGGGTCCAGGACACAAAATAAAAAATTTAAAAAAAATTATTCCATTAAAATGTTTTGTGTTTTTTTCCGCTACGTATAAATCATGTTTCTATCTTAATTAGAACAGGAGATATTCATCTTTTTTAAACATTCTAATAGCAGCCTATCGTTGGTTAAACCTGTAAGTGCGTTTTTCTGCTTGATGGATTTTTCACCATTTCTCGTCTTTAAACTGTTATAAGTCAAGAACCGTTAAAGATAAATGGTTCAAACTTGACGCATATCTTTTTCAATTACTTTAATTTAATTTTCCTTTCATCAAATTTGAAAAATTACTTACTTTTGAAAATATGACTTTTTAAAAATAAGTTACATAACTTTTTTTGAAATTTTTACTCTAAATATTTTTTACTTTTTCTAAATTAATATTTAAAAAAACTCTGAATGAAAATTAAAACTTATATACTTCTGTTTAATTAAATGAAAAAATTTTGAAATTCGACAAATAATACTTCGAGTTATAGCGATTTTAAATTACCCCACTTTTTAAAAAATTTAAATCTTTTGAAAACTTTTTGAGAAGTTTTATGACATTATTTTGTTTACAAATTATATGGTTAACCCTCACAAAAAAATTCAAATTTTAACTCAAATAAATTTTTTTATTAAATGTGTCCCGGACCCCCTCAAAAACTCTTCTTGAAAAAGTAATTAACAATGAAATCCGATCATGCAAATTTTGACACCCCGCATGCCATGACCATAAAAAAAGAAATGTAGTGCCTTTATTATTGAAAGTGAATTGTGTATGAAATAATCGTAAACAATTAGACGTCTCAAAGCGCAAAAAACTATATGGAAATTATGTTGAATTAAACACGCTTCTTGTAAAAGTAATTAACAATGAAAATCGATCCTCTAATGATTTACACCACTCATGCCGTGGTTTTAAAAAAGAAAAATAGTGCCTTTATTATTAAAAAGGAATTGTGTCTGAAGTGATTGTAAATATTTAGACATTTCAAAGCTTAAGAAAATCAAAAGAAATTTCATTGAGTTAAAAACTCTTCTTGAAAAAACAATTAACATCTTTTGAAAGATATAATATGCATTAACGAGGTTCTCAATCCTAGTGATTTGTGGGAAATGAACGTATTTGCTAAATGAACTGCAATTCTTTACTTTTAATAGATAATTGCGTTTATCCGCATAATAAATTGCCTTTGTTATGCAGATAAATGCAGTTGTCTTCTTAATATCCCAGGCTATAAAATTCACTCAAAGTTTAATCTGCGATAAGTTTAGTAAAGTAATTAGATATTTGATAATTTCTAAGTATGTCCCATTAGACAATATAAGTCAGACACAGCAAAGAACTTTTCCAGAACTTTTCTGAATTTTTCCAATTTTTCCCAAGGATCCATCATGAGTTTATTAAAGTAATGAAACTCAGATTTTTTTTCTAAATACATTTCCGAAGACAAAATTAGTATGGTACAGGGTGCGGCAGAATAGACTCCCACATTTCAAAGAGTAATAAAAAAGAAATTAAACAATTTACAAAAGAATGCTTTATATTTTCGAGAAGTACTTATAAAGATGGTTTTGAAAGTAACAACCCTCGGGTGGTACCCGTTATTTGCGATGTTCTGCCGAAGCTGTTCTGTAAAGTTTTCCATGACTCTGGGAATTTGATCTTTGGGGAAATTGCGGCAAATTCTTCACGAATAGAGGACACACAGACTCGTTGCACATATTCAGGCGTTCTAATGCTCCGAGGACAACCATTTGGTTTCCTCGGTGATGCAAAGCCACTTGCTCTCACGTTTGAAATCTATCGCGGGATTCCTTTTCGATCAGGAACGGCATTAGATGGCTAGATACTGAAGAGCGTCCTAAGTGTCCTCTGTGTCGCGGTTACAGAAACGTTGTTTTTTTTTTTTTTAAGATAACCACAATAGCGAAATGTCGAGGTTCACCGGGCCAACTCGTGGTGTCTACTAACTACGCTGTCGCCTCCAAAATGGACCAGTTACCATTTTAGGCTGAGTTGGTTCCTAGATGGTTGAAGCTTCGATACCGGTTTCAATGTTCTTTGTTGTGTTTTTTTTATTTAGGTCTGACGTTTTCCCTCCATCCTCATTAATTGTGCGTCGTCGGGTTCTTCTTCTCCTGCTATCAAATGCATCCATTTTTAGGCACTGTATTCTAAATTTGTTCCATTGTAAATTCTTTAGTACCATCCTAAATGGCCTCTCTTGCTATCTTAAATTGCCTGTTCAGCCAGCTGATCTGAGCAGTGCATGCTTCTGCCTTGTTGTCTCTGTGACCCTGACGTGGTGGCACCGAGGGCTTGTTTTGGTGCGTCCAAGGAGTAGGGATCGTCTGCGGTCTATCCTTACGGATGGGAATCTATACTCGGAAGGCCTCTACGAACACATGGCGGGTCCCATTTCGTGCATTGGTGGTGTCTACTGACAACTAGAAAATCTGGCCGAACTGTTGCCACATCCTGCGGTGCCGTTTTACGCACCACAACTCCCTTATAAGTGACCTTCGGAAATGGGGAATCCATTCTACCTCACGCTGTGTAGCAAATTACTTACAATGTTTTCCCCCACTTTTGAATTACGTAATGGTTTTTAAAGAGAGGAAAAAATATAGTATTAAATTTTTGACAAAATGAAATAAACTAAAATGTTTGTACTAACTTGTATGATAATATATTAAAATGAAGGAAAATTTAAAATATATATTCAAATGAATAAACCATAATTTAACTATCACGATAGATTTCGATTAGTATTTGACTTTATGTTGAAATACGAACACTGCAGACTTAAAATGACAGAATTTAAAATGATTGAATTTTGATATATTATGAAATATGAATTTACTTAAAAAAATTGTTCTCTTTTCCTTTTATTTGAATGCAACAAAGTCGAAATAATTATATTTCTTCATTCTTAAATGCAAATGACATTTTATCGACGTGTAGGGTTTTTATGACAGTAATCCAATATCTTTTCAATTATTAAGAGTACAGAAATGGAATTGTGTATAATTTCAGATTTTTATTTCAAAAGCATGTTATTCTCTTTGTTTTTTTCAAAGCATCAGGATATTTTCTTGAATTCTTTCGAGTAACAATGGAATAATATCTGTTTAATTTATTTTGTAATTCGGCTTGAAGCGCATTTTAATAGCGGAATGGGACTTTTTTTCTAGATTATAAAGTTTAATGTAAATTCATATCTTAACACCTTTTTTGTGACGAGGGTTTTACGTTTTATGTCTCATGTCGTGAAATGTGTAGTACGTTTTATTGTTGTGTGAAAAATAAAAATAATAAAAACCTTTGTTAAAAACGCACAGTATAACTTCATACGGCATTGTCCCTTCCTCTCTTGTACATTCATTTTTTAATTCCTGTTGATTGTTCAAAATCCTTGCCTGTGATTTTTGAGAGATTATGCATAAAGCGAATTGTCGCTTACAATATATGACTTATTATAGCAAAATATTTCACCACTAGTACTTTTAACATTTGTATGGTTATTCTTATTCGACGATTCCAATCTCGTACAGTTTTTCATTGTTAAATAGTTTATATTTCTAAACAACACATGCCATGTAGGCTTTTAAAACCTAACGTCAGGGTAAATCTGGAGAATTTTTTGTAATGAAACCAGCGAAGGTTTTCACTATACACGTCCTTTTTAAGATAACAGGGTAAAAAACAAACAAATTCCAATCGCTTCTGAAGGTCATCAGTCCTCGTTGTATAGTGGTTAGCGTTCTGAACTTCTACGCAGTGGGCTTGGCTTCAAATCCCGAATGAAGGTTGGTCGTTTCCGCGTCGGCTCCCTCCTAGGACGCAATGCTGACCACCTAAATGGTGCTCCCAAAATAAAGTAGCCAGCAAAACTTCGGGTCTTCATGGTTCAATGTCAGAGGTGTACTTAACGTCAGAGACAAGTGCCTGCCGCATTGAAAAAAAAAGAAAAGAAAAGAACCTTCTGAAGGTCATAGGTTTCGGGTCAATTTCTAAAGTCATGTTTATATATAAAACAGTTCCCTGACTAACTAACAAATAGATAACGCATAGGCCAAACCGCTGGACCTAAAGGGCTAAAATTTTGCATGGCGATTCTTCTTATAGTGTAGGGGTGCATTAATAAATATTTTTGAAAAATTCGTCTTAGATTTTTTTTAATTAAATTTTTAAGCTGTTTTTGTAACTTTTTTTTAAGTTTGCAATTAAAATAATAATTTGAGAGTTATAAAATTTATAAACGAGAAAGATCATAAAAATTCCTTTAAAATGAAATCTGTTTCGAATCTTTACCTAAATTTTCTGATTTTCGGGGAATATTTAAAGATTAATTTTTAGAATTTAATTTATAAAATGGCAATCACGTGGTTTCTTTTCTTTTTTGTGATACTTTAAATTAACTTTGCGTCACGGGATGCAACAAAAGAAATTGACAAAAGAAATATTAAAATACGGTAAAAGATAAAAATTTAACCACTAGACTAATTGAGATGGAAGTTTTTTAAGGATTTAATTTAAATTAGTACGTTTTATGGATATTAAACATGCAAGGATATTAAACATACAAATTTATTGCATACATTGACCGTTGTATTTAATTTGAATATTTTCTTCTACATTATTTTGTCCATAAAAATATCCGTTACGATATTATATATATATATATATATATATATATATATATATATATATATATTTCTTTTTTTGCAGTAATTGCATAGATTAACCGTTGTATTTAATTTGAATGTACTCCGTAGCGAAACACGGGTATTCATCTAGTATTCTTATATTTACAAGCTCCAAGAACATAAATAGGGTCCCTTATCCTTATTATCTTTTGCCACTATTGAGTGAATAATCAACAATTAAAGTTACTGTTGTTGTTATGATGCCCCCTTGCTGTAGTTTCCATACCAGGTCCATATAGGCTACGGGCTGAAGTGTGCGGATCCGGTTTTAAATAGCACCACAATTGTCGGAGTCCGTCTTGGCTAGTTGCCACTCAATTTTGACCGAACACCCCTTGAGGGCGAAATCTGGGGGATCGTACCCTCTCCCACCCTCACTGACCTTCATAGAGGAACTTTCTGGTCTACGGATTTAACGTGCCAGTATCCGGTCTAGACAAGTTGGTATTTAACGACACGTGCCGGGATTCGATCTGAGTACCCTTAGCACCGAAAGCCAGCAGGTTACCGCAAGACCACCTCGATTTCTTTGAAGTTACTAACGACCTTAAGTATCAGTTAACACTGCTGCATTGGTCAATCTGAATTCAGCGTACTAACATCCAACACTCCACATTTGTTGGTCATATCTAATCAAAGACTAATTTTATCCCTAGATTTAAGTTTTAAAAGGCTACATAACAGGTGTTGGCTACAAATATAAAGCAAT
Source organism: Dolomedes plantarius (assembly GCA_907164885.2). Lineage (NCBI taxonomy): Eukaryota > Metazoa > Arthropoda > Arachnida > Araneae > Dolomedidae > Dolomedes > Dolomedes plantarius. The sequence goes on from OU015496.1 coordinate 135,251,623, forward strand.
TAATAGAAATAAAATTTTTAAAAAACTATACGATATTGAAGCTTTCGAATAAGAGGGACTGTACAATCTACTTTCTAGAATATTTCACGTATTGTTGTGAAATAATACAATGAAGTTCATTTTAGGTATCTGCCTACTTTGAAATGGTTGTTTTGGTGCAAAATTTCAAATATCACTTTGCTTTATTACAAAGACCAATCTTTTAGAATTCTAAAACTGTTTCACTTTTCTTCGTACGATCAATGAATGAGAACTTATGGCTCATTTAATAAACCGAAAGGAATATTAAAAATATCGGAAGTAGAAGCATATTTAAATTCATTTTCTAGAAAACTCATTTTTCAGTTACTTATGTAAACGAGAAGGCTAATCAATTAAAAAGATTTCTATATATCTATATATATTATTTCTGAATGGTGCTTTTTTTTATCCCTTTTTCTCACTTCATACTTAACCAAAATCGATAAATGAGGTACCATTTTAAAGATTAAGATCTCCGCTTCGTGCGAATTATTAATTTAGAATGACACATATTGTTTGTTTGAAAATAGAAGTATAAACATTATAAAAAAATTATTCCCCTAGATGGCGCGCGCGCGAGCATTTTTATTTTACCATTCTCAAACGCACTGAATCTTTAAATTTAAACATCGTTTGCTTTTAGTATCATTCTGTGATTTCCTTAATGAATTTCTTTATTGGCAACATCCGCATAGGTGTACATCATTCTTTTTGCATGGGAAAACCATATACACTCATGTCTATAAATTAAGGATAATGCCAACTCTGGCAAATAAAGGTTCAGAAACAAAACAAACATGACTTATTCATAAAGCACATTTATTAAACAAAAGATAAAGAACAAAAAAGATGGTGGTTGTATGATACCATTCATAAAAACTGCGATATTTGCTCCCTGGAGCAATTCTAAAAAATATCTCCTTTACATAAACTTAATATTACATGATAAGTATGATGATTAATACATTGTATGTCTCCCATGCGAAATACAGTTCGTACAATGCCTAGGCATGCTGAGTATCAAATTATCGAGCTGATCTTGGGGAATATTACTTCACTCAGCAAGCAATGCTCTCCTAAGTTCTGGTACACACGTAGGAGGTGATTGACGAGCTGCAACTCATCGGCCAAGCATATCCCACACATGCTCTATTGGATTCAAGTTAGGTGATAATGCTGGCCATTCCATACGGGTGATATCCTCAGATTGAAGGCATTTGTTTACGATGTTTGCTCGGTGAGGACGGGCGTTGTCATCCATAAACACAAATTCTGTGCCCATGGCAACCCTAAACAAACGTACATGTTGATCCAGAATGATGTCCCGATAAATGTGGCCGTTCATGGTTACGATTTCAACATTCAGATCTGTTCTGGAGCCCAGTATAATTCCACCCCAAACAAGCAATCCTGCACCAACGTAACAGTGCCGATCAGTGATGTTGTCTTGATGGTAACGGCTACATGGCGTTCTCCATATGAAAGTCCGACGTGAATCAGACAGCAAGCTAAACCTGGACTCGTCGGAAAACATCACACAAGCCCACTTTGACGATGTCCACATTGCATGTTCTCTACTCCAGGCTAATCGCTGCCGACAGTGAGTTGCCGTGAGCGGAACACATCTGACATGCCTGCGAGCATATAGATCAATATTTCCCAAACGCCTGTACACGGTTTGCCCTGAAACTGTGGTACCCATGGCTGCAGATAGCTGACGAGATAGGTCGGATGCTTTGCTCCGTCTGCTTCTTTTGGCAGTTACTGCCAAATACCGGTCTCCATTCAGCGTTGTAACTCGGGGCGATCTGTACAGTAACGTCTACTGACATTTTCAGTATCTTGGAATTGTTGCCAAAGCCTAGAGATGACGCCTTGGGAAATTCCAAATGTCTCGGATACTTCCATCTGTGTACGCCCACATTCCAGGCGGCCGATAATTCTACCACGTAAAAAATCATCACCATGCGTCCTCTGTGTCATAACTATTCGGTTATGGCACTGAGCGGCTTACAGAACGGCTTGTGAACAATTTTACTTCTTTCCCACCGTTCCTTATATACCCCTCCCTTACACTCTTGTCATTGTGACGTACTATCGGCGTCATCTGGTGGCTTCCTGTAATTTGCATATTATTCTTGAAGATGTGTGTGATAATTCTATAGGTGAAATTTTTACTTTAGAGTTCGATTTCCGTGTGATTCTGAATTATCCTTAATTTATGGACATGAGTGTATATTATTTCTAGAAGTGTTTTTTGTGATGATCCCTTTCTCTCCCTTCAAACTTAACCAAAATCGATAAACGAGATACCATTTTAAACATTAAGTTCTTTGTTTCTGATGAATTGTTAATTCGGAATGACACATTGTACTGTTTGTTTAAAAATCGAAGTAAAAAATTGACTTTTGGCCTTAAAGTTCTTTCCCTGGATGCGCCGAAAAGACACTGTCAAATAGTGTGCACAAAGAGGTTTCGTAATGTATATATCACATTTTCCACGAGTTTGTGTCATATTTAACTTTTAATATTGTCTACAAAGGTGCTTTGACGTGTCAATAACTCATGTTCCCCTGTTTTGTCTTATGCTTCACCTCCAAAATTGAGGTAAAAGGCATTTTGTCTATTGGTTTTGTATTATCCTTAAGCACCATTGTTATTTGATAAATAAACAATTGCTACACATGTACCTGTTCTTCTTTCATCCTACTAAAAACCACCAACCTCGCTGTATAATTTATCGTATTTCAGTCGCATGCGAAAGGGTCGCACGGGCCACCTAGTTCAATGAAACTTTGCGGTAGTATTTTACATATTACTAACTATGTTTTGAGTTAAAATCTAAGCTATATGTGTTATTTAATAATTCTACAAGCGCCTGCACAAATAAAAATATTTTTTTAAATAAAAAATAAGTGTTTTTTCACTTCTTTTGGTATATATCGGTGGTTTTGGGGAAATATTGTAAAACTTATCACAGAAAATAGGTAAGTATCACAGTAATAATATATAGTATAAAGGAAATTAAAATATATTGTGTTGATTGGAGAGAAAGATCTCTGGCGTAAAAGTACTCAATTGTACTAAAAATTTATGAAAAATTTTCTCTATTTTAAAATGTTATGAAATTTTTAACATATTTGTTATACATTTTTTGGAAAAAAGGTGCTCCGAACGTAAGGTAAATAGATACCTAGAGATACGTAATTTTCGCATTTATGAAATAGATGCGAATAAATGTGAAATTCGCCGATATGAGCGTATAAATGAAAAAATATTTGTTTACTACTTTTCAGCGAAAACTCGGTGTTAAACGACTTTTTAAGCGAAATTAGGTAATAATACTAATAATTTATTAACGTAATAGCTTAACTAAGACCATCCGAGGTCTATAACTGAGAAATTACACTCATCTTCGGAATTGCTCCGAATTTCACTCGGAAAGTTTGTCCGTACCGGAGTCGAACCTAAAAATCTAACTGTAAAAATCAACCATCTAGTTTTGTGGAGCAATTTAGTTATTATTGTTTTTGTGAAGCCCTGGTTGTACAGCAGTGGTCACAGTAGCTAATTTCTGGTGTGAGGCCAATTGTGATACACTATCCAAAGCGCTACCTGTTTGATTGACCAATAAATATCGTCTCTTGCGTTGTGTTACAAATACGATATGAGCCTTCTGATTGAAAGTAATATATAGATTTATTGGAGAAAAACACATATATAGTTCATAACAGTAACTCATCACATTTATTATATTCAATAACCTTTCTTATTCATTACACTTTAAAATATACATTCAATTTCATAACCCTGAATCAAATATTGCTTACTTATTAATCATTAATCATTTACTCATGAGGTATTATACTTAATAAACACTTCTGTGATTTAACTTAGCAATTGTCTTTAAGTACGTCACTTTATTAAATACTAGTTGGTACCCGTCAAAACATGACGGCTAGACAGTAAATAAATGTAGTAATACACAAATTATACTCAACACATCATCGCCAAATGTTGAAAATCGTAATAATGCGCAGAAACAAATTAATGTGTTTAAGCGGCCTCGTGCTTAGTCAGTATCTAAAGCCAGATTTAAAAATGTCACTGAGCATGCAAAGAAAGCATTTTTTTTAATTGTAAATTATCGCTCATTAAACAGCGCGAAATAAACAATTTCCGTCAGGTTTAATCTTATATTTCGCAAACATAATTATTATAAAAATAAAAATGGCAGAGAGAGATCTAGAGAGACTCCTCGGCATTGAAACTTGTCACTGAGCATGAGCAGAAACAGTGAGTTTCTAAAACCAGATTCAAACATGCCACTGAGCATGCGCAGAAGTCAATTTTTTAATTGTAAATTATAGCTCATTAATAAAAATTGCAGTTACAAAAACAAAATTTGACACATCTACAGATTACAGTCTTTCGTTTAAGACCAAAATGAAGTCAATGGAAGCAGTAGTTTTCTCTCACGGACTGCCCAAAAAGGCGGCTTAGCAACTTAAATATAGAGATGGATGAGAGGCAGCGAGGCTAACACTACTTAGTGATCAATAACTAACATCACACATACCTGGTGTGTTGCATTTTTCGAACATCATCATGAACTCCGACTCGGCTGGCTGGTCAACATTTAGGAATGGTCTTTTGCGTAGAGTCACGCTCCGCGATATGATGCTCTCTTTATGTTGGCGGCAGGAGTGTAGGCTGGGTGGTCTCGCTGTTTTCCGCTGTCCAGCGCTGGCATCAATCGGTCCCTTGGGAGGAGCTAAGTCACTCACAGTAGATCTCCTTTATCTGCATCCGGATCTGGTTCTTTTGATGTCAGCGGTGTCTCGCTTATGTTGGTAGGGCATTACAGGCTTTCATCTTAGCTAGCTGCGGTTTTCTCTCCCTTTTTATCGACCTTGCATATGGGATATGATCTCAGTTCTTCAGGAGGTTAATCGCTTGGCCTTTTGATTCTTCGTTGCACCGCAAGTCACCGCTCCGCTACTCTTTCTCAAATCAATTCAGCTCTATTGCTCGGCTTTGCTGTATGAGGACAAACATCTCAATTCTACGACTGGTTATCTGTTAGAGTCGTTGCTTTTTCTATTGTTGCCGCAAGCCGTGCTCCGTTTATCTCGCTCAAATCAAGTCTACTCTTTCACCTCCGTTCTATGGGGCGGTCATCTCAGTTCTACGTCTCATCAAACAAATCTGCCTGTTCAATATTTTCTTGCTTCTCTAATATATTTCATCCTTCCACATTGGCTCCTCCTTCTTTCTCCTCTTTCATTGGCCATGTATTTTTCTGTCTTAATTTATTGGTTTCCCTTCCTCCTTCTCGAATCTTCCATGAGGGCGTGTCGCTTTTCCCCATTATCACTTCTCATCTCACTGTTTCCTCCGATTTCTTGGATCTCCATCTGTTTCTTCTTTCTATTCCCGTGGCTAACTCATTCCTCCATTCATCGTTCCCTCTCTTTTATTAATCCCGCGCTTAACCACCATTTCTTCACATCTGCATCTCCTTTTCTGTTGCCGTGCAGTTTACTTAACAGTTGCTTCCAGCTCACTAAGTCCTTTCAATTCGGCTACTTCTCCGTTTGCCACTTCCTTTTCTCATTAATTTCTCCCCTTTTTGCGGTCTCCCGTCTTATTTACCTTTATCTTTCTTTAATCTTTCCTGCCATCTTTACAATCTTTCTTCGTTAGTCTGGCCCTTTTATTTCATCCTTTAACTTTATTTAATGTCGCCGCCATATACCCCGGGACATTAGTAGATTTAAGAACGTCTCTTGAGTGCCAAAGTCAAGGGTATTTCAGCCAAGAGTACTCCAAGGTAATCAACCAGGAGACTTCTGCTGACGTTATACAGATTTTAATTGCAACGAAATGCTGCTATCTTAAATTTGCAAAGGCCGCTATACAAAGCTTCTATAGTCCCGTTAACAGAGTAGATGCTGAGATATTCTAGTATGTACAACATAGTAATTTATGACAGAAGGCTTAAGTAACATAGTGTGGAGATAACTACAATGTTAGCATTTAACTAAGAATTTTGATACTTACCCTTCAAAGTAAGTAAAATTGAATTTTTTTTTAATAAACCCGAAATTTTTGAGTTTATATATATATATTTTTCGCGAATAAATGCGAAATTTTATACATTGAATTTTTTTGCTGTTGCGAAATTTATAGATACCTATAGATACCTTAATGCTTTAAAATACATATTTCGCCTCTGAAATGAAACAACCATTATAATGTTCATACACGTCTATTAAAAAAAAATCAATGAAGAAAGCTCCCAAAATATCAGAAAACAGAAAATATCACATTCACTACCAATACAAAAAAAGGAAAATATAATGAAAATAATAAACGTTAGTTTCGAGTTCCATTCCAAATAAATGAACAAAATCAACAATCAATAAATGGGAAAAAAAAGGTTCATATAACCAAGGAATCCTCATTTCTAGCGGATGATTTTTCGGTACCGATCGAAAATGAAATAGGGAATATGAGAAATGAAATGCTATGTGAACACGAAATAAAAGTTAAAGATTTACTGGAAAATCGGTGTTGTTGTTCTTTCGGGAATTTCATCTAAAAAAAAATGCACCAGGGGGGGAAATGTGTGTCTATTTCTGGAGTAAATGAAAAATTGTAAAAACATTGTCATGGTATCAACGAATTCCCCAAATTCTTTTTTTATTTTTATTTTATTTTATTTTGTGTGTGTGTGTGGAGTGGGGAATCCAATAATTCGAATTTCACTGCAGCGTGATTAAATGGAGAGAAATCAGACTTTCCTGACAAAGGATAAAATACTGAAAAATAAGATTTACAAATATTTATGCGTTTTTATGAGCATGTAATACTTGTATTTTCGGGGAAGTTTCGAATCTCTATGAAATATACGTCTATTTAAGAAACATTTTCCCGTATGATATAGTTTTATATTTACCGATATACTTATTTTAGATTCTAAAATACTTTTGCAACTACAAAGGCTATTTTCTATATTTTGCAGAGGATATTTTTAGATAAACTTAGACTGATAATAAGATTTCCAACAATTTTCAGCAATGGATGTGGATGACGGGTATAACAAACAATAAGAAATCACAATATAGGCTTGCGTGTTTCAAAAAATATTCGTTCTATGCAAGTCTGACTCAAATGATGATATATATGAAACTGAAATTCAAAAACTCTCAATTATGCAAACAATAATTAAAAACTCACCCGCTTAGAAATCGAAAACTCACGACTAGCTTAAGTGACTCTAACGATATTTGTTTTGTGCAAGTTTGACTCACTTGAGGCTCTATCTGAAACTGGAATTCAAAAACACTCAATTATTAAAAACTCACCTATACAGAAATCGAAAGCAAGTGACAAGTTTACGCGACACTAACGATATTCATTTCACGCAAGTCTGACTAAAATGATAATATATCTGAAACTGGTCTTCAAAAACTCTCAAGTATACGAATAACTATTAACAAATCACAGGCTTAGAAATCGAAAGCACATGACAAGCCTGTGTGACACTAACGATATTCGTTTTATACAAGTCCGACTCAATTCATCATATATCATAAACTGAAATTCAAAAACTCTCAATTATGCGAACAATTACTAAAAACTCACAGGCTTTGAAATCGAAAGCTCATGACAAGCTTACGTGACTCTAATGATATTCGTTTTATGCAAGTCTGACTCAATTTATGATATATAATAAACTGAAATTCAAACACTCTCAATTATGCGAACTATCATTAAAAACTCGCAGGCTTAGAAATCGAAAGTCCGTGACGGGCTTACGTGACTCTAATGATATTCGTTTCATGCAAGTAGGACTCACTTGATGATATATCTAAAACTTAAATTCGTAAATTGTCACTCATGTGACTAGATATCAAAAACAGGTTTAGAAATTGTGTGTCCTCTTGAATTGCAGATTTGAGTGTTTGTATGTGTCTAACGAAAAAGTAAAAAAGTGATGGTCCCCAAATACCTTTTTTATAGTGAAGTGAGACTAGGCAACTAACTATTAAAATTTATATTGCTACTAAACGGACTCAATGAAACTCAAAATTAAAAACCTATAAATCATGCGTACGAATAGTAAAATAAAGCACTCTGCAGGCTTACGTGGCTCTAACAATATACGCATTAAGCAAATTTGATGATGTATCTGAAACTGAAATTCAAACGCTCAATCATGCTATCGGATAGCAAAAAAAAAGTACTCTGCAGGTTTAAGTGACTCTAACAATATACGCATTAAAAAGTTTAAATGACTCATTTGATGATGTATCTGAAAATGAAATTCAAAAACTCTCAATCGTGTGATCGGTTATTCGAAAACTCATAAGCTAAGAAATAGTCTGTAATCCTGAACTACCGATTTATGTTCATAATGAAAATTTACAAAAATAAAGAAAAAATGCGAGAAAATTATGTTATAGTGGAGTGAGACTAGGCAATGAAATATTAAAATTTAAACTGCTTCTAAAGTGACTCAACGAAACTCAAAATTCAAAAACTCTCCGTCATGGGAACAAACAGTTACAGAATCACACTGAAGGCTTACGTGACTCTATCAACATTCGTTTTATGCATGTATGACTCGTTTCATGGTATATCTGAAATTTAAATTGAAAAACTCTCAATTATGCGATTAGTTAACAAACCCTCAGGGGCTTAGAAACTATGTATGTCCTCCTGCCTTGCTAATTTGTGTGTTTTTGTGTGTATGGTAAAAATTTAGAAAAATAATAGTAGCAGAAAACTATTCTATAGTGAAGAGAGACAAGGCAATGGATAAATAATTTTTAAACTGTTTCTAAAGTGACTCAATAAAACTTGGAAAAATTCACAATCATGAGAACAAATATTTAAGAACGTGACTCTACCAGTATTCATTTTATGCAAGATTGAGTAACTTGATTATATATTTGAAACTGATATTAAAAACTCAATCATGTTAGCAGTTATTAAAAACTAACAGGATTATAAATTGTGTATCCTTCTGAACTGCCGATGTGTATGTTTGTGTGTATACCGAAAATTTAGAAAAATAATTGTGGCAGAAACTATTCTATAGTGAAGTGAGACAAGGCAATGGATAAATAATTTTTAAATTGCTTCTAAAGTGACTCAAATTTAAAATTCTAAAAAAAAATTCAATCATGAGAACAAATATTGCAGAAAGAGGCTTATGTGACTCTACCAGTATTCGTTTTATGCAAGTTTGACTAATTTGATTATATAGAGGAAACTGATATTAAAAAGCTCAGTCATGCGAGCAGTTATTAAAAACTTACAGGCTTATAAATTGTGTGTCCTCCTCAACTGCTGATGTGTGTGTTTGTGTGTATAATGAAAACTTATAAAAAACAATATTGGCAAAAAGCTATTTTACAGTAAAGTGATTCAAGGTAATGCATGATTAAAATATATATTTCTTCTAAAATGACTGAATGATAGTAAAATTTTTAAAAAATCTCAGGCGTTAGCATTCGGTACCAGTGTTTGTGGGTTTGAATCCCAACATTAGCCTGGATGTTTGTAGCCGTTCAGAATTGGCTTTAAGCATTAGGATTCTGTTTATTTAGCCCTCGTGTAGAAAAATAAATTATCGTAGAGCTCTCAACCAACCAAACCCAACTCATGCTAAAAAATAGTAGAGAATACACACTACAGGCTCACGTGACTCTATGAATATTGGTGTGTCATTATTCGTTTTATGCAATTTTGAGTCACCTGATGTTAAATCTGAAGTTGAAATTCAAAAACTCTCAGTCATGCGTTCAGTTTTTAATAATTCCCAGGCTTCGAAATTGTGTCCTTCTGAATTACTGATTTTGTGGGTTTGTGAGTGTATGGCGAATGTTTTGAAAAAAGATAGTGCCAGAAAATTATCTCATAGTGAAGTGAGACAAGACAGTGAACTATTAAAATTTAAACTGATTCTAAAGTGACTCAATGAAGCACAAAAATTTCCAGAAAAGTCTTAATTGTTCTTCCATGAACCTCAAAATACTTTTAAAATATAAGGAGAAAATAATATTTCTCCCATTAGCCAGACTATATTTTTGTTTTCAAAAATATTGGAATTTAGCTGTCTTGTCTGGGCAATTTGACTAGTTTCATGTCTGTGTAATCTCATAGAATTTTTGTCCGTGACACTTCTTTTTTTTACTTAGCAACAAACCGAAAATATGGTGCGTGTATCTTATTCTTTTAAGTAAAACTTCTGAAATATCTAGTTTTGAGTAAAAAAACAGCAAAATTTGAAAATATTACACAACAGTTGAAAAATTTATGTTAAAAATTTCATAGATTTTTCTGTATTCACTTTTGGAGGATTATAAATCTGGCAAAACGATGTACGATTTTTGTGGATAATATAAAACTAATAAAAAGCTGGTCCATTGTTATTAATTAAAGAGGAAGTTACTCCTTGGAGTTCCATAAGTTTCGCATCAACTTCTGAATCTTTGCAAAAAATCTGAGTGTGACAAGTCTCTCCTAAAAGAAAGCAGTTAAGGTATTTCAGCTAGTTTTGTCTAGCTGACATCGTCTTGAAAGATCACCGTCATCGTCGTGCAGGGTATACCTCCTCTGATGAAAGTTAAGATTAACTTGTAATCGACGTGTTTACTCTGATTATAAACTCTCTTACCATGAAAATTTTCCAAAATCTGGCTATACATTACTCACATTCCGTTCCTCGGAGACCTCAGTTTGTAACTGCTTTGTTAGGAGTCAATGCCTATTATACCCAGGTACAAACTTCTGACGAAAGTTAACACCCTTTGACATGTTATCTACGTATCCTTTTGATTGGCGACTGTATTTACATTGAAAGTTCTCGAGAGAAAGTCTGTAGATTACGCCCAATCAGTACTCTTGAAATCTCAGATTGAAATTATTTTGTTAGGACTCACTCCTTATAATCCCTAGAAACAAACTTCTGATGCAAGTTAATCACTTCTGAGGAAAGTTAAGACTCTTAATGATGTATCTACGTGTTTCCTTTGATTGACGATTCAATTATCGTGAAAATTCTCCACAGTCTGTCTATAAATGGCGCTCATTTAGTAATCTGGAGGCCTCAGATTGTAACTCTTTTGTTAGGATTCCCTACTTATTATTTCTAGGAAAAATCTTCTGATGAAATTTTATAACTCTTGATGTGTTTTCCTACTTGTCATTTCTGTGTTTTTCCTTTGATTGTTAACTCACTTACCGTGAATATTCTCCAATGTCTATCTATAGATTACACCCATTCAATGCTATAGAGACTTCAGATTCTAATTGTGTTGTTAGGACTCACTGTTTATCATCCCTAGGAAAAAACTTCTGATGAAATTTTATGACTCTTGATGTGTTTTCTTTCTTGCCCTTTCTGTGTGTTTCATTTGATTGTTAACTCACTTACCATAAAAATTTCTAATGTCTGTCTATAGATTACACCTATTCAGTGCTCTAGAGACTTCAGATTCTAATTGTTTTGTTAGGAGTCACTGCTTACTATCCATAGGAGCAAGCTATTTCCTTGATGTATTTATTCCATTGTAAGTTTCTCATCATCAGTAACTAGAATTTTTCCTGTTAGGTGTGACAATCACGATAAGGGTTATTTATACTTCTTGAATATTCTGACGCCAGGTATTGATATGTAATATTTTGGATAATATTTGCATGTCTGGTATCATCTGATAACATTTTAACGGTAAAGAGGATAATATTATCAGCGGAACTAATATTTTCTTTTAGTTCCGCCGCCGGAGCTTAGCGTTCCATATGATTTAAAATTTAATTGTGAATTTTTGCTCTTTTAGTTCATTTTTGGGTATATGTGTATTTGTGGAAGAATTAAAGTATCATTTCAAGAAAAATAACGTTTTATGAAAATATGGTAAATAACAATTCACAAACACTACAGGTTTTTGATTTTTAATCTAAAAACAGCGTAAAGGGTAAAATATGTGCAAAAAAGATAGAGCTATCCGCCTCTACAATAAATCAACACTTTTAAAAAGAATACCTGGCAATTTTTTTATTATTTTTTTATCGTTGTAAGAACCTTTAAAAAATTATTTTGAGGTATCTAAGTAACTAACTCCTTGCAAATGTTTAGAAGTCTCGTTTTTAAAAACTGCATTAGAGTTAGGGAAGTAAATTATAAATTCTAAAACCCGGAGAGATAATTTAGATAATTAGGAGATATATGTAAACTAAATGCAGAATTTCAGCTTCCTAAGTTTAAAAGATTTGATAACTATTCTCCATCTAATTTAACGGAAACAAGGTGCTTAAATCATGTCAGGATGAAAGAGTTCTGCAGTTTTAATCAACGACAATGTGTTTTCTAATTAAATCATTTCTTAGCCAAATGTTTCTGGTTTTTTAGGATTAAAGGATGCATGTTTTTATATTAAAATTCCCAGATTGCATTAAATTAAAGGAATAAAAAATAGTTTAATAGGTTTTGAAGACTTTGCTTAGTTGCACCTGAATTCATGATGTCCTACAGAAATGAAGTGCTATAAAGTATTTTCATTTGATGTTTCCTATCTTATAAAGCTGATGGGGGAAAATTTGCCTCGTTCATACTAATCGAATTTTGTTTCACTGTGAGAAAGATACATTCTATCAGTGACGTTCAGAGAATAAATATGGTGTAAAATGCTTGGGAAAACGCATGACACAATACAAAAATGTATGGTAAACGCATCACACGATGTAAAATTGCATGAAAAACGAACACAAAGCAACTTTAAGGAAGTTTACTGTATCGACATTCCCCAGTATCTTCTAACAAATAGGTATAGCCTTCCTTAAGACTTCCTTAAGTCTGTCGCATCGATATTCACCAGTATCTTTTCACAAATAGGTATAGTCTTCATTAAGGCTTAAGGAAGTGTGATGTATTGATATTCACCAATATCTTTTATCAAACAGATATAGCCTCAGTTAAGGCTCAAAGAACTCTGCTGTATCGATAAATGTACCAGTAATAAATATCCCAGTAAACTGTGATAATTCCTGAAGGAATTTAGTTAAATGAGATTTTCTAAATACAAGATATTCACTAAAAATTATGGTTTTTTAAAAAATAATTCAATATGAAATAGGACCCTGTGGCATGGGTGATACAGAAATAATTACTCTGTTCACGAGATTTTTTTAAATCTTAATTTCTTTCATTTACAATGAGAATACATATTCTGGTCAACTGTGATAACTCCTCAAGCAATTTACTCAAATGGGGTTTTCTACGTATAAACACAATCATTAAAATTGAGTATTCTTGTAAAGTTGAATATGAAATAAGACCCTGTGACGTAGGTAATACAGTAATAATTATTGTGTAAAGACTTCTGTATACTAACCCTATTGGATTCGCTCATCTGAGTGTTAGCGTATGAAGAAAATTTGTTTACTATTTACATACAGCTACATAAATTCTAATAATACAATAAAAATGGTATATTCAGATAGCCTGAACTTTTCTGCACCTTGCAACAGGATTCATTTTATAAATTTCTTTCACCAAAGGAACTTATGAGCTTTTAAAACACACTATACCAGATTTTTCCCGAATATTTTAAATTTTAAAACTATTTGCATTTTTTTAAAATACGAAAAACGCCCCAAGGTGTAAAACTTCTTTCTCTATTACGGAGCTTAGTTTTTTAATCTTTAAATCCAAGTCGGCAATCCTTAAACAAATTTTCTCCATGGGTTAACATCGAGGTGATCTAATCCAATAAGGTTAGGACACAGCAAACTTGAGTAGAAATCTTTGTAAAAATTGTAATTTTTTCATTTATTGTGAGAATATATCTATGGTGCTCGGTACAAAGGGCTTAAGTCAAAAACAATGATTAAAATATACCAAGTTATGTTATTTATACTAATAGCAGGGTATATTTTAATCATTGTTTTTGACTTATGGCTTTTATACTAATATAATGGCTTTTATACTAATAGCAGAACAATAATTTCGTCTTGAATATTTTGTACAAAGAAATGTACTTTTGTATACAACATTGATAGACTTTTATACAAGTCAAAAGTTTTGTTTTCTCTTATAAATACTAACAAATATCTAAAAATAACTTTTTTTGATTTAAGACCTTTATACCTGGCATCATAGATATATACCTATCAAATGTGCTAACTTACGAAACATTATATGCAAATGAAATTTTCTATAAACGCATTCATTAAAAACTATGATTCCGTTATTATAATCAATAATCATCGTTTTGCAGCCTCTCTTAAATTATGTGCATCTGTTACGTAAACGTGGGGTATGCGTATGATTACTGATTTTCAAACACGCAAAATCTCTTTCATATGTTAGAAAAACCAGAAAGAAATGAACGTTTCGAAATAAATATTCATGCATATTTGAAAATAGTAATATTTCCACTGAATGATTTTTATTAAAACAAAGCAAGATATGTCATGGAAACATTAGATGAAGCAAATGTAGAATCAAAGGTAAAATAATACTTTTTGATTATATATATATATATATTTTTATTTATTTATTTTTTTGCAGCAAAAAAAAAGAGTTGGAAAATCTCAAAAATAATATTTTTATAGATTTAACTGGAAAATATTGGAATACCATCATGATATCGATAAAATGTCGAACAGGCTGGGAAAAAGAAATTCTGTTATTTGAACGTTGGTGAAGTATTATTGCAGTTAAAAGAAAAGGGGAAGAGAGTGGGATTTATTTTATTTTATTTTATTTTTTTGCAGTTAGAATAAGCAGTATCGTGACTTAAAATTTTCTGTGCGGGAGAGGAATATAACAATTCATAATTCATGACTGAATGACTTTTATAATGCTTAAAGTTTATTCTTTTTGTTAAATTAGAAGCATTTTTATTGATCGTGTAATTTTATTTGAGTAAAATGTTTCTCTCACTAAATTATTTGCTGTTGTTGTTGTTCCAAATGCCTCCTGACCGGAAGATCCAAACCAGCTCCATATAGGCTTAGGGCTGAGTAGTGCGGCTTCGGTTTTATAATAGCACCACAAGGTTCGGAGTTCGACTTGGCTAGGTGCCACCACAATTTTGACCGATCATCCCCCAGTGATGACATCTGATGGATCGTACCTTCCCCACCCACCGACGTCATAGAAAGACTTTCGGGTCTACGGATTTAGCGTGCCCCTCTCCAGCCTATTCACGAAGGTATTTAATTGCGATGGTCGGGATTCGATCCAAGCACCCTCAGTACCAAATGCCGACGTGCTACTGTTAGGCTACCTGGAGCCCTAAATCATTTGTACTTATGTCAGATATACTGTCTGATCCAGGGACGGCTCCTGTCCAGAGATTTGAGGGGGGGGGAGCAATGACGGTTCTTAGGGTAATATATATATGTATATATATATATATATATATATATATATATATATATATATATATATATATATATATATATATATTTGTAAGAAATTAATTTGGGAAAGAATAATTAAGTTAAATTTAAAGGGGCTTCGGAATAAATTATTTTCGTGGTGCTAAAGCCACGAGTTTCATATGCCAAGATGTGTCGAGAGGAAAGGTATTTTCCCCGTTTCAGTAATTGACCTTTGATTCGCGGTGGAATAAAGTTCTATAGAGAGAGATTATTTTTAGATAATGCACAGGTTTGGCGGGAAGAATGCTTCTAGAAAATTATAGATTGGGCTCTGCGCATGTGTCAGGAGAGTAGACGCGCGATTTTTTACTTAGAACTACGCAGATTGATTTGGGAACTCGCTGCGTGCGGTCGCCCTGCTTGGCGTCGCTGAATGTTAAAATGGCTAACTAGGGAATAATACTTAGAGAATGGTGTTCTTAAGAAGAAATCAATAAAGTAATTTAACGTGTGGACTGAAGTATTGTTCAATTCGTATTCCCACTCGCCACCAACGTAATGAATCATGACTATAATTTAAATATGTTAGAACAGGCAAACCAATTGCCTGTCATATATATATATATATATATATATATATATATATATATATATATATATATATATATATATATATATATATATATATATATATGCAAGAAATAAACAACAATTAAATGTAAATTGAATCCTCTTATTTTACATTTAAACTCATTTTGTATTAGGTCCACGATTATATGATTTTAGGCTATGAAAAACAAATACACCGGGCTTTTTTTTATGTGAGAGCAATTACCCTACTGCCAAGGACAATATGATAGGGATTCAAATCATTAAGCTCCATTGCTCTTCCCAGAGACTCCAAGCCACTGGTTAAAACAGAAGTGCTTACATTGAGAGAACGTGCATGGCAGCACCATCTAGAGATCGTACATTTGAAGTTGCAACAATTCTGTAATATTCTTTCCCATGCAATAGAACCTGAAATTTATTACATTAAAGATTATATATTGTTACAGTCCAGTTTTGAAAAGGGACACAGGTGGCCCAGTTGGCAAAGACATCTGTCCAGTAACTTGCAAGTTGCTGGTTCTATGCCCATTCCTGACAAATCCACCGACCTGTACACTGATGGTGGCTGGTGCACGGGAAAATCTGTCGTGGCTGCAATGTCTTCCAAGTTCCCAAAGTATCTCTGGAGGTGCGTGGGTTCAAGTGTTTCCAGTTTCCTCATTTGACTCGGTTCAAAATTTCGGAACCGGTTCATAAGGGGCGGTGTTGGTCCATCTATATAGCGCTCCCATAATAAAGAGGCCAGCAAAACATCGGTGATAACAGGCGAATGTTAAAAGGTACAGGGATTCCGCATTGACAAAAAATGCTTTGAAAAAAAATCTGCAAGGTTCAACAGATGACGCCATAAATTTCGCACACAAAGGCTCATATACATATATTGACGAATGCGAATGAAAAGTCCAGAGCCTGTTCACATAGAATCCATCAGCTTCAGCATTAAAGATTTCGTTGCCGCTGATTGGTTAAATTAGCATAAAAATTGTTAACCAATGATTGGTGTATCATAGGTTAAAAAATTTTACGTCGACGCTGACGGATTGTATGTGAACAGGCCATAAAGAAAAAAGTTGTTCTCTAAATGTAAACGTAGTAACGATTACCACCGAACGCATTTGATTGCTTTTACCACGGTTCGCTCACTATGCGGTACATGAAAGGAAGTTCGCTGCTCTTCGGTTAGCCGTCTTTTCAGAGCCTACAGTTTAGTTCGGAATCTTATAATGTTTGGTTTTTAGCCTGGAAACGTTATTTCGAGAAAGAAATAAAATTTCGTCGTTATTGAGTTGATCAGTATTGTATGGATTGGAGTACCAACCACAAAAATTTGCGAAAATGAACGAAAAGGCCAAATGATCGTTCGGTTTATTAATGTAGACGGTCAACCGAACTTCTTCATAAGAATTTGGCCCAATTTGTTCGTTACCTTCATTCACTGCCTTTCGTTGTTTGTATACCCGCCATAAAGGTGCACATTCTTGTTTAAAATTATACCTCGTGATTTTGGCAGGATCTTATTTGAGATACAACTCTGCAAAATGCCTACTTTGGTTGCCCTTTATATTAATTATGCAGGCTATAGTAATTATCCTTTTGTAATAAAATAGTAGGTAAAATCTTTTTTTAGCTCTAATAGCATCAATATTTTCTATTATTCAATAATAGCATTACTTTTATCAGCCACTAATATCTTATGTATATAGGCTTTGCGCAATGGGTCCTTGGCTTGTTCGTAAAGTCGTAAATTTCAAAATATCTTTATACAAATGAAATTGTTAAACAGTCACAAGTGCAATAGTGATAAATAATCCTCTATTGCACCAGAATTTATAATTTGGTTATAACTATTATGTATGAATTTTTGCGGGGGTGTGATAGTCCAGTTGGCAAAAGCAGCGAGCTAGAGATCTGAACGTCTCTGGTTCGATGGAGGCCGCTGACAAATCCACCACCATGTACGCTATTGGTGTCTGTCACACGAAAGGTGACAGACACCACAGCCAGGTGTCTGTCCTGGCTGTAATGTCCTCTAAGTTCTCAAATTTACATCTGGAGATGCGGGGTCAAATGTACCGGTCTCGTCCCTTGACTCGGTTCAAAATTAAGGGACCGGCCCTTTAGCCAATTTCAGACTCCGACCATTGTGGTGCTATTAGAAACCAGAGCCGCACCACTCTGCCCAATAACCTCTATGGACTTGACCTGATATACTGTCGGTCAAGGAGCACAAGCCATAACAACATATATCATTTTTTCATATTCATTATGTCGTATTAATTAACTGCAATATATTTTAGTTTCATATTTAATAAGTATATGAAACTCACTAAGACAATATAGCCATATCAAGAGTTTGCATGATTATGCATAGATTAAAATTAAATATGAATGGAACATGATCTATTCACTAGCCAAACCAATTAACTCCACTTTTCGAATTTTTTAAAATTTTACTGTCAAATAACTTTAAAAAATTTTTTTTTATTAAAAATATACATAAAATTTACCGTGTACCACAAAGTATCACACGAGACTTACAGAGGTAAGTATAAAACACTAAGAAAACAGAAGAAACAGACAAAACAAAACAAAGAAAAAGAAACTAAGAAGAATTACAAATATTTACAATAAATTTACAAAATAAGCCTAAAGCACACTTCCCAGAAACGAGCAGAAAGAAATTGGGAGGCCAGTTAATATTTAAGTCCTTAAGAGCCAATTTAAAAATATTTCTCTCCCTGCGGTATTTCGAACACAAAAACGGAACATGTTCAGCATTTTTCTCGCCACCAACGCTGCAGTCACAGGTAGGGATGCGACATCGATGTCGATGTTTTCAAAACATCGATATTTTGATAAAAACATCGATGTTTTAAACATCGATTTATTGAAGCCAATGATTTTTAACATCGATGTTTTGTGCTCGATGTTTTACGTATTCTCGATGTTTTTTTTTCAAATGAAAAAGTACCATAATAAAAAAAATTTACCACGTAGCATAATTTTCACATTCAGTAAATGTAATTTGAATTCTGAAAAAATACAAAAGGGGGAATGATTCCTTAGCAAACAGACAAATGACAATCAACAACAATGAACCAATCAGAGCGCTTGGAATGTTCCTGACACTCCAGAACCTTCCATGGGGTTTTATTTTACAAATAGTATATACACGAGAGCAGACATTTAAGTTATTGTTTTGTTCTGGTTTTATATAAGTTGACGTTAATATTATTAGTAAGATGCCTCCCAAAAGTACCGTTTGGAATTTTTTTGGAAAACCTCTGACAAATTGGCGAAATGCAATATTTGCCTTAAGTCCCTCAAAACTTCTGGCAATACCACGAAATTATCTGGACATTTAAAGACAAAACATGGCGATATTTACAACGAGAATTTTGAGTCATCAATGTAGCCCAAGGCAAAAGCAACCAAGTTTTTGTCATTTGTGTCAGCCCAATCACAGAGTAAAATTAAATCACACCCCAACGACTAACCGAAGTAACATTAATGTTAGAGATTACTAAACCAGTTTTAAAAAATGAATGTTCTAAAACATCGATGTTTAAAAACATCGATGGTTTTTGTTCGATGTTTTATTAGCATCGATGTTTTAATATTGAATATCGATGTTTCAAAACATCGATGTTTTGTTATCGATGTCGCATCCCTAGTCACAGGGGATCGGCAAACACAAGTTGAATCTACTCAAATAGCTCTTAAAATTTCCTTGTCTTGTGAGGAACTGAGTCAATTTGTAGTTAGCAAAGAAGTGATGGCATGAGAGTCTCATTCTAATGGACGGGGAAAATTTCTTGGCTAAACTACCATTATTTGAGCTGCTGTATTCTTGGTTCCATGACTCCACCATACTCTCAAACATGACCTTTTTAAAAAAAGATTTGGGGATATTGACACTAATGTCAATTTCACGCTTTGTGGCAGACTTGGCAAGGAAGTCGGCTCGCTCGTTACCAAAGATACCTGTATGTCCATGAACAAAAGCAAAGAAAACAGAGACTTTTTAATTTCAAGGGTTTTGAGTTGCCTTTGAATTTCGACGATAATGCTATTAGCAGAAGAAATATATTTTAAGGTCTCCAAGGATGAAAGTGAATCGGTACAAATGAGATAATCTTTGTCAGCACTATCTCGATCCATGATCCATTTAATGGCAAAGTTTAAACATAATAGTTCAGCTATAAAAACAGTGCATTCATCTCGAATTCTAAATTGCAAATGCTCGAATTCAATGCCATTCTTGAAGGCAGAAAAAGCGAAACCAACCTTGCCCTCAATTTTACTGCCATCAGTATAGCAAGTAACAGGGAAATCACCTGCATTTTTGTTTCAATAATTAATAACATTGATAGCCTTTCTCTCCGGGGGATGAGGAAGATCAGATGGAGGTAAAACATAATCGTAACCAGAAGTAGAAGAAGTAGATAAATTTTCTCTAAAGGCAATATTATGAAGAATGGCAGTGTCGATCGGAGGAAAACCAGAAATTGCATAAACAGATTCATAGCTTAAGGTGCGATATCCAAATATGACTCGCAAGAGAATACGTCTTTGAATGCGTCGGAGATATTTACAATTAATCTTCTTCTTGAGCGCCATACCCCAAGCTCTAGAGCCGTACAAAATAAAAGGTTCAATGCTTTACTTAAAAATGAGCGAATGGACATCAAACCTGATGCCATACGTATTACGTGTAATGCGGCATAAACCACGTTGCAATTTGTCACACTTCTCAGAAATGTAAGATAAGTGTTTTTTCCAAGAAAATTTGCAGTCAAGAAGAACCCCAAGATATTTAAATTGCCCTACCACAGCCAAAGGATTTCCCTCGAGAAACAGCTGGAAAGCGTCATAAAGAACATTGCGTTTTTCAATAAATATGACTTTGGTTTTAGCAGAGTTAAATTCCAATTTAAAATCTTTTGGCCATTCGGTAGCAAGGTTCAAGGTCTCTTGAGCACAAAGGAAAGTCGCAGGAAGATCCCTACCCTGGAAACAAAACAGGAGGCCATACGCAAAAGCAATAGTATCACAACAGGCAAGTTTATTGAGTTTTATGAGGAGATCATTAATAATAAAATTCCAAAAGGCAGGTCCAGAAACTGAGCCTTGAGGGCAACCCCTCTCAAGCCGATGGATAGTGGAAGCCGAGCCCAGTTTCATTTTGGCTACTCTGTCTTTTAAAAAGTCAGCAGCCAGTGAAAAAATATTGAGTGGTAGTTCCGCTTTTTTAAGAAGGTTGAGAATGCAAGGCCACCAAGCATTGTCGAAAGTGCCTTTTATATCCAGAAAAACCAAGATTGTGTGCAAATTTTTCTTTTTACCTCTCTGAACAATCTCACTTAAACGTAACAAAGCATCCTCAATACTCTTATGAGGAGTAAAGCCGTACTGGTCACTAGAAAAAAAATCTCCCCGGCGCAAAAACCAGCAAATTCTGTTAATGAAAAGTTTCTCCAAGCACTTACCTAAAGCAGGAAGTAAGCTAATACATCTGAGATTATCCAAATGAGGTATTTTAGACTCATTTCCCTTGGGGATAAATATCACTTGTACACACTTCCAAACACGTGGAAAAATACCAACATCCAGACAAATATTAAAGAGTTTATGGAGAAAAGAAGGAAACATAAAATGAAACTGTTTAATGATCTCATTTGTGACGGAATCAGGACCAGGTCATTTATTTGGCTGTAGCATAGCGATAACTGTATTAACTTCATCACAGGAAAAAGGAGGATCGAGAGAAGAAAGGTAAGTGGTTTGAGCAGACCTTCGGTACTCTCTATGTAAGTCATTGTCATCTTCCTCTGAATCAGAGGAGAAGGATTTTTGAAGCACAGCATTTATTGTCTCTTCTGAAGAGTTTGTTGTTTCTCCTAACGGAAGATAAACACCCGTTATTTCAATTGTTTTTATGAAATTTCTTTTAACACCGTAAGTATAATTTTTTCCACACATTATTAACATCAATGGTCGAAAGAAATGTCCTCCAAGAGTTGGATTTAGCGTCAGTAAGCATTTGATTATATTCTTTTCTATATTGAAGATATTTACACTTATACAGCTCCCTTAGAATCGAATTTCTAGAACGTTGAAACCTACGCATGGCTGCATTAAGCCTCTTTCTCATACAACCAATTTCAACAGACCACAAATGAACATTGTGCACGCTATGATTTTTAACCCTTTACTTCCCAGTATCCTTTAAAGTTGAAATTATGACCTAAAAATTTGTAGGCATTCTGTTTAGGCCTAAAGGAATACACAGTTAAAATTTCATAAAGATTGCCCTTCCGGTTTCGATTTTGTGGGTGTTCCATGACCTGGAACACTTGGAAACTAGCGCTTTGAAAAGTGCGGCTAAGCGAGCATTGCGGTGAAGCGAACAAAAGAAAAAACGCACACACACAAATAAAATTACAACAAAAAAACTTGATTATATATGATTTTAAATAAATATTTACAGTTTCTATATACAAAAGCAGTTCCTATACGCAAAAAAAACACACAAATAAAGACACAATAAAAAAACTTGATTATATATGACATTAAATAAATATTTACAGTTCCTATATACAAAAGCAGTTCCTACACTTAAAAATATTCACTAACCTATTTTTTTGGTTCGCGATATTTTTGGAAGCACGTCAGTCCCTTCTGAAAAAAGCAAAAACCAACATTGCAGGTTTTGCAACATTGCAGGTCTTCGAGTTTACGAACAGTAAACTCGAGGATGCCAGGATGCTGCCCAGACAATCGACGAACAACGAGGAGCCCGGAGGACTAGTATTGCACGGGATTTTGGACATAGGGCTTTTGTTCGAGGTATGCGGTAGAAGTTGAACCGGTTTGGACTGGCTAAGCTGGACAGAGAGGTCTCCAGAGAGAAACACGTGTTCTACTGCGCAGACTGTTCTAGTTTCCCAGTGTTCCATATCATGGAACACCTTTTGAAAATCTTTCGTTATTGCTATGGTTTCGGTATAAAAAATTTAAAATAATATAGAATAAATAGTTTAGAGTATAGCCAATACAATAACATAGAAATTTTTTTCCTTGGAAATTTTTTTGTATTTAAAAATTATTTTTAAATTATGGCTCTGAAATATGGCTCTTTTTTATAACGCCACTGGAACGAGGGTATGTATGGGCTTCTGACACGCTGCCATGTATTATCAAAAAGAGTAGATCAAAGTAAAAATTGAAACTAATTGCTTAGTTTTTCACAGAATTTTGACGGTTTTAGAAGCGAGTAAATTTTGGTGTTCCACTATATGGAACACCGGGGAGCAAAGGGTTAACAGGCATTGAATATAAGCACGCCTTGAAAAGAAACGAGCCAAACTCTTTAACAATAGTATTAAGACAAGAACCATCAGTACAGCGAGCGACTAAAAATGTCAAGGAAACGGGCAACATGGGAGGAGCAAACATTCCGAAAAAGACACCAGTTAGTTTTCTTTGTATTGAATATTATAAAGGGAATATCTGAAGCGTCGCATCGGTCAGTGGAAAGGCAAAATTGAAATTCTATCATCATGTGATCGTAAAGGTATTCATTTGCTGAAAGACACCAGCATGAAGTATTCTGAAGTAAATAAGTACCAAAAACTGTAACACCAATGTAACTAAAGAACTTTATTGACTCCTAATTTTTTATATTAATAATAAATTTCCCTAATAATAATGATTAACACCACAAATGAGAAAAATTTTTGGCCACCGATAAATAAATTTATTTCAGAAACCATTCTAATTAACTCCATACTGTAATGTAAATCTCCGTAATTCCAACTCAGAAGCAAGTATTTGATGATAACAGTAAATTCTTTAGTGATGTTTCATCACAAAATAAGTAAAATAATGAATCGATTACAGTTCAGTCGCCACAGAAGCAAGTACTTGGGAATTTTTTAATAATCATTTAAGCTTTAGTATCTGTTGTTTTCAGGAAAAAGAAAAATTATACGGTTACTAGCTGAATGCCAGGTCTTCGCTACGGAATACATTCAAATTAAATACAACGGTCAATGTATGCAATTAATGGCAAAAAAATATACAGACAAAATTAAAAACAAAATAATGTAGAAGAAAATATTCAAGTTAAATACAAAGGTCAATGTATGCAATTAATTTGTTTCCTGAATATCCATAAAACATACTAATTTGAATAAAATTCTGAAAAAACTTCCATCTCAATTAGTGTAGTGGTTGAATTTTATGTTTTACCGTATTTTAATATTTTTTTGTCAATTTATTCCTTTTTGTGCACGTGACTCAAAAATAATTTAAAGTATCCCCAAAGAAAAGAAACCACGTGATCAGCATTTATTTAATTAAATTCTAAAAATTAATCTTTAAAAATTCACCAAAAATCATAAAATGGAGGTAAGGATTTCATTTTAAAGGAATTTTTATGATCTTTCTCGTGATATAAATTTTATAACCATCAAATTATTATTTTAAATGCAAATTTTAAAAAGTTACAAATACAGCTTAAAATTTAACTTTAAAAAATCTAAGAAGTATTTTCCAAAAATCTTTCTTAGTGCCCCCTACACTATAAGAAGAATCGATATACAAAATTTCAGCCCTTTAGTTACACAGGTTACTAAATACAAATTTCAGTCCTTTAATTATACAGCGATTTGGTCTGTGCGATGGCTGTCAGTCTGTTACGGAATTGTTTTACATATATACTAGCTGAATACTCGTACTTCGCTACGGACTACATTCATATTTAATAGAACGGTCAATGTATGCAATTCATGTCTATATATTCATTCATTCATTCATTCATTTATTTATTTATTTATAATAAATACAACGATGAATGTATACAATTTTATTTATAAAAAAATCGTAATGTATATATTTATGGACAAAATATTGTATAAGAAAATATTCAAATTAAATCTAATAGAACATACAAAAGAATATAGTACAGTTAATACAGTACAGTTTCAGGAACATATCTTTTACTGTGTTTTAATATTTTTTGGATAATGTCCAATCGTCTACCGTCTTAGCAATAAAAAAAAATTGTCTATTTCATTATTACGCCCGTGATGCAAAATTAGTTTAAAGTATCACAAAAAGAAAAGAAACCTCGTGATCAGCATTTAATATATTAAATTCTAAAAATTAATATTTAAAAATTCACCAAAAATCAGAAAATGGAGGTAAAGATTCGGAAAAGATTTCATTTTAAAGGAATTTTTAGGATGTGTCTCGTGATATAAATTTTATAATCCTCAGATTATTATTTTAAATGCTAACGTAAAAAAAGTTACAAATTCAATTTTCTTAAAAATCTAAGAAGAATTTTACAAAAATCTTTCTTATTGCACCCCTACACCATAAGAAGAATCGCCATGCAATATTTCATCCCTTTAGGTCCAGCGGCTTGGTCTGTGCGTTGTATGTCAGTCAGTCAGTCAGAACTGTTTTATATATACAGATAGATAACAAGAGGGATGAAACTAATAATAATCATTTGGATGTGGAAAATGATGAATCCGGTGGTTCTTCAATACGATTTATTAGCAGAAAGCTCGGCTCAAGAAAACGTTTATGTATTTCTTCGGATTCGTCATCTGAGATTTTTGCGAAAAATCTATAAAAAAAGTGTGATAATGAAATTTTTCTGTAATAAAAATATTGAAGACTGAAACTCATGTTATTTCTTTTTATCACTTACCAAATTGAAACCTTATTCACGCTAAAATTGTAATAATAATAATTACTCCAAGAATATTCTATCTTATACATATTATATGTCATTTGATAAAAGCTACGTCTACAATTATACATGTGACAATGTTTGTTGGAATTTATATTTTAAAAAGAATTTTTTTAAGGGGGCACAGGACCTTGAAGCTCGACGAAAAGACTATAAATACGGTCTAACTCTAACCACAAAATCTCAAACAATATTAGAAAAAGAAATTTCATTTCTTTATAAAGTACATATCTTTAAATATATCATATATAAAAATTGAAATTATAAATCGATAAATAATTTTCAAATTAGCAGTTTAGAATTTTATATGATTAACTGTTAATTTTGAGTTTGTGTGCAGTATTTCTCATAGGAAACTGATAAAAACTACACTCATATGTATATTTCACGGTATTCTACATTATAAAACCAAAAAATGTGCAATTCTGGAATACTTTTTTTATGTGGTAAAATTATGCAAATATTTGTAATAATTTTTAAAGTTTCCCAATTTTATGCTCAATTTTTAATTTAAATAATATTTATTACGATTTATTTAGCTTTACAAACAGGTAAATATATTACAAGTGTATTCTGACCATTGATTGTTATTTTCTGTAAGCATTTATCACAATTTTATGAAGTGTGAAGCACTTTATGATTTTAAATCACCAGTTAATTATATAAAATCCTAAACTGATAATTTGAAAATTATTTATAGATTTAAAATTTCCAATTTAATATATGATCATATTTAAATATATCTACTTACTATGTATAAAGAAAGAAAATTTCTTTTTCTAATATTATTTGAGTTTTTGTGGTTAGAATTAGGCCATATTTATAGTCTTTCAGTCTTTTCTGTACTCCCTTAAAATGTTTATTATTATATCACTTATCTTTACTTTTTGTTTTATGGATTTAATCGATTTGGCAATACAGGGACTCAAATTTCAGATACCTATATTTTATGCCTTGAAGCATATTTACCTTATACCTTACCTTGAAAATAATATAACATAACCATACTTTTCATCTTTGTACACTAACAAAATTTTGCTCTCTTACGTACCTTGTTTCAGCTTTTGTTACCTTCCATAGCTACAGCAAATACATTTATAGATTTCAGAATTATATTTAGTTTTTGTTCAACAGTTCATAAATGCTTTAAAACACCATATATCATTTCTTTCTATATATCATGAATCAAATTCTCTGATAGGGGAAAAATATAGAATAAAATTCAGGAATTTCCCCTACCTCTGTCGTATAAATGAATAAAAAGTACGTAATAAATAACGCATAGAAAAAAAACGATACGTTTCTCTGACGTTTGAAATTAAGATTTTTTCAAACAATATAAATGAAAATAAATGTATCTCTGAAATTTTTCATAGATGATTACAATGTATCTTTAATAAGTTTCAACTGAGTTTATTTTCAACATCATATCTAACAATTTTCTGATAAAAATTCCATGCTGTGTTTATGTTGCATATAACATAACATTAGGATATTATAAAAAAAAAATTCAAAAATTTTACTGAGCAATTTTCATCATCGTTGAAAAGCAAAATATAATAAAATTAGCGGTAAACATATCATCAAAGGAAAAACTATGCCTATGATATGGTAAAAAAATTTGAAAATGCATTGAAGTAGAATTTTTTTCGTTTAAACTAGCATTAAAAGTTTCACTATACGAAACTACTATATTCACTGTATTTAAATGTATTTTTAAAAGCTTTTAACTTAAATGAATTCAAAATGCCTTAGAAACATCTTCATTTTTTCGGGTTTTTTATTAACAATAACGTAGGATGGTTAATTTTTAAAAATATAGTGAAAGAGTAAAAAGATTTTTTAAAAGACAAATTTTGTATTGCGTAAAGTTTATGTATATTTTCAAATAATATTTCTAATTTCGTTGAAAGTATTCAACCTGCATTCAATTTTTACGAATGATTTTCCTTTAGTAGTTATTAGGGGAAACAAAGCATTTTTCTTGCCTGTCGCATTGTTTTGTCAAGTGTTAGTAACCATAGCCGAAAAAGGAAAATATAAAGCTACATTGTTTAAAAGAATACAATTTTCCTTACTTTTCAATTTTCTATTACAATGCCGAAAACATATATATTTTCTGGTCGATCACTAATTTAATTTTGAAAGTTAAAAAAAATAAAAAATATCATTGAAATATTATCTTTAATTTTATATTTCTTTATTTTTATAAGTTTCTTTCTGGGGTATTTTTAATCAGATTAAACCCAGTGTAATCCGTATTTCAATTAAATTGAGAAGTGGAAAAGAAAAATGATATCAGTAACTCAAATTTAAATATATATACATATATCAGATTAAAAGTACTTTTTAAGAATTTCTTCATAAATTCTTGAATACAAATTTCAAAACCGCGCAGTACCTATTTCACCATAGCAAATGCATATCTTTCTAACGTGCATAGAATCCAGAAATTAGTATCAAATACTGATGAGCTTTATCGCTGAGTAGCAAATTATTACTAAGATTGTAAAGGGGTGATCGCTATTATAAATAATTTATGTTTAGGCTCGAGGTATGTGACATGGAACTCAACTTTTGGAATTATATAATTATTATGCTATTTTCACTCTAAAAAATCACTGAATCCCATTTAATTATACAACTGTTTTCTTATTTCATAATATGTAAACGACAAAAATTCTGTTCCATGCACATTTTATAAGTAAATATTATTTTATTTTATATTATCTCAAATTTTGTCAGTGTTCTGAAAATCCTCCCTGTAGCTTTTCATACCAAATTTCCTGGATGAAAGGAATGTGCTCCCTACATACAGATAATTATGACCTGTAACATTGCTACTACTGACACGAGGTCACTTTCACAGTATGGGAAAATAACTTACCACCCCCACGGTCAATGTAGAAGTCACGGTTCCTCCATAGCAACGACCCAGCAACCGACTTTTGTCCAATCAGGGGCTTCGGGGTGTTAATGTTCTAGAACATTTTTCTGACCTCTGCGATTTTTGGTGCTGGGAAGTTTTAACGATTTTTTTTAGTCGAAAAAAAATCTGAGAGAGTGAAGCGTCCGGAGAATTTTCTTTCTTTGGTCCGCGATTTTTTTTTATGCCAAGGACTACCCGAATCTCTGGTCTGCTTTCTACCATGCATCAAGGCAAGAGATGATAATAATGTTCTTCACTAATGGTGGTGGTAAGCAAAAATAATTTATATTATGTATAATAAGGCGAGAGCACAGTAAATTCAATATACACTGCTGGCCACTGTAAATGCAACACCCTGAAGGAAACATGCAAATAACATGAAATTTACAACATGCATTAGCGGAGGTGAGATATGCAAATGATTAGAATTTCAGCGCAGACGCACATCACGCGCGCCTGTGGCGCCACTTCAAAGCGCTATTTACGGCTTGGAGATTTCGACGATTTCAAGTTCGGCAATTGTGTTTTTCTTGTGTTTTTTTTCAAAAAACGATCAATTATGCCTCGTCGAAAACAGCGATCATCTTTTGATCAAGTATCCGAGTTCGACAGAGGAAGGATAGTGGCCTACCGAGATTGTGGATTATCTTTCAGGGAAATCGGTAGTCGTGTTGGACGAAACCAAACAACTGTGGTGTTGGAGCCAGGTGTCCTTCCTTACCTTCAGGGCTTGCCCACAGCCATATTTCAACAGGATAATGCGCGACCACACGTGGCACGCATTGTCTAACGGTTCTTCGTCAATCGCCAGATTGAATTCCCTGGCCGCCTCGCTCTCCGGATCTTTCGCCGATAGAAAACATGTGGTCCATGGTTGCTCTACGATTGACCCAGATTCAATCCCCAGCTGCCACAGCAGATCAACTTTGGCAACGTGTGGAAGCTGCTTGGTCTGCTGTACCCCAAGAACAAATCCAAAGTCTCTTTGAATCAATGCCGAGGCGTGTGGCAGCGGTGATCTCCAACAATGGTGGCTACTCTGGCTACTGATTTTGGCAGGAACCACACTTCACAGAAGTCTATAAATTTAATCATTTGATACTTGGTCAACATGTTATCTACAAAATAAATTTTGTTGTGATATCTCTTGTCTTTCTTGGTGTTGCAATTTGAGTGGCCAGCAGTGTATATGTAACTATGTCTTAACATGCATTTAAATATTTTCTTAATATATGTAGATAATTATTATTTTGTTTCTGTTCAATTGTAACTAACGATTATATTAACTTAAAATAAGAAGAAAAGAAATTAAATGTTAACATTATCTAATAATTTTGAGTTTGTATTTTTTGTTATGTCAGACAAAAAGTGTTTATTCTAATTTATAACCTTTAAAATGCCACTATACGAATTCCTCTGTTATATTGCTTATTTATTTCCCCATAAGGTATCCCTGCGGTAGCGCATTGGTTCTGGAACTGGGGCTGCTCGGTTTGAATCCCGACGAACTCCATTTAATATCTTCCTGGCCGGAAAAGAGAACGTTCAAGCCGTAGACCGAAAAGCCGTTCTATGAAGTCAGAAAGGGTAGGAGAAGGTATGAGCCTCAACATATGTCGTCCCTGGAAGTGCTCGATCAAAACTGAGGTGACCGCAGAGGTTGGTGTTGGTTTACCTATACGGCGTCCCCATTGGAAGCAACCACCGGTTCTAGGGGATTATGTGTTAATGTCTTCATTGACAAGTGCCCCGCATTGGTAAACAACAACAATTTATTATTGTAGCATCATATTATTAGAAGTATCAATAATCAAAGTTCAAATTTAAACACCAAAAGTTTTTGACAATATCATCCTTCAGAATGCTGTAAAAAAAGGCTGGATTCATGCTTAATGTTCTACACTTATTGTTATGAAGATAAACAAATACAATTTCGTAGAACATTTAAACAAGTTGGGAGTAGTTAAACAATGTACGCAATAAAATAACTCACATCGCAACCAATGCAGTTCTGGGAGAAATTAACAAATTGAAAAGAACTGATATGCTTTAAGAAGAATTCAGACTGATAAACAAATAAAAGAGTATGTAGCACATGATGATACAGAAGAATTGTTGTTTGCCAACAAATAATGCTTTTCAATAGAGACATTTGCACATATTCCGCGAGAATCATTGGTTGCTTTCGATGGGAGCACGTGTAGTTGAACCTATACCACATCCTTGTGCCACGAGACTCCCAGGGGCGACATCTCGGAGGCTTTTACCTTCTCACAGCCTCTTTGACCTCATCCTTGGTTGTTTTAAATCGGGGGCACCGTATAAGTGAACGAACACCACCGCCTGTTACCACCGCCTGTTGCCACCGCCATTTTCACAGAGAACTCTCACGAGCGACGTCTAAGGGCATCGTACCTTCTGCCACAGACTCTGACACCATAGAAGGACTCTAGTCCACAGATTTAATGCGCCGATATCCTGCCTAGACACGAAGGTAATGGATGGCGTTCGTCGGGATAGGAACTGAGCATCCCTAGTTCAAAGTTCGACGTGCTACAACTAGGCTACCTCGGGTCCGATGCAAAATAATTATACAAGCAATGCTGAAAAGCACAAGAAATATGCAAGTAAATGGGAAAAGAGACTTCATAGAAGAAAGAAAAGAATGTAGAAAGTGAATTTGTTCAAGGGTGTTGATCATCTATGAGCACATCATGAAAGCAAATCTTTCTAACCTAATACTAGTAACAGAAGTCGACAGAAAACTATAAAAAAAATACTCTTTGTAAATACTGCTGTTTGTAAATAAAATAACTACTATTTGCAATGTAGTACAATACTGGATAAAGAGGAAGCTATATCGTAAAGGAGGGTAGAACGACTTCATGAACTTTTGAACTTAAATACCCAACCTACGGAGGAAAAGACCATATTGGACAAAGCGAGACTCCTTTAAGGTACAGCTGCCAAATTAATGGAATGAAATTCGCAAAAAAAATATAACAATTTATTAAAAGATAAATTCACTGGACTTGATTTGATACCAGCAGAGAATTTGAAGACTGATGGACAAAAAGTAAAAAAAATCACATATTTGATATCATTCTATAGAGTCAGCGGGAGTTGTATCAACTGAAAGGAAAACAAGCATTATCTGCTCAATTCATGCGAAGGTGGCATTTTGAACTGCAATAATTTTAGAGGTTTAACACTAGAAAGACGGAATTTTTTTTCCTACTAAATCGACTGAACGCCGTCATTTTGACGGTTAAAGATAAAATCAAGAATATCAAATATTTAATGTATTTTTTTTAAATATGGTTAAACACTTTAAATTTTGAACTATTTCACACCAATATATAATAAATTAATATATATTTAGCTATATTTTTATGCAAGTATGCCGAGGTGACAACCTGGTATGGTTTATCCGTAAAAATATATGCATGGTTTGTGCAGTTCTTATTTTTCGACACCAATATTTCCGAAGAGCCAGTATTTCTGTTATTTGCAAAATGAGGAAGAGACAAAAAGTAACTCTCATTTTCCCGGTATTATTTTAAAGATTTCTGCCTGTTTTCTGTATTGCCGTCAAATCGACGGCTCTCAGTCTTAGTAGGTATACAACACATTTTCTGCCCCTCTTTACTATAGAACATAATTTTGTAAATGTGTGTGCATATTTCACTTAAAATTAGAAGAAGTCATAAAATTTCAGAGGCCTGAGGACATAAATACAGTCATAGCGCTCAATAGTATGTCCGAAACCGTCAAAATGACGGCAGCTGTCTTTATAGTGTTAAGGGGACCGTGGACATTTATTTGATCTTTTATATTGTAAATCTTTTATATTGTAATATTGATACTTGTTAAATTTTTTATATTGCAATACTGATTGTGTTGCTGTAAAAAATATATTTCTGTAGGATAATAGTGCCAAAATAGTTTTTTTTTCAAGTAAAAAATTATTTATGAAGCTTCTACGAAGTAAGTAATAAAGGTAAGTGTAGTAATAGACTTTAAATCTGTTTTTTATAAACATATTTTTCAAGGTTCTTAGATATTTAAATGCTCTATGCGACCTAATTTTTGATTCAAAATTCATGAAATTGATATGGAAGAATCCTAAAACTTTTTTACAAAAAATTATGTATTCATTTTTGATTCGACTTCATTAATGTAATTCAATTTGATTTATAACCTATTAAAAGGCAAAATATTGATGAAAATTGGGATGTTACTCAGAAATAAAAATCTCTCAAAAATTAACTATTCAAGGGATTAAATAATTGATACCCAGATTTGTTTGTAATACATTTTAAAGTGATTAAAATGTAAAATCGAAGAAATATCTCAAGAATTAAGTCGCAAGGAGCATTTTAAAATTTTGTTTATAAATTATTTTAATTAATTTCTTTTACAAATTATAATAAGATTAGAAATTTTTTTAAGGTATTCTATATATGTAGGGTGAAATCTATATATGTCCAAAATTTCATATCTCTATGATAAAATGTAACGGAAAAATTAATTTTAATGCCCACCGTATCCTTAAATCTACTGAACAATTTTCAGAAAATATTCTATTCTATTAGTTTTCAGAGATAAATGCCACTTTTAGAAACCATTATTAGGGATTATTATGCGGATTCCGAAAGGGAAGAACCCCAATAGATCAGATATGACAAGATAAATGCAGAGTGGGGAACAGGGATTCGTCATTTATTTATCTAATTTAAAGCTTATAAGGGCATTGTCGACATATACGAGTTTCTTTTGACAGTATTAAATTTAATATTCCAAAATAGTTGGCAAAACTCTGCTCACTCTCTGTTAGCATTTAATATAAGAATTATTGGAGGAACAGAAATGCACAGCTTCTTCAAATCCCCAATACATTCAAAGGGTTGTCTACATGTTTCGAATTAATTAGTAGTTCTTCGTCAGGCCGTGGGATATTGGGTGGAATTGTTCACTATGAGATGTGTTTATGAATTGTTCATAGTGGCAATGCCGCCAGTGTTGACGATAAGCTATTAATAAGTCAGGAATATGTAGCCATAACTTTATATATGGTGTGGTTTTCAAAGAGTTGTGTGTGAGCCCAATGTAGCCTTGTGGTAGCGTGTTGGACCTGGAAATGGGAAGCCTCGGTTTGAATCCCGACGAAAAACATTCAATATCTTCGTGTCTGGCCCGGCTAGGGGCACCTTAAATCCGTAGACAAGCAAATCCTTCTGCGAGGGAAGATAGGGTTGGAGAAGGTATAAGCCCTCCCCCGGATGTTCATTCAAAATTGAGGTGGTATAAGAGGATGATGCTGGTTCACCTTCCTATAAGGTGCTGTTACGGAATTGAGCCGCTAGAACCTGGCGGCTCTCCCAACCAAAAATTAGTTAAGATTTGGGGGCAGGAATGCCCCAAACTTTACTGATAGCTAAGAGTGCAGAGTCGTACTGGCTAGCAGGGAAGGTTGGACTCTTAATCTTTAGATATAGTCAGAGCAACGCTAGCTAGCTTGTGGTGTGATATGCAAGATGTTAAAAAGACGTACGAAGGTCTAGGTAAAATAAAAATACATTTATTTAGTAAAACGACATTAAAGTGTCTTGTTTACAGACGCACTACACAGCTCGTAGTGTTATTCTAAAAAGTTGGCTTTGTGGTATTCTTACAGAGGTGTAGAAAAAATAAAAAAGTTAACTCACAGTTGGTCGAGGCAAAGTTTTACCATCGTAAAAATATTTAAAGTAGATAGTGCCTTCCTGGCACAAAGACCATCCCGTGGCTACCTGCGGGCATGCAAGGCCGAGACAACTAGAGCATCAGTGCACTGCTGGCAAGTTGGTCGCCGCCTCCTAATACGGGTTCTTGGTAGAACCTGGCTCGGTAGAATCGCTTCCAGCAACTATCACTCAACCACACCGTCTAATACTCCGTCTAAGTGAACGGGCTGGGTATTTATACCGGCGTCGACCGCCGCGCTCCCTCGTGGCAGGAGAATAGCAAAGTTAATTATGCTAATTTTACGTGATGTGAGTTGACGTCATTCTTAGCTGATGGTATGGCGTCATCGTTGGGTGAATGACGTCATTAGGCTGGCATGACGCAACTGGCGTCTGACGATGCTTACACATTGCTGTGGAGGTGGGAAATGATGTAAATACATCGCTCTTTCTACGTGGCTGGAAGGTTAGGGGAAGAAGAGGAAAGCTAATCAGGATTTTTCCCTAACAACTGCCCCCCCTTTACAGAAATGAGCACCACCACATGCACGTGGTTAAGTTACATGTTTTTTTGAAAACAATAAGGGTAAGTCGCTTGTATAAACATACAATAAATATTCTGTTGACATGTTTCTATAAAAATAGCTTATAATCCTTAACAATTATGCAATACAATTCAATATGCAATATGCAATATTCAATAGGCAAATAATATGCAATTCAATTCATCAACAGGTAGGGCAAAGTATACACATGAAGTATTTTTTCCTCAGACAAAAATTCAAAACATTCGTGGGCCCACTTTCATACACACAATCATGCGAAAAAAAAAAAAAAACATTTGCGTATAACATACCCTCTGATGTTCGAATGGCATAAAACTTTAGGAATATGTTAAAATTGATTACAATTTGCTTGTCAAAAACAACGTACTAGTAAATATATTAAAGTATAGACACAGTACGGAAAAATAGAAACAGTTATTGCTAGTATGTAGATATAAACACAATGCTAGATAGAGACATAAACGTGCATATATAAACACAGTACAGAATATATGCAATGGTAACGTTAGTATTAAATACACATGCGACAAAAATGCAGAATGTATAAACATATTACCACTGTATATCACTTAAGTTTAAAAAAAATAAATTCGTTCCGCTCGGGTGAGTCCGGGACTTAGTGGCATTCTTATATTAAAAATGAGGGACTCACAAACAAAAGGAATTAATGCACACGAAAAGGGCCTCCCTCCAGTAGTACTCCCCCAGAAAATTTCCCCCAAGAGCTCTGGCAGATTACATTTTCACCCCCAACGAGACGTAACAGGGGGCCGCTCGCTCTCAGGATCCCTTTCCTGAGGGTACTTACCGGATTCCAGCGGACAATTAAATTGGTCTCTCCCAAGCGAAATGACGAAAAGGGACAAAACACACCACTCGTGCGTGGTAAAACAAACTGACCCAAGGTGGCCTTCAAACACTTAAGCGAACCCCTCCCAAATTATGTGGGAGAAAGAAGGTTCTCATAGAACTAACCCGAAACAATGGCCGTTAGTTCCTTAAACAGAAAATAATGGAAAGTAATATAACTCATAAATTAATAACCGTCCTAGTCTCAAGGATAAGGTTTTTTTTTTTTTAAAGGAAATTCGGTTTATTAGAGTTAGGAATTTACTTTAAGTTTATAGCTTTCAAGTTTCTGATTTAAAAATTATTTGTTTAAAGGCTGAAAAGTCTGTTTTTGTTTTTGGTTTTGTGAACGGATCTGCTAGATTCTTTTTGCTAGGCACGAATTTTATCTCGAAAACTTCTTTTAGAAGGAGATCACGCACAAATAGAAGCTTTATATGAATATGCTTAGTGCGACTATTTTCAATCGGCGATTTTAAGAAGTCTATTGCAGATAAGTTATCCGTTCTGATAAGGGGTTTGGATCTAGTTAGCTTGATTATCTTCAATTTTTCGCATTCTTGCATTATACGGTTGATCCACAGTATTTCCTTGCAGGTTTCTGTTATAGCCATGAATTCAGCTTCCATAGTTGACAGCGCTATGGCCTTTTGCTTGCCAGTTCGCCAGAATATAGGCGATCTATCTAGTAAAATGAGTTGACCGGAAATTGAAACTCGGTCGTCTCGATTGGCGGCAAAATCGCTATCACTGTAAGCTGTAAATTCATTAGAGGTAGAGGAAATATTTAGCTTTAAATTTTTTGTACCTATTACATACCCTAATAGCTTCAATAGACCGTACCAGTGAGCAAATCCTGGGTTAGACTGAAACTGACTGAAGATATTTACAGCATACGCAATGTCGGGTCTAGTTCGACTTGCGATAAATGCTAAACACCCTAGAATATTTCGATACGGTAGTTTTGATATTTCCGTTAATTCAGGTTCAGATGTAGGGCTTTGTAATTTGGTATATATTGTTCCTTTAGCTATGGGTAAGGATACAATTGGGATATTGAAGGTTTTGAAGCGTTTAGCAACTTGATCTATGTATTGGGTTTGGTGAATGAAAACTTGTTTTCGATTGAATTCAAATTCAACCCCCAATAACTTAGAAGTTTGGCCAAGTATTTTAATGTCGAAACACTTCTGCAGAATTTTAACTGCTGCTTCAATATGTGTTTTAGTTTTTCCAAAAAGAACTATATCGTCTACGTATAAAAGTAAAATTAGATTATTTGATAAATGATAAACGCAGTTAGCCCAGTTAATTTTCTTAAAATTATTTTCAAGCAATATATTCTCGATTTCACAAAACCATACCCTTCCGCTCTGGTGTAAGCCATAAAGGGCTTTCTTTAGTAGACAGAGGTAGTTTTCTTTTCCTTTTTCTACGAAACCGGGTGGTTGGGTAATAGTAATGGTTTCAGATAAGGGTGCGTATAAATACGCGCATTTGATGTCTAACTGGAGGTGATACCACTTTAGGTTGGAAACTAGCATGGAGAAAAATAGGCGTATAAGGGTGAAATTGACTACAGGTGAAAAAGTTCATCATAGGATTCTACCTGTTTGTAGCCTTGTGCTACGAGCCTCGCTTTGTATCTTACCACATTTCCATGCTCATCGGTTTTGGTTGTAAAAACCCACCGACAACCGAGAGGCTTGTACTTTGAATGTGGCGGTACTAGGCTCCATGCACCTCTTTCACTTAACACTATTAATTCTTCTTCCATCGCTTTCTTCCATAGCTTAGATTCTTTACTTTTGAACGCTTGTTTAAAGGTTTTCGGGATGACTACAGTTTCTAGTCATGCTGTGTCAATGTCACTTTCGGAAGTGTCATAGGCGGAAAAGTAGTTGATTTCTTCATTTTCCGTCTGACTTTCAGATTCCAGATCGCTATCATCATCAATCACCTGTCGCTGAGGAGTTGGAACAGGGCCCGTCCTACCATTCTTACCGCTAAAGTTGAAGTATTCAGGCTGGTACTCAATTTTATGCTTTTTACAATATTGCTTGAGTTCTTTGAGGCTTCGCAATATGTGGCTCTTGCCCCCATGCCTTTTAACTTCGCGATAATATATATCGGTCCGCTTTCCGTCTGGTCTCGGAACGGCTTCCCTTGTCCACTTAGCGACTCGGAGTCTAGGTGTTTGGGCGTATAGTTCTCTGTCTGATTCGTCTTCACTTGCTTCATCAGTTTGAACTGCATAACTAGGGCCTGGTCTGGGATCCTCCTGGTAACTCCGGGTATGTACTCGGCGCGAATCCATATGTGGGATTACCACCGTCTCAAGCTCCGGGTTGTGAAGTGAGTATATGGTAGTTTCTGGATGGCCGCCCAGCACTGCTCCATTGTTAGTCTGCTTAGCTTTCAATTGATAAAAATTTAGTTCATCTTCAGCAAAGCTAACATTCCGGGTTTCGACTATTCGCCCAGTTTCTGGGAACAACACTCTGTACCCTTTAATCCTACATGCGTAGCCTACAAGAACTCCCTTATTAGCTCTGGGATCAAATTTGGTTCGGTGTTGCTTCCGCACACCCACAAAACATACTGACCCGAATGGTTTAAGGTGACTAATGGAGGGTTTGAACTTTCCGTATTTCTCAAACGGTGTTTTCGTCTGGTTTCTACGGCACACTCTATTCCAATTGTAGGCCGCATAGCGGACGGCTTCTGGCCAAAATTTTACTGGAACCTTACTTGAATTTAGGATCGTGCGGAGGGTATTCCCTATTGTCTGGTTCAACCTCTCTGCTACTCCATTCATTTCAGGCGAATAAATATCGGTAAATTCGTGGGCCACACCATTCGTACGGCAATACTCTTGGAATTGTGAGTTGTCAAACTCCTTACCATTGTCAGTTCTGATAGCTTTGAGCTTAGTTGAAAGGAATCTTTCGGCGCGTTTCACATGATTTAAAAAGGTGGGAAAAGTAGCTGTCTTGTCTTTAATCGGATACAGGGCGATTTTCCTTGAGTGATCATCGGTGATACTCAAAAAATACCTCTCTCCTGCATATCCCGTCGTTGAAGCAGGTCCCCACAAATCTAGATGTAAAAGTTCTAGTGGTTTCGATGACCTAGTTTGGCCGATTGGTTTAAATGTCACCCGTTTAGCTTTATTTAACCTGCAATCCTCGCAAAAAAGTTTGGATGATTTTACCTCCTGAGCACCCCTGACACTTTTATTTGTAAAAGACTGGCTGATTAGTTCAGGGTTCATATGGCCCATTCTGCGGTGCCATCTGCTCAATGCACTGGCAGGTTTTTGATTACTTTTGCTTAGGGTATTTCGTTTCTTTTTAGCTGTAGTTTCATAAGCCTTACCTTTCTTCGATTGAGTTTCTTTCTCGTGTTGGTAAGCTTTCTTTCTCGCAGCTTGTTCTGGGGTTAGCTGCTGTTTTGCATAAAATATTCCCCCCTGTTTGCGAGCTGTGAAATAACCTTTTCCATCTTTATCGTAAACGTGGAGTTGTCCATTTCCCCCTTCAAAAGTAAATCCATCTTCGTCAAGTAAAGGTAATGAAACTATATTGCGCCTTAAAGATGGTACATACAATGCACGCATAAGCGTAATGGCGCGTTTCTCGCCCTTACAAAGTAGGTCGACTGGCCCTCTTTGTTTGATAGGGATAGGCTTTCCCCTAGTAGCAACTGCTAGGCTCCTATCATTTACATCCTCAAGGGGTCCATCAAATAGGAATTTATCCTTACAAAAATGATGGGTTGCTGCAGAGTCGACGACCCAGTCACCTGGATTACTCTGAGATGTAAATAGGGCTTCAACAGTATAATGGCTCTGGGGTTTTTCATTATTTGGTGAGTTTCGCCGGAACGAGCGCTTAGATTTTCTACGCCCCGGTGATTTCCCACTTGGGTATTTCCCAAAATGGACTTGTTTGTTGGGAGAAGGGCTTCTCGATGGAGTTTTCGGTCGGAAATTGGCTTTATTCCAACTTCGAGAATTATGCCGACCCGAAAAGGTGTTCTGCGTTTCGCAAGTAGCGTTTTCACGTTTATCTTGTTTCTGTACGCTAATTCGGGTTTCTTCGGCGACTAGTTCAGTTAGAATGGCTTCAAATTTAAATTCCGCATCTTTCCAACGAAGTATAGTTTGCACTAAGTGATCAAACTCCGATGGTAAGTACCGGATTAGCTGGAAACAGAGGTAAGTCTCATTTATTTCTTGATTTATTCCCTTTAGGCTTTCGTTTAACTTGCGGATTCGTGCCGCAAACATGTTAATTTTCTCGCTAGCGTAGGGCTTACAATTAACCAGTTCGGTAAATAACTGCATATGCCGGCTACGACTATCAGGCTGAAAATGCCTATTTAGGGTTGACCATGTGTCCTGGGGGGTGGTACAATGTTCCACGACCGACTTAAACGCAGGGGATAGGTTTAAAAAGATTGTAGATAAAGCGAGTCGGGTTCTTCTTTCAAAGTCCCTTACCTCAGCTAAATTTTCCGCACTTGCTATCGGTTTAGTTTCGCGGTTATTCACAATGTCCCACGCATTAAGGGATATTAGTACAAATTTAATATCTGCTACCCAGGTATGGAAATTTTCCTCGGTCAATTTATCTATAGCCATATAGGGTTGTAAAGAGGCCATGTTTTAAGTTACAGGTACAATATGTAAATCTATATATATATATAAGCATATAAAAAAAATGCAAGACAGTATGTAAAACACTAAATATTATATATATATACAAATAGGCCCCCCCCAAATATAGAATTTCATAAATTCAGGGCCTTTACCTTTTGTTTATACCTTCGACGCTTATCTTCTCACATATCACCAAGCTTTCGCGTTGTGCTCTGCTATTTTAGGTCAAAGTCACCCTCAAGTAAAAAAGTAGTTGTTTACAAATTAACTTTAGGGCCTGATGGCCCATAACCAAAATGTTACGGAATTGAGCCGCTAGAACCTGGCGGCTCTCCCAACCAAAAATTAGTTAAGATTTGGGGGCAGGAATGCCCCAAACTTTACTGATAGCTAAGAGTGCAGAGTCGTACTGGCTAGCAGGGAAGGTTGGACTCTTAATCTTTAGATATAGTCAGAGCAACGCTAGCTAGCTTGTGGTGTGATATGCAAGATGTTAAAAAGACGTACGAAGGTCTAGGTAAAATAAAAATACATTTATTTAGTAAAACGACATTAAAGTGTCTTGTTTACAGACGCACTACACAGCTCGTAGTGTTATTCTAAAAAGTTGGCTTTGTGGTATTCTTACAGAGGTGTAGAAAAAATAAAAAAGTTAACTCACAGTTGGTCGAGGCAAAGTTTTACCATCGTAAAAATATTTAAAGTAGATAGTGCCTTCCTGGCACAAAGACCATCCCGTGGCTACCTGCGGGCATGCAAGGCCGAGACGACTAGAGCATCAGTGCACTGCTGGCAAGTTGGTCGCCGCCTCCTAATACGGGTTCTTGGTAGAACCTGGCTCGGTAGAATCGCTTCCCAGCAACTATCACTCAACCACACCGTCTAATACTCCGTCTAAGTGAACGGGCTGGGTATTTATACCGGCGTCGACCGCCGCGCTCTCTCGTGGCAGGAGAATAGCAAAGTTAATTATGCTAATTTTACGTGATGTGAGTTGACGTCATTCTTAGCTGATGGTATGGCGTCATCGTTGGGTGAATGACGTCATTAGGCTGGCATGACGCAACTGGCGTCTGACGATGCTTACACATTGCTGTGGAGGTGGGAAATGATGTAAATACATCGCTCTTTCTACGTGGCTGGAAGGTTAGGGGAAGAAGAGGAAAGCTAATCGGGATTTTTCCCTAACAGGTGCCCCTACTGAAAGCAACCTACGATTCTCGAGGATTATGTGCGTATGTCTTCAGTGACTAGTGCCCCGTATTGATTACCAACAGCAAAAAGGTATATGTTTCATTTTGTGTTTTCCGCAAGTTTCTTTAAGGTATACTGGAGGATTGTCAGTATCACTTAAAATCACAAAAGGTCGTGAAACAGGAAAATTTAAGACCTGCCTGAACTTCAGTGTGAATCTCTAAATTGTCATAAGATATTCGAGCATTCAAACACGGGGTACCACCATCAAAAGGATAATTCAAATGCTTGCTTGCTGCTTGTAAAATGCTTGTAATGCTTGTAATGCTGTTAACTGTATTCGAGAATAATGTGCTTGATTTTTTTCTGTATTTGAAAATTCGGCATCTCACTATTAGAGACCAAGGGAAATTGTTGTTGCTTTGAAGGAATTTATAAAGAGATTGCACTTGAAAAAATCTACGGGTGAAGTAGTAAAAGTCCTGAAAATAGAGGAAAATATTCTTTTACTTGCATATTGAGGATATTCAAATATGCAATGATTGCATACCGTACTTACTCATGTATAGGGTGCGTGCGTGTATAAGCCGCACCTGAATTTTGAGACAACATTTGGGGAAATTTTTTCTCTGAATTCCGTTGTATACTCAAAGTAGCATCGTTCTGCGAAATCTAGCAATGTCGTACATTCCTTAGAGTTCAATGCTCGCCTAACAATATCATGTACAGCCTTAGCTGATGGTGGTGAAACTACAGTGTAAAAAAAAAAAAGATGATTATATATATACTAGTACACTTAGGAGGTATTTCTTACGAAGACTAACTATTGGGAACTCAAAAGAGTTTTATTAAATAGTCCTAATGTATAATATATACAAACAATAATACTTACAATACATTGAATTGCTGTGGTCATGATACTGTGTAATAGGTAGGGTATATAGATACTAAAGTTTTATAGTAGAAAAGTGTTGTAAACTAGAGGGTGTTTACTGTATTTAATTTTAAAATTCCGTGTTTAAGTCTCATCCCATTTTTACCGACCTGTTTTAGGGAGTAAAAGTGCGGCTTATACACGCGTAAATGCGCTAAATATTGTTGTAAGTGACTAATGTGAAAAGTTGTCGTTCAAAATCGCATTAGTTTCCCAGGAAATGCATTTTAAGTTTATATTTGTGTGATTTCCTTCACAACAGTATTTTAGCATTTTGAAATTTTCAAAAAAAAAAATTCAGTAATTTATTACCTAAATTTCATTTCAAATCTATGCATTTTTAATATGCAAAATTTAATTTTGTCAGAAATACGTTATGAAAAAATAATGTAATTCTTAAAAAGTGAGTATAAATAACTAATTATGCTTCGTGTTTGAGAGTGCAGTATTCGTATTTCCTTTGTACCTGCAAAAATTAGTATGTCAAACAAACACGGTATTAAATATTTCGTAATTTAATTTCAGTAGAAAATTACTTTTCAACATCTGAGTCAGAAATATTTCATTATTAATAACTTGTGTAAAAATGCTTGTAACTATGTATAATAAATATTAATTTAAATCCAATGTAATAAAAATATTTTAAACATTCTTTGAGTTAAATCTTTATTTACATTGTAAAACGAATGAAGTTTTCAGCTTTAATTAAGCGTTGTAAATATTCAAAAATATTTTTTTTCTTTGTTAAGAAGGATAAGAAAGACAATTTTAAAGAATTAACGATATTTGGTTAAACATTTAATTGCATTTCCCGTATGAAAAATTAACATATTCCTTTAAATATGAAATAACTGACTACATTACTGTGAACTAGTGTAACATCGGAATAAACAAAAAAATGTTTTAGAAATCCCAGAATTTCTGCTTTGATCAGTGTTTTACATATTTGAATAGTGAAATGCAGGTTATTAACAAAAACATAACAACGTTTTCCGACGCTGTAAACATTCATTCAATATGATATGTTACGTTATTTATATTACTTTCATATGCATAAAGCAAAGGTAAAAATTGAAACGACAAATACTAGCTTTTGAATATTAAGTATTAGTTTTAACTATTCACATGACAACTTGTTTGCTGAACAACCGAAAAAAATATTTTAGGGAAATCAGTAAAATATGATATATGATTATAAATTAACGGATTAACAGACATACATTTAACCGCATTATTTGTTATTTAACAAGTTTTATGTACGATTTATACAAAGATATGATTGTTTCTAAAGGCATATCACTAAATTTATTTAACTATATAATTTCACGAGCCAAAATTACGAGGATCAGCTGAATTTCGAGAAAGCAGTTTTCATAAATAAAGTGTTCTGTAATGTATGCCAACTGCTAGTGGTTACTCCAATACATAATAGGATAGACAACATTTGCAAGATATATATATATATATATATATATATATATATATATATACATACACACACACACACATATATATATATATATATATATATATATATATATATATATATATATATATTAATATTAATTAGTTATCAGCATCGGTGGTTCAAATCTGTGTTTGGTTCAGTGGTATAAATCTGTGGAATTTCACACATCGACGACAATCAAATAAACCATAAAAACATTTAATATTCACATCGCTCGTACATAGTACATGTTTCCCGTTCGCTATCCAGAAGGTCTCTGCTCACAAACCATTCAAATCTGCGCTAGCAGCGCCATCTACATGAGTGGGTTCAACCATTTCTCCCCACTTAAAATCCTATGGATTTTATCTTTCACAATTAATCAAACAAATAAAATAATACTAATTAAATTCTTAAATCACATGCATCAATCTGTAACTATACTGTAAAAGAGTAAATATGTAAAAAGTAAAGTTCAAAAATAAATGTTCAAGAAAAATATAAAGTTCAAATTAAAAAAATAATAAG
Organism: Dolomedes plantarius; assembly: GCA_907164885.2. Classification (NCBI taxonomy): domain Eukaryota; kingdom Metazoa; phylum Arthropoda; class Arachnida; order Araneae; family Dolomedidae; genus Dolomedes; species Dolomedes plantarius. The sequence continues at coordinate 135,296,260 of OU015496.1, forward strand.
TTCAAAAATTAAAAGTTCCAGTATCTTCAGAGTTATCGGGAAAAGGTAATGGCACAACCTTGTTAATGGCTCGTTTTAGAACACCTGTAGATGTCTTCATCTCAACTACTCTCACAAGACCATCGTTACCTGGAAAAACTTTTAGAATGCGGCCCATAGGCCAGTCCATTGGCTTGGTATTGGGATCCTTCAATAATACAAGCTGGTTCACCTTTAAGTTTGGATTCTGTGCAGTCCATTTCATTCGTGATTGAAGGTGATGCAAGTATTCATTGTTCCAACGGTTCCAGAACTTGTCTCGAAGGCTCTATATAAGTTTCCACCTAGAATGAAAAGACAAAGAATCCGAAGCAGTATATGGTTCAGGAAAAGATAAAATAGCATTTCCAGTCAAAAAATGTCTCGGAGTTGAAGGTATCAAGTCATTGGGATCTGAAGAAAGCGGTGGTAATGGACGTGAATTTCAAACGGCTTCAATTTGAGTAACTAGCGTAGTTAACTCTTTTAAGTTCAGGATAGCAGATCTTGTCAATTTTAACAGAATGCACTTCATCGATTTAATATTTGCCTCCCACAATCAGCCAAACTGAGGAGAAGCAGGTGGAATAAAGTTCCATTGAATTCCCTCTTCTGCACTAAATCGTTGAACTGAGTTGGATTTACAAATTCCATTCCGATTGTTAAGGATGTTTCTTGCATCCTTAAAATTCGTTGCATTGTCACTCATATGAAGGACGGCTTAGATCTCCTTGCAATAAATTGTCGAAGACTTGCCATAAAGGCTTCGGTTGTTAAATCAGAAACAACTTCAAAATGCGTAGCCTTAGTACTAAAACAGGTAAATATAGCAATGTATTATTTTAGAGTTACTCTTGACCTTTCAAAGTTGGGTTTAGTGATTATAGGACCTGCATAATCTAATCCGACCTTTTCAAATGGTCTGGAAGGCACAATTCTATCTCGCGGTAAATCCCCCATCATCTGATTTATTGTTTGGTTCTTTGTTCGAAAGCAAGTGATACACTTATTCAGTAGTCTTCTAACTCGGTCTTGGCCAGATGGGATCCAATATAACTGTCTTATTAAATAAAATGTAGATTGTACACCAGAATGCAAGGATTTTTTGTGATAATGTTCAATAATTAGTTCAGTGAAATGAACCTTTGGCAAAAGTATTTTGTGTTTTTGAAATTCAGAACGGGCAGAATGTTTCAATCCCCCTCCCACTCCCAATATTTCATCTTTATCCAAAAGCACGTTTAAAGATAAGATTTTACTACCTTTAGGAATAGGCTGTCCGTTTTTAAGGCGCTTTATTTCAGTTGGAAATTCAGTTGATTGTACGTGCTTCACTATAATTTCAGTAGCATGTTCAAATTCAGAAGCACTTATACTGCCTGTTTTGCGAAATTCAGAATTCACTTTACAGTTATAAATAAATCTTAAACACAAAGCACTTATTATAATTAATCTACTAAACGAAGAATATTTTGTAATCAAATCGTTTTCAGTTTGGTTCCTTTCAACTGTTGTATTTATAGCAACTGATTTCTTAAACTCTAATTTATCGATGTTTATGTCGGTTTCGACTGTTGGTTCTAAGGATATGGGCCATTCAGCTTCCTTCATCGTCAACCACTTAGGTCCATGCCACCACATTTCGTCATTTTTAAGTTCACTTAAGGATAAACCTCAATTTATTAAATAAGCGGGATTATACTTCCCCATACAGTGATGCCAGTCCGTAGGGTTACTTAAACTTTGTATTTCTTGTATCCTATTCTTCAAAAACACTTTGTGTATGTTTGGGTCTCCTCTAATCCAATAATAAACAATTGATGAATCTGTCCAAAATTATTGACTAACAGGAAATTCAAAGGCATTTGTAATTTTATGGCTAATACTTGCAGACAAAAGTGCACCCATGAGTTCCATTCTAGGAATCGAAAGTGTCTTCAATGGAGCTACCCCGCCCTTTGATGTTACGAAACTAGAAATGATATTTCCGTCATCCAATTCTATGCGTAAATACACAACAGTACCGTACGCCTTTTTAGAAGCATCTGAAAAGTTATGCAGTTGAATAGAAATTGCATTGTTCGGCAATGAATTTTGAAAATAATATCGAGGAATACTTATCTCCTTTAAATATTGGATCTCATTACACCATTTATTCCAAGAGATTTCTAATTGTTTGGGCAATTTATCGTCCCAGTCTAATTTTAAACACCCAATTTCCTGAATTAAACATTTAACTAGAATAGTATAGGGACCCACGAGACCCATTGGATCAAATAGTCGGCCAGCTGCTTGTAGCAAGTATCTATTAGTATCAGTTCTTTTAGAAATAAATGTTTCCACACCCTTAGAGTCAAAATAAAATGTATCAGTTTTCTAGTTCCAACCGATTCCTAAGATCTTCGGAGCTATCAACTTCGTGTCTAAAGATTCGTCAGATTCATCTATATCAAATTATAAATTCTTCAACTCTTGACTAAGTTCTGGAGAGTTGGTTCTCCATTTTCGATGGTCCATGCTTGCGTCTCTAAAAATCTGTACACTTCCTTTACAAGTTGTCAAAACTTGCTTGACATTGACCTCATCACTCAGGAAATCATCAACATAGAGCGATTGGCTAAGATGCTTAGTAGTTATAGGAAATGTATCTGCATATTTTTCCAGATGATGTTTTATTGTAGCTGCAAGTAGGAATGGACTTGATTTCACTCCAAATAAAACACGCATCATTCGGAACAATTCAAACTTCTTGTTTTTATTATCGGTTCCTGTATCTTCATCCCAGAAAAATCTTGTGAAATCTCTCTCACTTTCGTCTATGTCAATCATCAAAAAGGCCATTTTTATATCGGCAACAAATGCAATCGGGTTAGTTCTAAATTTGATCAAAAGGATAAATAAGTTTGGTAAAAGAGTAAGTCCTGCATGTAAACAGTCATTCAAGTATAGTTGTCCCTTCGAATGCGATGATGCATCAAACATGATTCGTAATTTGCTCGTAACTTTATCAGTACGAATCACTGTTTTATGTGGCAGATAAAATGTATTTTGCTGAATATTTTGTTCTTCTGGAACACGCTCTATAATATTCTCGGAAAGATAATTTTTAGAACTGATTTGTATTCATAAAATAAGGAAGGATAATTTTTAAAAGATGTTCTCAATTTTAAAAATCTATTCCTTGCCGTTTGTTCATTATTTCCTAACAAAGTTTTCATATTTAGTTTCCAAGGAAACTTAACCTTGTACCGCTTATTTTGGTACGAAATTCCAGCTTCAAATTCAGAGATTAAGTCATTATCAATATTTTTGTCATCAAATTCCTCTGCCTCTATGCCCAGATTTTCTAAGTTCCAAAATTCCCTGAGCTGTTTAGATATATTATCTTTGTTGATCATAACACTCATTGCAATTTGTTCTTCACAATCTGTGTCTCGCCCTTGTAAGGACCACCCAAACAATGTTTCGAGTGCTGCAAGAGATTTGTTTAGACGCGTAATTCTTCCAGTAACTACCTGATAGTAAAAGTCTCCCCCAATTAGAATCGATATCTCTTTATTGTTAAACTCATAACAATAAGCCATTTGTACATTTTTCAAATACCTACCTACATTTTTTATCAATATTTTTATCAGAGGTGGGTAAATGTGTAGCCGAAATACAATCAATTTCTAGCGCTTCTATTTCTATACATAAATTCGGGTCGTCTCTATTTTTTAATCTAATTTTAACTACATTAAATGTCTTTGATTCCGTTTCCTTATCCCCGAATGAGCAAAAAGAATGAGCAAATAGGTTTTCCTTTCTAACAATAGGAAAGTTAAACTTTTCAGAAATACTTCTTAAAGCGAAACTTTTCCGACTTCCGTTATCGAGAAAAAGCCTTATAATTTCTTCTTCATTATTGCCATCAACTAATGCATTGCACGTTTGTAATAATGAACGATTTGTTTTTGTTTTAGGAACTGCTGAAACTAAACTATTCGTTTCCTGTTTCACAGTAGAACTGTCGATGTTTTGATTTCCAAAACATATAGCAATGTAATGAAATCCATCGCACATATGACATAAATCCTTTTTCAGACACTCGAATTCACGGTGACGAGGTTTCAAATATAAATAACATATTCCCTTCCCTTTTAAAATGTTTATTTTTTCCTTAGCATTAAAAGTATCACAAGATTCTAATTTATGCGTTGTTCTACTACAAAACAGACACTTTCCGGTCGCCAGTGATTCCTTCACAGATGTTGAAAAGGCCACCTGCTCTGTTTTCCGCGGTAGTCTGTCGTTATATCTAACAGAAAAGGAATTTTTATTTTTTATTCTCTCTTGTGAATGAAAGAAATTTTGTTTTTGATTCAATGGTTTATGACTATTAATTTGAAATGATCGTTCTCGGCTGCGAATTTCCGAATTGAAAAACTGCAAAAGAGCATATAAATCGATTTCTTTATCATTTTGAGTACGATTAAATTCCAAAACAAATTCTGAAGGAATTAACTTCATTAAAATGGGGGTTAATAAATTTGAATATGACTCCCCTTTTATTCCCAAACTTTCGAGACTTTTTATTTGTGTTTCTGCGTTGTCATACAAATTTCTCAAACTCATAACATCGTTAGGGTTTTTAACAGGTGTTAAATTCAACAGATCACTTAAGTGACAAATAATCAACATAGATTTGTTTCCAAATCTATTCTTTAAATCAAGAACTTTATCATAATTCTCATCAGAAATTGCAAATCCGTTAATGCAGGAAAGCGCACTACCACACAAATATGATTTGAGGTACTTCAATTTTTCAACTTTACTTAGTTTCGCATTATTATGAATAGAGCTTTCAAACAAATTATAAAAATCTAACCGCGTTGCATAATTTCCATAATACTTATTTATATGCAATTTCGGTAAATTTATATTTACAAAATCAGAATTATCAGAATCATTCAATTAAGTATTTCGTGAAACTGTATCAACTTGGATAGAATTAGAATTCATTTTCTTAATTCTAGAACTAAGTTTCGATTTCCAAAATACTATTTTTTCTTTGATTTCTTCCGAAGCTCCCATGTCTTCAGAAATCGTATCAACAGTTAAAATTTCTTCAATCTCTCCATTTAAAGAATTCAAATTACTTTCTTTTTCGATTAATTGTTCTAAATATGCTTCAAACTGATCAACAGTTTCGACTTCATTGTTGATCGATATCTCAATTTTATTAATCAATTTTGTCAACATAGAACGTACCGCTGTACGTTTCTTCTTTAATTTTGAAAGTTCTTCTGTAATTTGTATTTTTCTACCCACGTATAATTCAGTTTCAATAAAAAATTTCTCTTACCTGGATTCAATGTCGCGATGATATCAATCACTTTCCTGATCGATGCACCAAAATAGTTATCAGCATCGGTGGTTCAAATTTGTGTTTGGTTCAGTGGTATAAAACTGTGGAATCTCGCACATCGACGACAATCAAATAAAACATAAAAACATTTAATATTCACATCACTCGTAAGTAGTACATGTTTCTCGTTCTCTATCCAGAAGGTCTCTGCTCACAAAGCATGCAAATTTGCGCTAGCAGCGCCATCTACATGAGTGGGTTCAACCATATATATATATATATATATATATATATATATATATATATATATATATATATATATACACACACATATATACATAAATATATACATACATATATATAGATATATATATATATATATATATATATATATATATATATATATATATATATACACTGCTGGCCACCCAAATTGCAACACCAAGAAAGACAAGAGATATCACAACAAAATTTATTTTGTAGATAACATGTTGACCAAGTATTAAATGATTAAATTTATAGACATGTGTGAAGTGTGGTTCCTGCCAAAATCAGTAGCTAGAGTTGCCGCAATTGTTGGAGATCACCGCTGCCACACGCCTCGGCATTGATTCAAAGAGACTTTGGATGAGTTCTTGGGGTACAGCAGACCAAGCAGCTTCCACACGTTGCCAAAGTTGATCTGCTGTGGCAGCTGGGGATGGAATCTGGGTCAATCGTAGAGCAACCACGGACCACATGTTTTCTATCGGCGAAAGATCCGGAGAGCGAGGCGGCCAGGGAAACAATTCAATCTGGCGATTAACGAAGAACCGTTGGACAATGTGTGCCACGTGTGGTCGCGCATTATCCTGTTGAAATATGGCTGTGGGCAAGCCCTGAAGGTAAGGAAGGACAACTGGCTCCAACACCTCGGAGATGTAGTGCTAGTTGTTTAAAGTACCGGCAATGCGTACTAGAGGTGTGCGAGAGTGATATCCAAAACTGCCCCATACCATAATACCCGGTGCAGGACCAGTGTGGGGGTGCATAACGCAGCTGTTCAGCATCCCCTCTTTACGGTGTCTGCAGACTCGAATGCGACCATCGTGGTGTTGCAGACAGAAGCGTGACTCGTCAGTAAAGACAATTTCATTCCATTCTGCCATCCACATCCTCCTGTCATCGCACCATTGGCGGCGGAGACGTCTGTGGTTCTGCGTCAAGGGTAGACAAAGCAATGGACGTCTTGCGGACAGACCACTCTGCTGCAAACTGTGTCGAATGGTACGCCCAGACACTGGATGATGCGTTACAGACTGCATGTGCTGTGCTATGGTTCGTGATGTGATTGAGCGATCCGTCATTGCCATGCGCATAATTTGCCTGTCATCGCGTGAAGTGGTGCTCAGAGGTGGATGCTATCGAACACGCCGGTCCGTCGTACCCTCCTGCATCCAACGATCACATATCCGCATTACAGTTGTTTGGTTTCGTCCAACACGACTACCGATTTCCCTGAATGAAAATCCACAATCTCGGTAGGCCACTATCCTTCCTCTGTCGAACTCGGATACTTGATCAAAAGATGATCGCTGTTTTCGACGAGGCATAATTGATCGTTTTTTTTAAATAACCACAAGAAAAACACAATTGCCGAACTTGAAATCGTCGAAATCTCCAAGCCTTAAATAGCGCTTGGAAGTTGCGCCACAGGCGCGCGTGATGTGCATCTGCGCTGAAATTCTAATCATTTGCATATCTCACCTCCGCTAATGCATGTTGTAAATTTCATGTTATTTGCATGTTTCCTTCAGGGTGTTGCATTTACAGTGGCCAGCAGTGTATATATATATATATATATATATATATATATATATGTGTGTGTGTGTTACCGTGGAAGACCGAAATCTGGAGAATGTCAACATTCACAGAGTCGCTGGGGTGTATGTCCGAAATATTTGCTAAATATCCTTATTTCTCACACTGGCAAGTGTCGACATTCACGATGCACTGATGGTGGATGATGAATAAAAATATTTTTGTTATGTTTTTAAATCATACTTTATTATTAAAACATATTATTATATGTATCAAAATAGGAGATTTAAGTAACAGCACATATAAATAAACTATTGAACTTAAAACAACAAGTCATATAAAAACCAAATTTTTTAAAGTCAATTCCTACTTAGGTCAACAAAGAAAATACGAGTGTGAACTAATAGTAGGAATTGAAAAAAAGGATTGCCTGCCAGAACCTTGCCTACTGTGCGAGATTAGGAGGGGGGTGGAAGAGAGAGAAAAAGTTTGTCAGGTTATTGATTCGATCCCGCAACCTACAGGACGGGAAGATCCCGCGCTACTGCAGTGCTACCGTTTCCAGAGTAACAAGAGGGAAATTAATATTCAAGAGCAAGAGACGCTCTGGGTCTAAAACTAAAATCGGTTAATTAAATTTAATTAATGAATTAATATTTAAAAAAACTGTATTAACTTCAATTGTCATCCACTACAAGTTTAAAAAAAGTATTTGAACTTGAGTGGATGAATAAAAGTATTTTATTAATGATTGAAAATTTGAACAAGATATATATAGGGAGAGTGTGAACTAATAGTAGGAATTGAAAAAGTAAATTCTAAATGAGAAAAGCAAATAACACCAATAATAAACTTACTTAATTATGTGATTGACGTTATACAAACTTATTTATTGCAACAACAGCTGAGTTTCAGATACTTCTCTTGATAGCTTTTAAAGAGTTCTTGAGAGCATTTAAAATACTTTTTAAAGGTTCCTCGTTCACCAGAGTTTCCACCAGAGCATATCTGTGCTTGTCGACATACACCAGTGATGGTTCGAATGTCTAAGAATATAACCAAATATTTGGTCTTTCCCCGACGTATTCGGTATATGTTCACATCCACCGATGAATGTCGACATTCTCCAATTTTGGTCTTTCAAGGTAATATAAATATATATATATATATATATATATATATATATATATATATATATATATATATATATATATATATATATATATATATATATATAAATATATATATATATAAATATATATATATATATATATAAATATATATATATATATATAAATATATATAAATATATATATATATATTATATATATATATATATATATATATATATATATATATAAATATATATATATATACAGTGGATTCCCGATAATCCGAACTTCGGTAATCCGAAAGTCCGTTTAATCCGAAACGAAACGTCAAAAAGAACTAAGGTTACATTAAAACTACGGTGATACTAAGTAATATAAAGTATATTTCTAAAAATTACTACAAAATTCAAAGTTAGACAACAGTAGTATAATAAAGTAGGACAGAGTAGAATAAACAACGTGTGTTCCTGCTAATGCTAAACTAACACTAACAGTAACTGCGCTGTGGCTGTCTGGGAGAATTGACGTGTCAACTGAACCCCCCCACCACCACCACCACCATCCTGCCGCAACTCTCCAATTGTCGAGCACTGTGACGTATTGTTAGAACATTTTACACTCTTATCTATTCTACTGCACTAGGCAGCGTTCCGCTCTCTTACCCGTTTCGTCCCGCGATTTGGTTATGTTTAGACAGACCTTATAGAATAAACAGTGTAACCACACGTAATAAGTAATATTTGTATAATCACACGTAATATTTAATATTTATGTAATCACACGTTATTATGTAATTTAAGTCAATTTTAAGAATGACTTCGTTTAATCCGAAAAATTCGTTAATCCGTAAAAGGTCTGGTCCCAATCATTTCGGATTATCCTGACTCCACTGTGTGTGTGTATATATATATATATATATATATATATATATATATATATGTAATAAATTAAATACTAGGCCCTCCATTCTATCAGTTAAATTCCCTTTCCTAAATCCAATCCCCAGTAACATTACTTTAACGCTTTAAAAACCCATAGCAACAGAACTTCCCATAAAATAGCAAACGTTGCATTTCTACAGTGTATACGTCCCGAGAAAGGCGTGAGTTCGCATTGCCAGCCCGAAATTCCGCTGACATTTCAAAACAACAGCTACATGTATCTCGCTTCTAGCGCGTAATGTTGAAAGGTGATATTGCACTTCGCTCCGAGCATCTGAAATGAAATTACGTATGTTACTATCGCTCCTAATAAAATGATTCGACCCGACTGCTTCAAAATTTAAATTCTTTCAGGCTGAGTCTAGCTCCAGCCATGTAAATTTGAGCTAGTTTTCCTTTTCAGGTTGCATTTTAAGAACGAGATGTGATGATTATATTACATATATATATATATATATATATATATATATATATATATATATATATATACACTCATGGACAAAAAAATTAGCGCACCAAGAAATAATTGAGGGATCGAACGAAACTTGCAATGAAGGTACATGTCGGGGAGATATGCAAATGATTAGAAATGCAGCGTGATTGCGCATTACGTATAGCCGGTAGAGGGCGTTGAACATCGTACTCTGTGGAGTATAAAACAGGTAACCAAAGGTTGTTTGAGTGTGCTGAATCATTTACAAAGGAAGAGCTGAGATAGACATGCCATTACGCCGTGTTCGAAGACAATATAAGCAGTTGTCGCAGTTTGCGAGGAGGAGAATCGTCCATGAGGGTATATACACTCATGGACAAAAAAATTAGCGCACCAAGAAGGAGTCGTCAAAATGAAACGAAATTTTACATACGTAATGACTACTTTGATATAAGTAAATGATAAGAAAATCAAAGAAAAAGGATAATTTATTTCAGAGAAAAAGGCCAAAGAACGGAGGAGTTAATACTCCGTTGGACCCCTTCTAGCGCGAATGCACGATGCGATACGATCGGGCATTGAGTCATACAAGTTCTGTATGATGTCTTGAGACATTTCGTTCCATATTTTCTGTAACCTTACCTCTAGTTCGTTCAAACTCGTGGGATGCCCAACTCGTCATCCCAAATGATCCCAGATATGCTCGATTGGAGACAAATCTGGGGATCGGGCAGGCCAAGCAAGGGTAGTAACAGTGCAGAGACAGTCTTGTGACACCCTTGCCGTATGAGGCCGAGCATTGTCTTGTTGAAAAATGGCTCCTGGGAGCCGTTGCATGAGTGGCAACACATGTGGTTGCAGGATTTCATGAACATACCGCTGGGCTGTCATGGTGCCACGGAACAATACTAGGGGTGACCGTGTATTATAGGCAATGGCACCCCATACCATCACACCAGCTGTGGGAGCGATGTGTCGCTGTACAGCAAAGGCAGGATTGAAGCGTTCACCACGGGCTCTCCACACACGAACACGATTGTCATCACTGCCGAGATTGAATCTGGATTCGTCGCTAAAGACCACCTGGTTCCATTCCGCTGCAGTCCAGTTTCCTCGTGCGCGGCAAAACTCCAAACGGAGGCGTCGATGGGTGGGCGTCAAGGGCAGCACACGTAATGGGTGCCGCGATACCAACTGTCCTTCAGCCAGGCGCCTTCGTATGGTTCGAGAAGACACAGAGGCCCCTAGTGAAGGTGCTACCTGTGCCTGGATGGCGGCCGATGAAGCAGTTGGCTGTACGCGTGCATTTCTTACGATGTGGCGGTCTTCTCGACGACTGGTCTGTCGAGGGCGTCCTGAGCCTGGTCTTCGTGTACATGACATCCCTCGGGTCCACTGGTCCCAACACCTCCTCACAACACAATCAGAGCGGCCTAATTGACGAGCTACTCGCCTAGCTGACCACCCAGCTTCCATCATCCCGACGATTCTCCTCCTCGCAAACTGCGACAACTGCTTATATTGTCTTCGAACACGGCGTACTGGCACGCCTATCTCAGCTCTTCCTTTGTAAATGATTCAGCACACTCAAACAAGCTTTGGTTACCTGTTTTATACTCCACAGAGTACGATGTTCAACGCCCTCTACCGGCTATACGTAATGCGCAATTACGCTGCATTTCTAATCATTTGCGTATCTCCCCGACATGTACCTCCATTGCAAGTTTCGTTACAATCCCGCAATTATTTCTTGGTGCGCTAATTTTTTTGGTCCATGAGTGTATATATATATATATATATATATATATATAAACAAAATAACATAAGCTAAAGAATAAAAAAATTTAAAAAATAAAAAGGCGGGCATAGACTGCCAAACAAATTAACTCAAAACCTACCCTAGCATTGAAAACATAAATAACTTTTCATCAAATGATTGCGCAGTTGCTGCATATCTTTACATTGAAAAAGGCAAATATAACTAAATTTAACAGAGCTAGATAATTATAAGAAGAATGTAGACAAAAACAGTACAGAAATCAAGCACTCAGGGCATCCACGCACCAGAGGCAAGATTCTGTAAGAATGCCGGAACTAAACCAGAAGTATGAGGTAAGCGACAGGTCTCGTCATCAGGGAGCCTAACCAAATCAGTTACCTCAAGGGGAACTTTCTGAATAGGATGCAGGTATAACCAAAAGACATCCCAAGGCCCTGAGTTCCCCAATGAAACAGTTAGTCTATAGAAAATGAAAAGATACAGACAATGGAAATGAAAATGAAATGGGATAGAAAATGAAAGATACAGTTCTTGCAAGTAATGGTGCGTTGAGCCCTTACTGTAAGTTGTCTGTATCTTTTCATTTTCTATTGACTAACTGTTTCATTGGGGAACTCGGGGTCTTCGGATGTCTTTTGGTTATACCTGCATCCTATTCAGGAAGTTCCCCTTGAGGTAACTGATTTGGTTAGGCTCCCTGATGACGAAACCTGTGGGTTACCTCGTACTTCTGGTTTAGTTCCGGCACTATTACAGTATCTTGCCCCTGGTGCGTGGATGCCCTGAGTGCTTGATTTCTGTATTGTTTTTGTCTACATTCTTCTTATAATTATCTAGCTCTGTTATAGATAGATAGATAGATAGAGAGAGAGAGAGAGAGAGAGAGAGAGAGAGAGAGAGAGAGAGAGAGAGAGAGAGAGAGAGATGTTTGTATGTATAAGTTTTGCTTACCTCTACAACGTTGTGTAGTATTATAAAGAAAATATAAGGCTTTGTATAAAATAAATATTTTTATTAAACTCTGAAAACATCATACCAAAGGTACTAATTTTAATTTCATCACCAAAAAAAATACCTTTGAACTAAAGTATAATACTCTGGTAGGGATGTCATACATTTTGATCACTGTTGCTTTTATAGAGCTTGATTTTTCCTTACTTTAACTCGTTATGCAGTTTTTGACTTCCCTGTTTGACGAATATGCATGATGTAAAACTTTTATACCCATTTGCCAGGTTATTTTATGCCAGCTCAAAGGAAACATTAATTTTCTAGTTTGAATTTAGTGACGAGTTGTAACTGAACTTCGCACGTTTCTATTTATGCTCTGAATTTATGTAGACGTAACTGCTATTTCCCAAAACTTTCTATTCCCTTTTCCTTTTCTGCATTTGCCTAGTATTCAAATTTTCTGGTGGTATTTATCAGCGTTGCAGCTTTATAAGCGAAAGTGCATGGATAAGTTGCTTTTAAATACAAAATTAAAAGTTGTTCGAAAACGATCCGCGGAATATGATTCTTGAAAAAAAAGTCCAATTTCTCTGATGCTTACACACTAGAGCTAGAACTTCAAAGCCTATCAACTTAATAAAGAAAAGCTTAAGAGATAGGCTGAATCTTACCAAACGATAAGAAACAGCTTATAGAGATTTTTAGCTCTATAATGAATTATAAGCAACGCACAATTCTATCTTAATAACACTGTTTATTTATACTTGTGCACTTAAATTTTCTTTTTCAACATAAATAATGCGTACTTCTGGTACGAGTTGTATACACATTTTTTGCAAGGAAATACAATTCAATATTCTCACTAGTATAACTACTCATGCAATTAAATTATAATTTGAAATACTCACAGATACTTCGAAAGTCAACCATCAATGCTGCTTCGTAAACTCTGGCCTCTGATCACTAAATAACTTTCGCCTAACAAGAACTCGCGTAGGTTTGAAGCAACCTAGCTATACGCCTCGAGCGGCTCCTCGCACCACTCATCTATACACAAACCAGATTCTAGGCCTAGCTCCAGCTCGATACTTCGTTTCAACAGCTCTACTCCTCCTTTCACTTCCTTTCTGTAATTTAGCTGCTCGGTATTTATACCAACAGCCTATGCTGCAATTAGCATAACTGAAGCGGCTTCTTTAAATTTATTCACTTAAAAGTTCGATTATTGCGAATCGAATCTTATGGAAACCTTACAAGCTTCCTGTTTAAAGTCAGCCTGCAACTGTACCTCTAAAGCTGATACTACAATAGATTATTTATTGGAACCTTTCGGATTTGTTTTTTTATGAAGCACTACTATCAGATATCGTATCTGGGTTTCATAATTTACATGATGCGAAATTGGTTTTGATGACGTTAAGAATCAAATTTGCATTTCAAAGGCAAATGCTCGTTTTCCCCGCTCTTCTAAATAGCGCCTCAATTTATCGACACGAAAAAAAAAGACCAATTTTTTATAGTTTATTTAAATCTTTTCCTTTTGCGATCTCAATCTGAGAACGGAAAGGCTTTTAAAATTAGCAACTCGTAACGTAAGATCACTTTAAGAAAGCTGTTTCAAAGAGAATGTACGAGTATTTTTCTGCTTATGAGCATTTAGGTGTTCCGTTACATTTAATTTTGATTTCAGAGTTATAAACTGAATGGAATACTACTACCTCTATATACAGTGACTTCCAAAATTGAGGGCACGCTTGTTTTTTATTTGAAATTCAAACTATTAAGCGTCAAATTTAAGCAAAAATTAAGAGGCACGTTTTTCGAATTTACTGCCATAAAAGGACAAAACTTTTGGTATTAAACTTTCTAAAAATTTAGAAACAGTAATTTATTAAAATAAACTGAGGTTTTGAGAGAAAAGATACAAGATTTGAGAGACACAAAGTTGAGAACTGAAACTGCTGTTAATATAATAAATATTATACAATAGGCATTTCCAGTACAGAGATTCCGCAAAAATATCTGTATTACAAAATTAGTATCTGTTAGCTATTAATTAGATATAAATGGAGAATCGAAAGGAAACGATGATAGAGTAGAGAAAACTAGTCATTAATATATCAAATGAAGGCAAATCTTTGTGAAATATAGCTAAAATAGTTGGCCAAAGTGTGAATCGCATTCAAAAAGTCGTTTAAGATTTAAAAAGAATGGCACAGTACAAAATAAAGTAGGAAAAGGCCGAAAAAGACTACTGCGCTCAACAGCAGAGAAGAGAATTTTGCATCAAACGAAGGTTGATACTAAAATAAAGGCTTCAAATATTGCTTCAAGTATTTCTAGAACTTTGGATAAGTCTGTTTCTCTGATAATGCACTCAGAGTCTTCAAAAGAACTGGCTGTAATGGTAGGAAAGCTTAGAAAAAGCCCTTTATGAATAAAAGGAATAGAGATTAGCGATTACAGTTTGCAAAAGACCACATTTTAAAGCCCAAAAAGTTTCGAATGAAGTTATTTTTTGTGATGAAAGCAGGTACAAGGTTTTTAGCAGTGACTTCCATCGTATATTGTAGCGTGATGCAAACACTGTTTTCGATCCAAGGGTTAGTGGTGGTTTGAGGGGTTCCATGGCGACAGGTGGGAAAGCTTGTATTTATTGATTGCATCATGAACAAGAACGCATATCTTGATTATACTAAAGAAACAATTGAAGTTTATTATTGCTAAATTGAGATTGGGATAAAATTTCACATTTCAACAATATAATGATCCCAAGATCACAACATATATAGTAAAGCAGTGGCTGCTGTAGCATTGTCCACAACAGTTTAGAACACCACCACAGTCTCCTGACATGAATGTTATTGTGAATTTGTGGACCAATCTTGAAAAAGCTGTACAAAATCACCACATCACTAGAAAAGAACATGTGAGGCTTGAAAGATGAATGGGAGAAATTTTCTGCCGAAACAACTAGAAATCTTGTCGATTAAACTCCAAGACGATTGGAGAGAGTCAGTACGGCAAACGAATATGTTACTAAATAATGTTTTTTTTAAAACTTCTATATGCAGGAAAACTCTTGTAGTCTCAAATGTGTGATGTCAAGTATTTGTACATTTTCTTTATAAGTTAGTATTGTATAATTATACATAATTATTTGTTTTTATTTACGAGGAATGATGAACATTAAATGCCTTAATATGTCCATACTAATAAAGTCTGACTGTTTGCCCTATTTCATGACTTTTTCTCCATTAAAACATGACTTTTCTTTTGAAATATAAGTGTACCCTCAATTCTGGACGCCACTGTACATGTATATACATGTATATAGGAACAGTATTCTATTCGTAAAAGCAGTATTCCACATTTGTATATACATGTAGTAATACGTGGACATGGGTACGTACCTGAGAAGAATTTTAGCTTGCATAAATAAATTGCTTCATATAACTGCGGTGAGCTAAATAATTTTTTAATAAGATCTTATAAAATTAGAAACTTGTTACTAAGATTTCTAAAAAATTTCGTAGCTTTTTGAAACAGAAAGTATGAGTATTTTTCTGCTTATAATCATTAAGTTGTCAGTTGCATTAAATTTTGATTTTGGAGTCATAATATGAATGCATTGCTAACTTCTAGTTGCACGTGTAGAATATATGGACATATGCATATATCTGAAAAGAAACTTAGCTTCTATAAAAGAATTACTTCATATAACGGACGTGAGCTAAATAAGAGTTACTTAAACAGGCACCTTGTCACATAAGATGTCGTAAAAAACGTCTTTGCTCTTTAAAATAGAAAGTATGACAATTTTTTGTCTATGAGCATTTCGATGTTCAGTTATATTTAATTTTGGGGGTGCCCAAGGTATCCTTGTGGTAGCGTGTTAGGCTTGTAACTAGGGATACTCGATTTGAATCCCGACGAATTCCATTAAATACATTCGTGTCTAGGCCGGATATGGTATTTTAAATCTGTAGAATTTAGAGTCCTCTATAGTGGGAGACGGTACGATCCCTTACATGTCACCCCTGGGGGGGGGGGGGCAGTTATCGGTCAAAATGGAGATTGTTCGTTCACCTATATCAGGGGTGGACAACCTTTTTGAGAGTGCGTGCCAAACTCGAAATTTCTGACAAAAACTTTTTCGACGTGCCAACTAAAATTCGAGAATATATTTGATATCTTAATATTGAATTTGTAAGTGATTATGTGAATCATGTAAAACTGACTAAATGAAAAAAAAATATGACAGGTTTTTACAGAAAAGGTTTTTGTGGATATTTTTTATTATCCTGTAAGTATAACTTTAGCTGCTATACATATTCACACAATTTAAAGACACAATTATTAGTATCAACACGGAAAGTTAACACTATTAACTTCGATTAAACAGCCATTGATGTTTTCCAGTTATACCATGTTTCAATTAGCACCTGTCGGTTGTTGTTTCAGCCGACAGGTGCTAATTGACGATAAATTTGGCAAGGACTTGTTTCGATGGCCAGAAACCAGTCATCGGGGTGCCACGTTTAGCACGCGTGCCAAGGTTTGCCCACCCCTGACCTATATGATGACTCGAATTCAAAAGCAACCAACGATTCTGGCGGATTAAGTGCGAATGTATTAAAGGACAAGTGTCTCTCATTAGCAAACAACAAAAACATATTAACTTTGATGTCATAATCTGAATGGAATTTTGCTTCTGTTTACACGTGTAGTAATACATGGAAACGTATATACATCCCAAGAAATTCTTCGGATACATCCCAAGAAAGACTTCGGCTAAATAATACTATTTCCAGTTAAAGTTATTTCTTTTAATTGGTTCAAATAGTCGTCAGTAAAATGCTTAAAGTTCAACTGAGATCGAAAACAAAATGCAGGTTAGTGCATGAAGCACTAAAAATCTTTTGCAGCGAAAGGGAGTTTTGGATGACTTTTCTATAACTCTCACACTACAAATAAATGTTGTAAGAACTGCAATACAAACTATATTTCCCAAACATTGTCAGAAAAAAAATTTTATATTTTATTTCCTATCCTTTTTTTTTAAAATTTAATGATTCATAAACAAGTGCAATAAATTGCAAGAAAATTAAAAATAAAACGTTTAAGAAGCATATAAGTGTATAGTTGAAAATGGTTGGGGATGGGGAATCGAATTTAGTAAATCGTACATACAGTTTTCTATAAGCGTTTAGTACATAGATTGAACATATATATATATATATATATATATATATATATATATATATACATAATCCCAATTCATTATTTATCCCCATCTCCTTTCTGGAAATGTATTTAGGTGCACAGTTGAAAATACGTTGCTCTGATACACGAGGTAAATGAAAATTAGGGAACAAAAAAAAATAAATAAATAAATAAACACATGCAGTTGAACGCCATTTATACGTTTCTCGGTTAAACACTTCCTTGATGCTTCTGTTGTTTCATTACGTTGCTTTGATTTTCATTTCACGAGGCAAATGAAAATATAGTCACATAAAAATAAAGAAATGAGCAGTGGGACGTCATCTGTACCTTTCTCTATTGTACATTTTTCAAAGCAATATATCGACTAACAAATTGTACAACAATTTCATCCGCAAATAATTTTGAACCGTTTTTAGTAAACTTAATGGAGCAGAAGTTAACATTTCTTTATAAGTAATTTATTCTGCTGGTAAAGAGAGCAAAAATTCTTGATCATATGAAATAGTCAATTTTCTGTATACTCTGTTTGTTTGTTTTTAATAGAATTTTCTTCAAATGTATGGCGTTACTTCCACTTATACTCCTGACTCCCTTATTGCTCTTGAAAGTGTAACAGAGATTTGGACGTGAAACGAGGGTTATTTTTTATGATAATCTAAGTGCTATTTGCAGCTTATGGCATCATCGCTGAGTACAGTAGAGAAGATGTTTTGAGAGATAGAAGAATCCTAGAACATTAGTAAAAAAGATGTAGCACACATTTTTTCTCTGCGTTTGGGAGTCACTTCTTGTAACAGAATAAAATCACATATAACTAATAATTTGAATCAGAACGTAAAAAACTGCGGGATATTTTCAAACTAAACACTAGATATTCTAGTAAAATCTAAAGAAAATACTAATTGAAAAAGAAATAAAATAAAATAATGTAATTTTTATATCATTTTGTTTACATAACTTAAACCAAAATTCCTGTAAAAATTGTTTACAGTGATTTCAAATGGGGTGCTAATCAACTTACTATAGTAATATTATAATGTATAAAATTAGTAAATTTAAATATAATACGCTTAAAGTTGCAACACATATCCTTTTAGTTTATTTTTATGCATTTAATGGGAATTTAATTTTTTTTTGGTGTTTCGTATATCCTACGAAAACTTTCTTTAATTCACTGTTACATGTTTTTCTAACCGAACTTACCAATATAACTATGGATATAACAGTTATTTAGAGTTTCTTTCTTAAGAGAATCCGCAAAGTTCTAATGTCGGAAGTTCTGATGTAAAGAGTAGAAATAACGTCTAGTGATAAAGAAAAATTTAAACGAGAACATCATAAAGGTGAATGAAACACAAAGGTTATGCCTGCCATGGGATCAGAGACTGATCTTTATGATTTCAGAGCAGACATAGAAGCCGTGTACATCCTGACACACCAATATAAAACAGTTCCGTAACTGACTCATTCATTCATTCACTGACTGACTGACATACAACGCACAGACCAAACCGCTGGACCTAAAGGGCTGAAATTTTGCATGGCGATTCTTCTAATAGTGTAGGGGTGCACTAAGAAAGATTTTTCAAAAATTCTTCTTAGATTTTTTTAAATTAAATTTTTAAGCTGTTTTTTAAACTTTTTTTACGTTTGCATTTAAAATAATACATTGAGGGTTATAAAATTTATATCACGAGAAAGATCATAAAAATTCCTTCAAAATGAAATTTTTTTCGAATTTTTACCTCCATTTTCTGATTTTTGGTGAATTTTTAAAGATTAATTTTTAGAATTTAATTTATTAAATGCTGATCACGTGATTTCTTTTTCTGGTACTTTCAATAAATTTATCGTCACGTGCGTAACAACTAAATAGACAAAAAAAAACATTTTTTCTTTCTAATGCAGCAGACGATTGGATATTATCCAAAAAAAATAAATATTCCTTATGATTTTTTTATAAATATATATATATATAAATATTTTTTTACATCAATTGTATATATTGATCGTCTCATTTATTATAAATATATATTTATTTTTTTTGGCATTAATTGCATACATTTACCGTTGTATTTAATTTGAATGTACTCCGTAGCGAAGCGCTGGTTTTCAGCTAGTAACATTATATACAACATCAGGTTTACCTGCCTACAAAGTATCGCTGTGGGGATGACGTATGTCTTCAAGACAAGTGCTTTAACGCATTTTTTCAAACGATTGCATTACAATAATATTAAACCTTTATAGTAAAAGAAAATTTACGTCTGGAGGTGCGGGGTCAAGTGTTCCGGTCTCGTCACTTGCCTCGGTTCAAAATTACGGGACCGACCCATAGTTGAGTCATGCTGGTCCACGTATGTGCTACTCCCAGAAAAGTAACCAGCAAAAATGTGGCGACATATGGCAGTAAGGATAATGTCGAAGACCGTCTGCCGCATTATGAAAAAAAAAGTATAAAAATACCATTTTCTTAACTTTAATCATGAAAAATCAAAGGTTTATTCACAAACAAATATCATCTTGTAATAGAAAAGATCAAATAGAGAGATAACTGCAAAGATACTGCGCAGATACTGGCAAGATACTGAGAAAGGTCCCATTAAAAAAGATGTTGTTCTTTATGAAAATGGAAAAAAATACCGAATTTTTGTTGCTTTAATCCCTTTCATTAAATACAGATTACTATAATACTAAAAATTACTATAAACTATTAAAAATTACTATAATACAAATAACTACTATAAACTACATTTATTTGAAAAAATACATGCATGAATTTTAAAGAAACATAGAATGTTAAAATAGAAATATGAGTTTTAAAAATCTACAAACATTTTCAGATAAAATAAAAAATTATTGTTTCGTGGTGATTCTTCAACTGAACTGCATTGATAAAACATAAAATTCTATTGTTTTACAATTCCAAATTATATGGCTTCATATTACTGATAATTAAATCAAACATTCTAACAACGTCTACTCTTAGAACAAAAAGGAAAAATTCTGCAAAATGCCAATTAATTTAAGTTTACATTAAACGCTTAATTTCAATTTACTTTTAACAATTAATTTAAGTTTTCATAAAGCCTCAGTATTTGAAAATTTTAAAAGACATCTGAAGGTATTCTTGTGTAAATTTTTCGCCTAAGTTAACTTAAATTTTGCTTGTCAGTAAAGTTTATTGCCAGTAAAATACCTTTAAAATATTTTATAATAGATAGCAGCCTCACTATATCTAAAATTCCTAGCAATACTTTATTTTCATGAACACGAAATAAGCTGAAAATATGCAAAAAAAATTTTCTTTCCAGGAAACATTTTTTGACTGATTAATATTTTATGAAACCACTTCCGTCTCTCTCTCTTCCACATATTTCACAGAACATAAATTTAGAAATTTTCGTTTCATTTATTCCCATGTTCCGAGATTAAAATACATGTAAACATGTCTTTATTGTTAAAAGGAGCGGGAAAAATCCAGTTATTAAAAAGATGAAGTTCACAAAATCCATTACAATAATGCTTTTGGGAGCTGTTACGCAGTGGAAAGAAAAAAAAGTATCTACTTTGTTGCAAGAAAGATTTGCAAGCCCGGAATTTGAAGAAACAAATTTCAAAAGATTTTGATAACATCCTTATCTAAATAAAGCATTAGGCACTGTGTGGAGCTTTTAGGAAAGAGAGGATTTGCCTAATTGAAGGGCTTTATTTGGTGGCATATAAGCGATTACGTAGACGTTTGGAGATAATTTAACTCCGGGAAAATCCCGTTTCATTTAAATTCTCCTCAAAGTAAGGTGAAAATTAGCTGTATATTCTCCCTTGGACGCGAGGTGTGAATAAATTTTGCACATTTTTTAAAGGCATCCGGGTAATTTATTTCGCAATCTCAGCTACTTTAGATGAGAGATATATATTCGACTTTAAATCATGTTTGTGTAAGTGAATAAGTATCAAAAGGCTCAACTTGAAGTGCTTTATTTATTATTTAATATGATTAAGCTGAATTAATTTCGTAAAATATAAAATTTTAAAAATAAATATAATAAATTATCTTTCAAATTCTGCGGAAGAATTTTTTCATTTGACTGGAGCCTGGAGTGCTATTAATCTTCTGACATTTTTAATGAATTTTCACTCAAACAGCCATGACTTTGACAAGAGCCATGACGAATACTTTAAAATTTATTGAAGATTCTTTATACTGCGTGTATTCCAAGAATACTGGAATTACATAAAGTGAGGGAAGAAAGAAAAATTTAATTTATTATATAAGTTCAAATTCGGTTTAAGCAATATAATATAATGTACTATATTATAAATGCTGCATTATAATGGATATTAATGAACTACTAAACATGATAATGAATTCTAACTAAGACTTATAATACAGATTTTGAAATGCTTAGATTATGCGTTTGCAAATACGATATTGCATATTGCAAGAGACTTTTTCTCTGGTTTTTTGAAATGGGAAGTGATACTCCGTTATTTTTTTTATAAACAATGTTTAACCATTTATGAAACCTACTGACGAATACATTAGTTCTTGTAATTAGTTCCTTGTAATTGTATTAGTTTCTTGCAATCAGTTAAAAAACATAAATGCACTCTATTTTCAGTTTCATCCCTTAAAATGCTCAATTCTTGAGAAAATTACTTTAAACACTTTTTAAAATTGTGTAGGGAACAAAATATTTGAAATTATTCACTGTAAAGTAAATCGTCCCCAAATTACCGATTGATGAGACACGTGCCATTTCTCCGTCTTTGAAAATTGACAGCAACTGTACCTCTCATAATGTTAATTTATTGAGGCTTACTATATTATTCTAGTTTCGTTTCATCAATGGTGTTGTCTATTCTTCGAGCGATATCTTATGAAGCTTATAGAAAATTTTAATTGTCTTTGACTTTTCAAAACATTTAACGTTCTATATATTTAATATGTAGTAATAATGTTACTTTTAATCTTAGTAATTTTCAATATTTAATTTTTTTCCCTCATTTCAACAAATTACCCGAAGTAATTTTACTAGGTTTGCAAACCATAGTCTCAAAGGAATAGTGACAATTTTCAATCTCAGAATCAGAATGGGAACAGAATTGTATGATTTAGGACTAGTGTATAAATTAAGACGCGAAATGTGCCACGCCTTTTCTCTTTTATCAAATTTTGCCTTGTAATTTAGATCCTTTTTCTGTTCTGACCATTATATCACTAAATTACGACATAATTTTAACTAATAAGTTTTCCGAAGTGCTCAACAAACTGTCGAGACTATAAAAATGAAATGTTTTTTGGGGCATATTACGAAAATGGAACTAGAATATTAAGAAAACATGTTTAAGATACAAAAGTGGGATATTAAACAGAAACATTAAACCCTGACACGGGTCCCTTTTTTGACCTGAAGTACCATTTAGTTTCTACAGCGATAATTCGTTTCTTTAATTCGATAAACAAGTATATCATATATTAAAAAGTTAACACCCGCTGGATGGCATAGTGGGATGGCCCACATGTGTTTCTTTAGTGCAGTGATTCCCAACCGGTGGACCACCGGTCGCGGACCACAGGTGGTCCGCGACCTCGGTATAGTCGGAATAGAGCCTCGGTAGTGGTCCGGCATCACATATAAAAAAGTTGATAAATAAATCAGGATTTTGAAAACATTGAACTAGAATAGAACTGTTCATTGAATTAGATGGGCAGAATATATCCAATGACTATCGGGTATTGAATTAAAATTTCTTAAAAATTTAACATAATTATTTTATTATTAGAATATGATACATCAGAATGTGAGTACGTTAATCCTGTGTCTTTTTTGCCTGATTGATATTCTATTCTCCCCATACCCCCTCAGAAGGTCCCCCGCCTCAAGTCGGTGGGGGGAGGGGGCCCACGTGGTTCAATTTCTGGCTTAGTGGTCCGCAGACTTCTACGGTTGGGAACCACTGCTTTAGTGCCTTTATCACCAGGCTGAGTGTTCGAATACCGTTTGTCCGAGGACAAGGCGGATATTCGGGAGCAATGTTGGCTCACCCGTATTGCGCTCCCGTAATGGAAGAGGCCAAAATAATTCGCGATGTGGGTAGACGAATGTCGTGTTGCTTTTGTTGCTGATCCCTGTCACCCAGCAGAGCTAGATTAGGTCCATGATACCGTACACTCTCAAGAAGTCAATGACCAACAATGGCCGCTCCATAAGATCTTCCTTTTTAAGACCCAAGCACACTAGCATATGATCCGGAGTGGCTTGGCCTTTGGAACATTTGGTACAAGTGGGAAAAACTTTCTCCTTGTTAGTATTAGTCAATGTTCTTAGGTGGCCACTACGAAAGCGGGTTATAATAGTTTGCTCCTGTCTGTTGCACCTTGAGGGACAGAGAACCATAGGTGGGATTACCCTGGTACCAATGGGGCACGGGGGGATGGCCAAAGCAGACCTTACAAGACAGTTATGATTGGAATACACGAAAGTCCTTTGTCTGCTACGAATGTCGTAACAGACAACGGCCTGCTGCATTGGAAAAAACAATGATAATGTTACAAAATTAAACTGCTTTTATTGGAATTTACATCTAATTGACTTTAAGATGTATTATTCCGTGAGACTTTTACGAAATTTACAAACGCGTTCATGAAGAAACTAATAGGGTGAAGACTGTAGTATGAAAAAATCTTCTAGTATTTTAACTCCTTTATTTAAAGAGTTTAAAAGCACGTAATTCCACTGCAATTTAGAAACTATCCAAAGATAAGTTAAGTTTTCTTCTGTTTTCAGCATAAATAAAAGTAAAGTTCATGAAACGTTAGCGTGAGCCCACCCAGCAAGGGCTCCTGTCCATTATTTCTACACCAACGACACAAATCATCGGTGTACTGGAGAAAATCTTCAGCAATTACGATGTTTTGGTTTATAAATCTCTGACCAACAGCGTGTGAACAACAATGTTGCATTAATTTCCGCAACACGACTCGTAAATACAAAAGCAGTTCCTTTTCACGGAAACTACTCGAAATAAGTCTTTCTTCTCCTGGAACATCGAACATGGAACACCTCCCAATTTCCTGGAACATTTTCACCGAGCTTGATTACACAAATCATTCAACTTACCAGCAAAGAATATCGAATATACGACGACTCGCATTTCGTTTCAAAACATAAATTTCCTCCGCGAATGCAATTAATATGATTCAGTGAACACTGTCAAGTTTATTTCGCTCAGTAAACCTCTGTAATTATCACTCTTCTGACATTTTTGAACATTCTGGCTGTCACGATTAAAAGGATGCGTTTTCCCGAACTCGTTTCAGTGTTATGTACAATGTGGGCGTTGTCAAGTTAAGAAAATCAGATTATTGATTATTTTCGTGAGCTTTTGGAAAGTACGCGTATAAGTTATACTCTTTACTAATGTGCCGTAACATGTTAGGGATTTTAAACGTGTAATTTGCATATTAGTAATTAATTTTCTTCGCTTAAAGCGAAAATTAAGCATTTCTAAATCACAGAGAGTTTGCGTCCAACGCATTTTCGGGTACGGAGTAATTTAGGCCGCATCGTAAATGACTATTTCTTCAGTAGAGGGAACAGCAAATTACATCCTTTGAGGAACGGATATGAATTTTCTTAGGTGCTGGCATGTAAATTATTTTTAAATTATTTGAAGTGCTCGCCCATAAATTGTTTTAACTATTTTGAGGAGAAATCCTTTTCTACCTTTTCGTGGCTAGAAAAAGGTGAGAAGAACTCAAACACAAATCATTTGAAAGCTAAATACTTGACATACAAGGTTACAAGTTACTAATTTAAAATTACGTCACTAACAAAACTAAGTTAAAATTGAGAGAACAAACAATAGGAAAATACTTTTCAATAAATACTAACTTCTATTTTATGTTTAAAATATTACAATTTTTCTGAACTGAAAAAAAAAGATGGCATCAATTTTCTCAAACTACAGTCGAACCCCGTTATAACGAATTTCAAGGGACCAAAGGTTTTGTTCGCTTTACACAGTTGTTCGGTATATCCGAACCGTTAAGAAAAATTCTAGAGTTCACAAACCGTATAACTCATTGGTCGCAATGTGTATTCAATAATTATGTATTTAAAAAATGATAAAAACTATTAAAAATGATCATTAATGAATAATCTACTAAAATCGATTACATTAAATTGACACAATACTAATTAAATTACGTACAATAGGAAAACGGCGGGACCAAAATTTTTGTTCCTTATATACCGGGTTCGCTATAACAGGGTTCCACTGTATATGAAAAAGGGGCCCCGAGGTAGCCTAGTGGTAGCACATTAGGTTTGGAACTGGGGTGCTCTGTTCGAATCCCGACGAATGCAATTAAATATCTTCCTTTCCAAACCGAATATCGGCACGTTAACTCTGTACACCGGGAAAGTCCTTCTATGAGGTCAGAGAGGGTGGAAGAAGAAGGTGGAAAGTCCAAGTATCACACGTATACTTTTTACTAATGTGCATTAACATGGGCATGTTAGGGATTTTAAACGTGTAATTTGCATATTATTAATTAATTTTATAATTTATTAATTAATTTCCCCCAGTAATTAATTATCTATTAATAATTATATTCTTATCTATTAGCTATTCTTATCTATTAGTAATTAATTTCCCCCCCTAGACGCCCCTGGGGGGTGCTTGGTCAAAATTCAGGTGGCATCAGAGGGTGGTGTTGATTCAACTATACGGTGCCCCCACTGAAAGCAACCAGCGATTCTCGTGGTTAATGTGCCAATGTCTTGATTGACAAGAGCCCCGCATTGGCAAAACAAACAACTACGTGAGAAAGTGGGAAGTAGTATAGTACAATTCGGGTTGTAACAGCTTTGTATGTTTTAACAACTACTATTGAAAAGAGGCCTTTTAAAATCCTTTTAAGATTTGTTTTA
This sequence comes from Dolomedes plantarius, assembly GCA_907164885.2. Lineage (NCBI taxonomy): Eukaryota > Metazoa > Arthropoda > Arachnida > Araneae > Dolomedidae > Dolomedes > Dolomedes plantarius. The sequence continues at coordinate 135,322,813 of OU015496.1, forward strand.
GGACTTAAATTATGTATGCTATATAATTCATGTAATTTTCTTTATAGTTCAGATTCAATAAAAGTTCATATTTCATTTATCCTCTTTGTTATTTATAAAAAATTATATCGTACATCTATATAAAAAAATATATTCGAATAGACTATAGTATGAATTAAGATAGGAAATTACTTTTACTGGTTCTTCTACAAGCATAAACTAACAAAAGTGACTTTTTCAAGTTAAAGGGTCTAAAACTTTTTGTCACAACTTAATGTTCTTAATTTGTATTTTAGCGCACTTATTTACCTCCTTGGCTAATCAATGGCCTTTTCTCTATCTAGATATCAATTTCTTACCATTTAAATGTAATTATAAAGCATATATAAAAAATACCTAAAATATTATGAATCTAATAGTAATTATGCATGCACAGTCTTCAAAATAAATTATTAAAATACTTTGTAGAGCAAAAATAGTGAAATTTAGAGGTGTAAGTTAAGCGCTAGAATTAAATTTTATTCTCCTTTGTTTATTTAAAGGAATAAAATAATAATTTAAGTAACATCATCGAAAAAAAAATTATATAGTTTATTTTATAAATGAAATTAATTTTGAAATAAATAGTAACAGAAAAATATTGAAAGTTAAATATGCAAGTTTAGCACTAAAATTAACTTTTATCTTCATTTCTTTACTGATAGACCTAAGTTAATTATTTTAGAAAACATCATTGAAAATAAATTGTATAGTTAATTTTCAAACGATATTAATTCTTAAATACTTAGTGACAGCAAAATATCGAAATTTAAAGGTGCAGGTTTAGCCCTAAAAATAACATTTACTCTCCTCTTTTTATTTACAGAGTAAAGTTAATAATTGTATATTGCGTCGTTGAAAAGAATTTGTACAGTTAATTTTAAAAGTGAAATTAATTTTTAAGTTCTTACTAACAGCAAAATATTGGAACTTAAAGGTGTAAATTTATCATTAAAATTAACTTTTACCATTCTTTGTTTATTTACAGAACTAAGTTAATAATTTAGGTAGCATTAATGAAAAAATTTTGTAAAGTTAATTTTTAAAACAAAATTAATTTTTAAATAACTAATGACAGCAAAATATCGAAATTTAAATGTGCAAGTTTATCATTAAAATTCAATTTTACTATTCTATCCTTATTTTCAGAAGTTATTTAATAATTTTAGTTTGATTATAGAAAAAAATTGCACAGTTAGTTAAAAAAAAATTACTTTTTAAATACTTAATGAGTTAATACTTATGAATTATCGAAACTGAAAGGTGCAAGTTTAACAAGGTGCGAGTAATTGAAACTTAAAGATGCCAAATAATATTTACTCTCCTTTGTTTATTTACAAAACTAAGTTAATAATTTAGGTAACATCATTGATAGAATTTTGTATAATCTCGTTTTTCTTGATGGCAATTATTATAAAAAATAAACCAAATTTCTAATTGAACCAGCAAAAATTAAATAAAATCTGTATGCGTGTATGGAATTAAATATCCTAACTGAATACCAAAAACTACTTTCATAAATTATGGTAACTGACTACATTCAAAGCCTTTTAATTAAAAAAAAAACTTTCATTATGAAAATTTTTTTATATATTTTTAAGGGAATATAGGAAAACAAAGCAATCAATATAAAAAATTATACAAACGTCATACATAGGAAAATTATATAAGCATCAGTATAGGAAAATTATGAAAAAAATGTCCATAACTATGCAACTTTGTTCAAAATCGAAGAGTCTTTTCGAAATGTAGCAAATTTTTACATAAACGGCTCAACCTCTAGAAAAACAAATATGCATATGACATTATTTGTTTTTATCATACGTACGTAAGTCCCTCGTAAGTGTAATGAACTAAAAAAATTTACAGGTCATTATATTATATGCAACTACTTGTAAAATTTCAGAAATTTCTTATAAAATTTTCTTATAAATACAGCTATGAATCAACAAATATTATATCTAGAAGTTAAGACAATTCATTACATTCTTGGTATTAAAAAAAACTTACCTGAAAAATTTCATAGACTATCATGATTATATTTTGAGTTATGACAACCGTCGTATACATTTTTGACAACAAAATACAAAGTTTTCACGTGTATCGAAATTGACAGCTGATGTTCTTTTAATCTATTTTCATTTATAATGATCGTACAGAAAAAAAAATAAACGTAGATTTAGAAACACAAATTCACATTCTTTAAGAAACAAGATATAAAAAACATTCAGAATTTTCATCAAAATAGACGTTTTAAACATAGCCGGATACCTACCTTAAGAAATGAAACTGTAAACATAAATTGATTTTTCCATACCCCAAAATTATTTCAGAAAAACACACCCCAAAACTCCTTTTCAATTTCACTGTATTTTAATGAACAACAACACAAATAGAAAAACAAACATTGGAAAACACATAAAATGTTTTTTTTAAAAAAAAGACAGAAAAGGCATACATTTCTTTCAAAGTTTTCTCCAAACAGAACAAAGAAAAAAAATAACTCACGTGAACATGAAATGGGCGGTAAAAATCCACTAGAAAGTCAATTTAGTTCTCGCAGTAACCAGAACTAGTAAGACAATCTGCGGGAAAAAGAATTTTCCCATTTTTCGAATCATTCGGAAAAAAAAAAAAAATTTATATATATATATATATATATATATATATATATATATATATATATATATATATATATATCAGAATATCGTGACGATATCGATAAAATCCCATACAGAAAGAGTCAAGGGAGTGAAATCCGATAATTTAAAAGTCACTATGGTTGGATTAAACGGGGGAGATTTTCAGAGTATGAGGGGGGGAAAGATGACAAGCAAATGTTTAATAATTCTTTCCACACTGCGGAATTTCCACTGCCTGGAATTCCGTGCTGTCATTAAAACAAGTCATTTTGGCAGTTTGGTACATTAGCTTTACAGATGATGGTTATTTTATTTGATTTCCTATATCATTCTCATGTCTGAGGCACAACGTCTGAAGATTTAGGTGGAAGAGACGTTTTCGATTCTCTGTGATTGTTTAAATTTGACATTTGACATTTACCTTGACGCTCATACAAATGCAAATAGGCTGTAAAATGCATTTTTATTATTTATAATGGACTTTCCAAATTGGTTCACTCAAATTCGTTGTATTAATCCCTGTAATTTAAACTAAGGAGTTTTAAATATCTAGCACAAAATTTATCTTGTTGAAATGAAGCAGTAATAATTAACTTGTTTGTGATTTTATAAGTCAATTAAACGCTTATTTTCTGAATCTCAGACGTGAATATTTACAGGTTGAAAATGTCTCTATATTAATAATAATGAACTCCTCAAACGAATTAATTCGAATATGTTGTATTTATCCACGAAAGTTAAAAAAGGGAGTATCAAGTATGTAGCACAAAATTCATCTTCATGAATTGATGCAACAATAATAAGCTCGTCTATGCTTTTATACTTGAATAAAACGCAGATATATTGAATATCAATAATGAATATTAAATGGTCTTAAATGTCTTTTTATTAATAACAATGGGTTTCCAAATTAGTACATTCCAATGTGTTGTATTATTCCAGGAAAATTAAACAAGAGAGTGTCAAGTATGTAACTCAAAATTCATCTTGTTGAATTGATGCAATAATAATTAGCTCGTTTGTGATTTTATACTTAAATGAAACACAGATGTATTGAATCTCAATCGTGGATATTAACAGGTTGTAAAATGTAATTTTATTAATCATAATAGACTTTCCAAATTCGTCTATTCAAATACGCTATATTAATCCCTTTAATTTAAAAAAGGGAGTTTTAAGTATCTAGCATAAAATTTCGCTTGTTGAATTGATGTAATAATAATTGGCTCGTTTGCATTTGTATATTTAAATAAAATTCAGATACATTGAATAGCATTCATAAATATTAACAGGTTGAAAATGCCTTTTTAGTTTTAATAACGGGCTCCTCGATGTATTAATGCACTATGTATTAATGCACGAAAGTTGATTTAGGGGGTCTCAAGTATGTAGCATAAAATTCATTTTGTTGAATTGGTGCAATAATGATTAATTTGTTTGTGCTTTTATAACCCAATGAGACACATACGTACTCAATCTCAGTCGTGAATATAAACAAGTTTGAAAAATGTCTTTATATTAATAATAATGAACTACCCAAACCAAATATTTTGAATATGCTGTACTAATACATACAAGTTAAACAAAGGAGTATAAACAGAAAATTAATCTTCTTGAACTTATGTAATAATAATTAGCTTATTGTTTGTATTTTTATACTTAAATAACACTCAGATATATTGAAACTCAGTCGTGAAAATTAATTTTTTTGCTATATACGCGTACGTGGTTTTAATTTAAGACTCGGGAACATTTTTGATTTTAGACACCTGAAGAAGTAAACGACCCCTAAATTGCATTATACTTAAATTTTCATAGAGTACAATTGCCTAACTATCGAAGAGATACACCTATGAGTCCATGTATTATTCCCTTTCAAAATAGCTGTTCTATCAGGAAATGAAAGAAACTTTTGATCTGATCATTCAGTACCTTCAGAAACTAATTTGATGCCATAATATTGCTGCATAATGTTGTTGAATTGTTACCATACGAAGAAAAGAACCGTAAATCATAGCACTGCCTCCTGTTGTAACTGTACTGGTTCTTACTGTAACTGAGAAACATCTTCAATTCAAGCAAATTTACATTTAGTAACTGTGTTGTCGATAATGCGGAGGCTATTGTAGATTAAACATTCAACCTGAATATGAATTACCGGACTTACAACGTCTCACAAACACCAGAACAGTTGTGGCCAACATCGAATGCAGATGGACGCCCTAATTCACACCGCTAAACTGCTGGCCATTCATTGAAGGGGGCACCTTAAAGGCGGCCAGCATTACCCCCTACAGGCCGGTCCCTTAATTTAGAAACGAGATAAGTGCCGATACACTTGACCCAGCACCCCCAGAAATAAGTTTGAGAACTTGAAGGACTTTGCAGTCACGACATATTTTACGTGAACCAGCCACCATTAACGCACACGGCGGTGGATTTGTCAGTGGCCAGCATCGAACCAGAGACGTTTAGGTCACTGGCTTTCTGCCTTTGTCAACTGAGCCACCACGCCCACATTTTGTAACATTATAACTCTTTAATATTCGTAACGTTCTTTAAGAGTATTCTTCATAACTCTTCAATATTCTGTATTTTCCAACCTAAATTTGGAATATAATATAAAAACGTTGTGTCATACATCATGCAGAGTATTAGGTAAAGTTGACTTTGCTACTGTAAATATGTGGGAAGTTTTTAATTATAATATAGAGCCAGTTACTGCCTGATTTTAAAAAAATCTGCATTTGATGTCATTTTCTAACGACTTACATATTGATTCTCAGGTAAAATAAGCATGCACCATTACCTTTGTTCATAATCGTTATTCTAAATATACTTAATCACTCTACGCGTTATTCTATACACCCCTGAAACCAATTACCAAATGTCCAAAATTTTCTAAAGTATGCTTCAATATCTCCCTCTTTCATCTTGAGAAGCGCGAACTAAGGAAGAAAAAGAAATTTCAAAGTACAGAAAGTTAATTAAGATGGTAATTACATTCTTCTTAAAGTGTAGAATTTGCAAAAAAAATAAGGGATCATTACTTTTTAAATCAGACTGTAATTATACTGATTAGTTGGTTTTATTGTCCCGGTGGGAAAAGCCGCTCGTAATATCTCTAATAGATCTCATCCTTCGAAACGATTCCCCTTCTATTAAGGCACGCATTAAAATCGGGTTTTACTTTAGATAGCTGCAGTTTAATGTACATTCTTGATAATATGGTGATAAAATCGCAGTGAAAAATATGACGTTCAACTTCTCGTATCATTTGAAGGGATACGGATGAAAATATTGTTTCAAATTCTTACTGAACTTGATTAGCGAAAAGATGATTGGCAAGCAAAGAATGATACACTTTAGTCGATAATAATTTCGACATGATAAAATGCTATAGATCAAATAAAATATAGATTTTATAGAAGTATGGGACACAAAATTAGAATGTAAATATATATTTTTTTCTTGAAATATACCACATATCCTTAAGAATAAACTAACAGAAACCCCGTTTCTATTGTGATTACTCTTCAAGAGACAGTATTTTCCGATTCTATTGTCGATACGTATCCTGCAGTAAACTTGTACTTTTTGATAATATGGTAATAAAATCGCAGTGCAAAATATGACGTTCAATTTCCCGTATCATTTGAAGGGATACGGATGAAAATATTGGTTCAAATCCTTACTGAACTTGATTGGCGAAAAGGGAACATGCAAGCAAAGAATGGTACACTTTTCTCGATAATAATTGTGACATAAAATGTTAGAGAACAATTAAAATATAGATTTTTATGGAAATATGGGACACAAAATTAAAATGGAAATATATTTTTTCCTTGAAATATACTACAGATCCTTAAAAATATACCATCTCAAATCCTGTTTCTATTGTGATTACTCTTTCACAGACAATATTTTCCTACTGTATTGTTCCTACTGTATTGTAAGAATAAACTAACAGAAACCCCGTTTCTATTGTGATTACTCTTCAAGAGACAGTATTTTCCGATTCTATTGTCGATACGTATCCTGCAGTAGACTTGTACCTCCAGATAATGGGATTATAAAATCACAGAGGAGTATATCATGTTAAACTTCCCGTATCATTTGAAGTGATACGGATGAAAATACTGTTTAAAATCCTTACTAAACTTGATTAGTGAAAAGGGGATTGGCGAGCAAAGAATGATACATTTTCCACTATAATAATTGTGACATGATAAAATGCTATAGATCAAATTATATATGATTTTTTGGAAGTATGGGACAAAAAATTAGATTGGAAATATATTTTTTCTTGAAATATGCTTCAGATCCTTAAGAGTAAACTAACACAAGAACCGTTTATATTGCGATTAGTCTTCCAGAAATAGCATTTTCATGCTGTATTGTCCTTACTTATCCTGCAGTACACGTGTACTTCCAATGAATATGGTGATAAATTCTCAAGGGAAAATATGACTTCAAACTTCCCGTATCATTTAAAGGGATACGGAGGAAAATACTGTTTAAAATCCTTACTGAACTTGATTAACGAAAAGAGGATTTGCAAGCAAAGAATGATACTGGATAATAATTGTGACATAAAATGTTATATGTCATAAAATATAGATTTTGTGGAATTATGTGACACAAAACTTAAAAGGATTTTTTTGGGAGTTTTTTTCTTGAAACATACTACAGATTCTAAAGAATAAATTAACACACACCGAGTTTTTACTAACGATTACTTCTCCAGAAACAGTATTTTCAAGTTACAATGTTCATACGTATCATGTTGCACAGTTGTAAGTCCATATGTCTAGGAAAGGAATTTTTCCTGATCTACCCGTTTTAAAATAATATATCTAAAATAATTTGCATGGTATCATAATGAAATTTTGCAGCGTGCATCTTAATTCCATTTACTCTGAGAAAAATTATTTTGTCTCGTAAATTATTACATATTTGTTTTTTGGTTAATTTCGAAGAGAAATTATTTTAAAAACCTTCTTGTGTACAGAGGTAAAAATGTTAGGATAATATCAATAACAGTTCAAAAAATAAATATGTTTCAAATTTTAAATATTTAAAAAATTATGTCTACAAAGATTTTTAATTGAGGAAGAATTTGAATAAAATTTATCACTGCGAAATCCGTGTAATCTAAAAAATTAGGATTTTAGAGGAATTAAACTTTCAATATAATTTTTTAACAGTCGTATGTTTACACATCCTTCAGCTTTTTTATACACATTTTTTCTTATGTTTGTGTGTTTTAAAATGTTTAATATCTAAAACCTTTGTTTGTTTGTATATTTACCTTTGACTCGTTTTAATATATTCAAAATAAAATCACAACGTACCCTATATACAGCATTAACGATAATTATTTTGAATTTCTTCAGATTCAGTACTTACTATTTTCATGTCGACATAGAGAAAGTCTTTGTACATAGTAAACTTTACAAGCATAAAAGGGAAGAAATGCTGTAGTCCTACGGCAGTCCTAGGATTTGTGACTACTCCACAATCACGTTGTCCTGGGAGAAGTCAATATTTGAGTCTTTAGATTACAAGTACTATACTTTTAATAGTAAGAAACAGCTTTAAAAATCTTCTTTTATTTCTCAATTAATTCAACCATCTTCATAAAAATAAGATATTGCCGTGGGTAGTGCTTAAGTAGATGAAATTAAATGCGTAAATTATTCTAAAACTATTTTCAAATATTTAAAGTGAAATAGCTTTATGAACGAAGCGTTCGATTTTAAAGTTAACCTTTCATTTTTCCTCATTTAACAATATAACTTACAAGAAACTTGTAGAAAACTCATAACAGACACGCACAGATTTTTAACATCTTCAATAAAGAATAAATGGGCGGTAACCAGTTTTGAACTAGTTCTTCATCAGATTCAATAGTTCTACCTAAATGTATTAGGTGTGATTGTCTGTATAGACAATTCATATTAACATTTGAGAGTTGTCCATAGAAGCAATCGCTCCTTATGTTTCTCGGCCTTATGAAGCATTATTAATAAGTTTGAAACTAGTAAACCCCATCCTTTAATTTTTCAATTGTGGATGCTAAGCAGCTGTATGTTCCTCTGAGCAATGGGTATATTTCCTGATTCGATACCGGTTTTCTAACGAACGTCCTTTTTCTATTTCGTCTGCTGAGATATTCAATTTTCTTTTCGAGGCCTATAAAGTAAAATATTGGATATAGATACATATTATATATATATATATATATATATATATATATATATATACTTACTGAAGTGCCACTGAATTAGGGATACCTACCTAGTAACGAGTTGGGCCTCCTCTGGCCTTGATAACGGCTGCCACACGACGAGGCATAGATTCAACAAGTTTCTGGAAACGTTCCACGGGAATGGCTTGCCAAATATTGGCTAAAGCTGTCCATAATTCAGTAAGGTTCTTTGGTGCTGTGTAATGGCCTTTCCCGCCTTGTTCCAAAACATCCCAAAGATGCTCAAAAGGATTTAAGTCTGGGCTTCTAGGTGACCAATTCATGACAAAGAAGTCAGGGGAATGCTCAGCCAACCAGCCAGTAGCCAACCGGGACTTGTGACAGGTACAGTTGTCTTGCTGGAAAACTCCATTACCGTGCGGATAACAGAACAGCATAAACGGATGGAGGTGATCACCCAGCGACTCTACGTATCGAATCGCATTGAGGGAGGTTGGTACACGCACCAAAGATCCCAAACTGTGCCACGAAAAAACACCCCAGACCATGATTGAGCCACCATGCCCTTGTACAGTTCCAGCCAGGCATGCAGGATCCATGGCTTCATGAGCCTGACGCCATATTCTCAGCCTCCCGTCGGCGTTAAGTAGTTGGAATCGAGACTCATCACTCCATGCTACTCGTTTCCAGTCCTCTACACTCCAGTCTCTGTGCTCTCTTGCCCAGGCAAGACGTGCAGTCCGAAGGCGAGTATAGAGCAATGGTACTCTCGTAGGTCGACGGCTCCCGAAACCCATACGGTGAAGCGAGCGTTGCACAGTCCGTTTACTGACTGTACGACTGGCACCGTCATTAAACTGGGTGGTAATTTGAGCTAATGTAGGTAATGTGGCTAATGTGGTAATTTTAGCCAAACATTAGAAGGCATCTAATGTTTGGCTTCGCTGGCTACGTACAATACGCCTGAGTCGTCTCGCACCACGCACTGTCAAGGTTAATTGTCATTTGCAGTTTGCCCGATCGCTAGTTATTTTTCCACCATCCATGTATTCTTGGTATACTCTTGACACTGTCGAACTTGAAAATCCTAGCTGTCTGACGATTTCGGAAATTGAATGGCCCATGCGTCGCGCACCTACGATTTGTCCGCGATCGAAGGCATCTAAATCAGGCAGTTTACCCATACTGGCAATTCCAACAACTAATTCAGAACAACCACAGTACGCGCTATATATGCAGTTACCACAGCGCCCTCACTTGCACATACATAATGCGCATCGCTACACAATTTGCATAGGCTTTGCTATCCCAAATTCAGTGGCACTTCTGTGTATATATATATATATATATATATATATATATATATATATACAGGATGATTTTTGTTCAATTTACACTACTCAGAGCCATCTGTAGCGCGATGTATCAAGAAGAATTCCACCAAAACTGATAGAGGGACTAAGAACGATATGGGAAAGAGTTTCTTTGAAAAAAATAAAAAGTTCCCAAACTCACCGGTATGGGACGATATGGCGCTGGTGTTATCAGCGCATCAAATAATTTGTATAAAAGGCAAATAAGAGATTAAGACATCAAAATTCAAATTCATGACTACGTAGTCGACAGCAGTATACACACACTCACATATATAGATATATATATATATATATATATATATATATATATATATATGTATATGTATGTATATACATATATAGATATGATAATGGATATTCCACATCTATCTAATCGAAAAGTTAAATTTTTAAATTGATCTTTCCTTGATCGTTCTATTGAAGTTCCTGTCTAGACCTGCCTTTGAGTTCCTTTCGTAAATGAGTTAGCGTAAACAGACAAGATAAAAGCAGGTATTTTTCGAGAGACAAACATTTCGAACAAAGATGAAAGGAAATGTGAATGAAATTTTTCGTTTTCTAAAAGCTATAAGAAAGAAAATGAGGCACAATTCAATGTCAGATACCTTTTTGTTCAAAACATAAATAAAATGATTAGTTCTTTTAAATAAGAATTTTAAATAAGCTAGGGTAATGTTTAACCACACAACTATTGTGTCTTTCAAATGTCAGATATTTAAAACGAGTATATATACACACACACACATACATATATATATATATATATATATATATATATATATATATATATATATATATATATATATATATATATGCGTGTGTGTGTGTGTATCTGTGTGTATACATATAAAAAGAACTAGACAGAGAAAGATTGAAACATCAAAAAAGGTAAGATTATTTGTCTTCAATAATTATTTTAAAGACGTTACAAGTAAATTTAACCAGACAAAAATATTTTTTAAATATCAGGCGGTTAAAATAAATAGCAGTAAACTACATTTAAAAATTGTACGTAAATACATAATCCTTTCTGCTATTGCGACAATAACATTTAACACCAAGAAAGTCCATATAATTAATTTTCTAGAAACAATATGTTTGTACTGTATTGTCTACACGTTTTCTTGCGTACATTTGTGCCTTAAGTCTATTTATATAGGTAAAAATTATATGACAATCCTGTTTTAAATTAATATATCTAATAATATAATTGCAATAAGGATATTTAACACAGAAAAACATCATATCTTTCAAAGGTCAGACATCTAAAGTGAATAAATGCTGCATACAGTTAAAAAATTGTCCATAATTTTTTAATCAGTTTTCTTCATTTCTGCGAGACAATTATATTTAAAACCAACAAATCCCATAAAATGTTACGATCAGAAAAAACTTAAACACGGAAACACATTTAATTTGCGATGTTGGCAGTGGAACCTATAAAACGAGTTACGAGTCCAAATATGTTTGCGCAGATACTTTTCTCAGAATGCAACATTTCCAACCCAGTGGGGACATAAAAGAGGTCGCTCAGAAAACCATGGCCTTAAATGAAATCTCCGTGAATTATTTACTTTCACGACACGTTTCTAAAAGCAGCATATCTCAAAAAGAAAATCCGAAACGCTAAAACTTACTAACGGAAGCAAAATAATGCACCTACTGGGTATAAATAAAACATTTCTCTCTTAACATAATACTGCCTTCCGACAAGAAACGTTTCGTATGCAAAGTAATGACGTTGTAGTTTAACGGAAGTGGATAATGGATATACGCGACAATGGGGTAAATACTAAAAATGTGATTATGAACCATACGTCCTTCGCGGGTTACATTCTAATTTATTAAAGGAACTGAATTTTAAATTGGATCTCCACGATGTACGTCGGAAGTCGGTGGTAATATAAATAGCACGTTTGAAATGGAATCGTTTTGGAATGAAAGTTTATAATTCTCTTCAAGCTAAGAGAATGTCGGTCGTGAATTATGCACTAGTTTTCTTATCAGCTGCTTAGCTCGTGGATATTTATATTGTCCGCGAAGGTGGTAAATGCTTGAGCTGTATTTCCTTGGAGAAAAATATTTGAGATAATTTTTTTGACTGATATTATGAATCTGGGTAGGTGTGAACATTTTCTTTAACATTTAACATGGTGTGTACTTCAGATCTATGTGTATATTGACGACTATGCAGAAAAATACTAAATTTTTTTGTAATTATTTCTAGCACTTTCAAGTGATATAAAATCATTCACCAGTCTGTACCAACACACAGCATAAAACTCATAGGAGAATAAAATACATCAAAATTAAAATTATTACATCTAAAACTAAACAAGAATATCCTGGACTGTGTTCTATCCCTGTTGATTCCTTTACGCAAATTATTCGAGACAAGATTATGTCGTCATATATTAGTGAATTATCATCCATTTCCAAGGGAAAAGTCTGAGAGTCTATTGGGGATGACTGGATACAATTTAGTCATAAAACACGTAAAGAGGCCGTGGTCATTTTTAGACTAAGAACAGGGTACGAATGTTTGGGAGAACATATGGCTAAAACAGAGATTGTGAGTTCCAGCGTATGCACCTTATGTGAGAAGGAAAATATGAATAAAGCTCACCTACTTGTTTGTTCGAAACTAGACTTAACTTACGGCAGAATGGTGATTTGTGTGCTCTCTATTGGAGTGCTAGACAAGCACAATAATTGAGTCCTGATCTCACGGTCTTCAATTATTGTGCTTCTGGCTTTTATCTTAGAACTTTAATGTTTTTAACTGGTCTTTAGGCATTTTGGTAGTTCTTTTTATCGTATCTTGTTTTTCCTTTTTTGTTGTCCTGTGTTTTGATATTTTTTCAACGTTGGGTGAGTGGCCAGACTTGTATGGATAAAGTTCCAGTCGGCCATATGTAACAACAACAACAGCATCTAAAACTTCAAACATGAAATTTTATCTATACTTATATATAAAGAGAGAGCGATTTTGTACGTGGAGGGTAATCTTCAGAACCACTGTACCTATTTGAAAAATTCTTTCACTGTTTGAAAGGTACATTATTCCAGATGGACATAGGCTATATATTATGTATATCTAATCAGTAGAAATAAAGTTAGGGGTTTAATCCTAACAATCTCCATTGTTACCGCTACTGTCCTCTACCGCTTTTTGTTCCGAAGATTTCAACGATCCTTTTCAATTATCTTGGTGCTATCGCGGTGGGCTTCTGTTCTGACGCTAGCGGTTCGAACCTATCCGTTCTCCTGCACGCCTTTTTCTTTAAAAAAATTTATTTTAATTATTAACTAACATAAAATTAATTTAAGGTATTATTTAGGTTATTATTAAGGTAAAAAAATATTTACAATTTATTGGCTATCAACTGGAAATTTATTGGTATAATATTTTGTTCAACCCGGACAAAGTCGGGACGGGCCGCTAGTGTATAATAAAGCTGAAAGTAACAAAATTTGGCACTAAATCATACAGCAAGTTTAAAACATACAGCAAAACAGTAAGATTAATCGTATTTAATAAAAATTTTAAATGGGTAAAATAGATAAATTTAAAATCGTCTCTGACATAAAAGTTTAAAATAGGTAAATATAAAATTTATCCACACAAACATCATGTCTTTCACAAGTCAAACATTTAAATTGAGTAAACAGTTATTTTTTCCGTAAATACCTAATCAGTGCTGTAAAGTTCGGCGAGACAATAACATTTAAAACCAACAAATCCCATAAAACATTACGATCAGAAAAAAAAAACTTAAACAAGGAAACACATTTAATTTGAGATGTTGACAACGGTACCCATAAAACGAATTATGAGTCGAAATATATTTGTACAGATACTTTTCTCAGAATGCAACATTTCCAAACCAGTGGGGACATAAAAGAGGTCGCTCAGAAAACCATGGCCTTAAATGCAATAGCCGTGAATTATTTACTTTCACTACACGTTTCTAAAAGCAGTATAACGCGAAAATAAAATGCAAAACGCTGAAACTTACTAACGGAAGCAAAATAATGCACCTACTGGGTATAAATAAAGCATTTCTCTCTTGATATAATACTACCTATGACTGTAAGAAACATTTCGCATGCAAAGTAACAACGTTGTAGTTAAACGGAAGTGGATAATGGATATGCGCGATAATGGGGTAAAAACTAAAATTGCGATTATGAACCATACATCCTTCGTGGGTTACTTTCTAATTTATTAAAGGAACTGAATTTTAAATGGGATCTCCTCGAAATACGTCGGAAATGGTGGAATTATAAATTGCACGTTTGAAATGGAATGGTTTCGAAATGAAAATCTCTAATTTTCTTCGAGCTAAGAGAATCCCGGTCGTGACTTATGCTTCACTTTTCTTATCAGTTACTTAGTTCAAGGAAATTTATATTTTCAGCGAGGGGGATAAATGCTTGAATGGTATTCCCTTCCAAAAAAGATTTTCAGATAATTTTTTTTTTTAGACGTTATGAATATGGGTGGATGTGAACATTGGGCTAAATATTTAATATAATATGTAGTACTGATTTCTATTTGAATATATAGAGGCGTATGCAGATTAATGTTTTTTTTTCTAGCAGTGGCACATGTAATAAAATCAATCAGAAGCGTGTAACATCACACTGCACTAAAAGCATAGGAGTAGAAAATAGATAAAAATTAAAAAGATTAAATCTAAAACTGTCAGTGGGTGTTTAAAATGATAATATATATATATACATACATATATATATATATATATATATATATATATATATATATATATATATATATATATATATATATATATATATATATTAATAAATACAACGGTCAATGTATGCAACTAATCGGTATGTTTAATATCCATAAAGCATACTATTTTGAATTATTTTTTTAAAAACAATCTCAATTAGTCTAGTGGTTAAATTTTATCTTTTACTGTATTTTAATATTTTTTTGTCAATTTATTTCGTTGTTATACACGTGACGCAAAATTAATTTAAAGTACAGGAGAGGAGGATATTATGAAATAGTCGGGTAATATGGAATACCGAGGTTTCGGCTCTGTTTGGTGCAGCAATCACGTGGGAATACCATGAACTACTCAAGAAAGACTCCCATGATGCAGTGCACTGAGAGTTGACCGCTTGTTGTTGTCATACCACTCGGTACAGAGCAAAGTGCGTTTTGAGATTTTCAAGAGTTTCTGCAGGTAAGTTTTCAATCATTTTAACCTACTAGTAAACGTGTCACTTGAACATTGATGTTAAGCATAATGTACACTAAAAGAATTGTAGTTTGTTATACCGTGGTCATTTGTTAGCTGACAATGTTTTGTTCATCAGTTTTAAGGTTCATTTTTCATGATGCCGTGTCGGGTATTATGGAATACTAGGTATTCCATAATCCTCTTAGAGGTATGAAAGCTGGATTTTCTATAATAACTTACTCCCCATATAAAAAAAAGATTTAGAGGATGAACTGAAAGAAAAGGACATTAAGAAGGAACCAGAAGCTTCAAAACAACCAAAGAAACCGAACATTCAAAGACCCCCTGTTAAGAACTTAGACCGACCTTCTAGTCCTAAACCTACTAGGGATGACTCCAGTGTTAGCAGCGATGAATCTTCCCATTCTGATGTATCACCTGTAATAGACTTCATGTCATCAACTAAAGAACCGGAAAACAAAGGCGCTGAATGTATCTTCTGTAACGGAAAATTCTTCGAAGATCAAATGGTGCATTCACATTGGACAGAGTTCTCTCCCCCGACTCCTGTCATACATTAGTCACGGTAACATTAGACATGGTATTTAGAACCACCCCCATTCCAATGAACACGTGTCTTCCAGATATTCCCCCATTTAGAACCCCCCCCCCCATTCAAGCCGCCAAAGTCTTCGTGTTTCTTGATCTAGTGTCCCCCGCCCCCACTGTCACCATTTGACCCCCGGGACCACGAGTTCGCCTTTGATCCTATGCATACGGACCGCTAGAGGAGGAGATCAGCGCAGATACAGAGTACAGAAAGAACATTAATCACTGGTAGATGCAGAGAGCGCTGTGCCAGTCTGTATGCGCTAAAAGAGGGGATATTTGGATTCAATGCTTCATCTGTTCTCTGTGGGCTCACCTTGACTGTACCAGAACAGATAAAGAAGATTATATCTGTGACTTTTGTAAACAGACTAGAAGCAGAAATGACTTACAAATAATCATAAAAATATGGTTTTTATAGTTAAAAATAACTATGTTTTATGAAGTCTAATTAGTTTTTCAATAGTTTAAACCACCTATTCCATATTACAAGACTATTTCACTTTACCTCCATTTGTAACTTTTTTTTAAAATAATTTTTTTATAACAACAAAATAAATAGTATTTTTTACAAGTGACAGTTCATTACAATTAGTTATAGTATGTACCCATGATGAATTTGGGGATTATTATTAAAAAACCAGTAAAGTTATTTTTAGAAATGTAAATGGTATTCCATAATACTCTCCTCTCCTGCATCACAAAAATAAAAGAAACCCCGTGATCAGCATTTAATAAATTAAATTCTAAAAATCAATCTTTAAAAATTCACCAAAAATCAGAAAATGGAGGTAAAGATTCGAAAAAGATTTAATTTTAAAGGAATTTTAATTATCTGTCTAGTAATATAAACTTTCTAACCTTCAAATTATTATTTCGATTGCAAACTTTAAAGAATGTTACAAAAACAGCTTAAAAATTTAATTTTAAAAGATCTAAGAATTTTTCAAAAATCTTTCTTAGTGCACCCCTACACTATAAGAAGTATCGCCACGCAAAATTTCAGCCATTTTGGTCCAGCGGTTTGGTATCTACCTTATATGTCAGTCAGTCCGTGAGTCTGTTACGGAACTGTTATATATATATATATATATATATATATATATATATATATACATACATACATACATATATATATATATATATATATATACATACATATATATATATATATATATATATATATATATATATATATACATATATATATATATATATATATATATATATATATATATACATATATATATATATATATATATATATATATATATATATATATATGCATATATATATATATACATATATATATATATATATATATATATATATATATATATATATATATATATATATATATATATATGCATATATATATATACATATATATATATATATATATATATATATATATATATATATATATATATATATATATATATATATATATATATATATATAATGCTTTTACAAATTAAAAGAGTCAAACTGAAAGATTCAACCAGTCTGAATGGTCCAGAGGCGATACCTAGCTTGCCTGAGTCTATCACAGATGTTGCTTGACAATGCTGGTCATTCTTTGATGCGTAAATCATCTATCACACTGCCAAACACAAAATACCTAGTGGGCTAGGTATTTTGTGTTTGGCATAAACACAAAGTACCTATATTATATTTTCATTCGGAAAAGATGGTTAGCCAAACAGTCATGGCCGGTTTCCAGCCTGAAGGCTGCAACAGCATGCAGTCTTAGACAGTTTGGAATTTTAAAAATAGTATCCTTTCAGGTTTTTGTCCTTGATTAGTTCCAAATAATAGTTAAATATATTTTAAAACATATTTTTAGGTTTCAGGAAGCTCAAATAAACAAAATTATACTCAATAGTATGTCAGATACTACTTTCTTTAAAACATAAGTAAAAAAGTAAGATTAGTTCTCTTTTAGAAGAGTTTTAAATATGTAAAAAAAACTAACCACACAAATAATATGCCTTTCAAAGGTAATATATATAAAGGGAGTAAATAATACATACATTTAAAAAATTGTTCGAAAATATCTAGTCAGTTCCGTACATCTCTGCAAGACAACAACGTTTAAAACCAAGAAATCACATGAAATTTTACGATCAGAACAAAAACCTTAAAGATGGAAACACATTTAATTTGCGATGTTGACAACACTACCTATAAAACGAATTACGAGTCCGAATATGCTTGCGCAGATACTTTTCTTAAAATGAAACATTTCTAACCCAGTGGGTACATAAAGAAGGTCACAAGGAAATCCATGGCCATGAATGAAATTCGCCGGGAGTTATTTACCTTCACGACACTTTTCTAAAAGGCATATCGCGAAAAGAAAATCCAAAACGCTGAAACTTACTAACCGAAGCAAAATAATGCACCCACTGGGTATAAATAAAACATTTCTCTCTTAGCATAATACTACCTGTGACTGCAAGAAATATTGAGTATGCAAAGTAATAAAGTTGTAGTAGGTTAACGGAAGTGGATAATGGATATGCGCGACAACAGGGTAAAAACTAAAAATGTGATTATGAACCATACGTTCTTAGCGGGATACATTCTAATTTATTAAAGGAACTGAATTTTAAATTGGATATCCACGATGAACGTCGGAAGTCGGTGGTAATATAAAATGCACGTTTGAAATGGAATCGTTTTGGAATGAAAATCTCTAATTTTCTCCGAGCTAAGAGAGTGTCGGTAGTGACTTATGCGCTAGCTTTCTTACCATCTACTTATTTCGAGAAAATTTATATTTTCCGTTAGGGTGGTAAGTGCTTGGACGGTATTTCCTCCTAGAAAATATGAATGGTGGGAGCATTTAACATTTAATATGTTTTGTAATACGGATTGCTGTGTGGATATATAGACACCTATGCAGATAATTAAGTACATATTTTTTCCTATCGAAAGCATTGTTATAAAATATTTCAGCCGTGTGTACAAACACACAGCACGAAAAGCAAAAGAGAATAAAATACATTAAAAATTAAAAATATTACACCTAAAACTATCAACGGAGGACACAAAGGATTTAAAAATATTAATTTAAAATTTTGAAAATTGTAACTAAAAGTATTGTCATCCAGTCTGAATAACCCAGAGTCGATACTTAGCTTGTTAGTACGTATCACAGATGTTTCTTGACAATACAGGGCATTCCTTTGTGTGTAAATCATCCACCCACACACCCCAAAATGCAGTTTTCTGCTAGGAAAATTTGGGTTCGGAAAAGGTTCTTAGCCAAAGAGTCATGGTCAAATAGCAGCTTTTAGGCTATAACAACATATCATCTTAAAAAGTTTGATATTTTAGCCAAAGTTTTCTTCCAACTTTAGTCTTTCCTTAGTTCCAAATAATAGTTAAATATATACATGCAGGAGTCCAAATTTGATTATGCACTCACAAAATATGCAGTCTATTGAAAACTTTCCAGTGAAATATTGTGAAATTAGACCAAATTTTTATAAACTTTTTGGAGTGTAGCATCTTAACCAGGTAGTACTTATAAATACATTAGAATTTTAATACACTTCAAAGTGAAATATTGGTAAGAAATATGGGAAAAAATGATGTGTAATGAAAGCAAATCAATAAAAATTAGATCATTTTTTAAAGTTAAAAAGATGTATGTTTATTTCTAATCCTTACACTAGTATCACAACGGGATTTCATACCATTAATTAAAATATAAATTAATTAAAACTTGAGACAGTGGGATTCATCGTCCATTAAAAGTAAATGTCTAAAATTGTCCAACTGTTTCTAAAAATATGTAGGATATCCTAATTAATTTAAATATAATGGAAATGTTGCTTGAAGATCTGGACCAAGGGATAAATTTGAGTTCGTCCTCTTAAGATCAATATATGTCTTGAATGGTACGTTTTTGTAGGCAGTTAACAGTAAGGCGGCTTCTCTTGGGAACTTGTATCAGTCAATGGTACAAGTGGTTTAAATAGCTGTAAACATTTGTAAATATTCTTCTTTTATCATTGATTAGTTTATATTATGTTAATACCGTTCATCAACCATAACTGAACGTTATATTTCAATATGTAACCATTTGGCGATGTTTCCGAAGATTTTTGCAAACTTAGCGACTAGTTTGACGAGTTTAATGTCACATTTAGCGACTTTTGGCGACATTTTGCGTGTCCGGAGAACCAATCAGATTTCGTCCTATGTTGCTTGGTTTTGAGAACCGTTATTGTGCCTCAATGTATTGTGTCGAATGTGAAGTCTTATAGGTGAACTTCACTGTAGGTCCTAGGGGATCGTATATTATATTTTTCATCTATTTGAGTCTAAAGAAGTAAATAAGCTTGTGTCGCTCTCATCTGAAATCGCCACTTTCAAATATCGGAGAACGGCATACGATACAATATGTTTTGAGTAAGTACACACATCCTCTTCAGAAAGACCTCTAAACTTGGTAAGCTGTCATTTGATTATGGGTAACCTCCGATTCCGGGAGACATGTCTGAAGTCGAGCCAACTACTATATGTTTCTGTAACCATTTGCGAAGAGTCGAAATTCAGCGTAAATACCTACGCTCGGAATGTGCGTGTGTGTGTATAATAAAGAACTTTAAATTATTGTGCTAAACTCGGAGAATGTTTTCGAAACGTCACAGTTCGTAACGACACATTGTGGGGCCACACGTGTGTTCATAACAGATTCTTTGACTGCCAAAAGAATCGTGATAACGCAGTCACAGAGCCCTCTTGAGGCTTATTACAGGTGCCTTTGGCTTTGATTTAGAATATTTCAAGCGATAGCTTACTTCATTATAAGTGTCAAGTACTAACAATTTCAGGTATACATTTGGGGATTTTGGAAGGTATTTTAAAGCCCAAATAACACGTGACCTTACCAAAACAACAACAACAAAGAAAGAAATAGTAATTTTCCGTTTTCAGCTCAAGCTACCAGATAATTAATTTATCCCAAAGCTCTCTTACTCCCAGAGACTTATGGTCAGATGGCTGAAAATAAATCGTTGGAACAGACTCCGAATGAACCATGAAATCAGTGACGTCAGACTATGACGATTAATGATTTGGCCGCTACCTATTGGATACACGATGATCTTTCGGGACAATCCTACGTCCTCATCAAGCGTCGAGTCTCCCCGAGGCCCAAGAATACTCGAATTTGATATAATTTTAAAATCCCGGGAAGCACGAGGCAATTTGGGCTTCGACACGTCCGCAATCTAGGCGATACCACCGTATAGCGCAAATATATAAACGCCACCGTATAACGTCATAACGCTAAAGACTTCTTAAAAGTCCTTTCTGAAACCTTTCTTTTCTCTTATACTTGTATGCACTGTCAAATGTATCCCGAAAATGGTCAAGTGAGCTTCAATTTAAAATCATTCGGGAAAGCGATGACGTCTAAAATTCCGCAGTACGAGTTTATAGTTTTTTCAGCTCCCTAGTAGCACAAAATTGTGCTACTTTAATTTATCCTAAAGCTCTCTCACTCCCACGGACTTATAGCCAGCTGCCGAAAATAAACCATCGGCGCAGGCTCTGAATGAACTATGAAAGCAGTGATGTCAGACTATGGCCACTACCGTTTTGTTCGCTACCGTTCGGAAAAAAGACTTAACTTTCGGGACAATCCCACATCCCCCTCATGCGTCGGGTATCCTAAAGGCCCAGTAATACTCGAATTCGCTATATTTTTAAAATCCCGGGGAGCACGAGGCGATTGGGGATTCGACACGTCCGCGATCTAGACGATACCGCCGTATGAGGTCATAAAGCTAAAAACTTCATGAAAGTCCTTTCAGAAACCTTTCTTTTCTCTTATACTTGTACTCACTGCCAAAGGTATCCCGAAAACGGTCAAGGGGGCTTCAGTGTAAAATTATTTCTGAAAGCGATGACATCAGATATTCCGCCGTACGAATTTATAGTTTTTTTCGACACCCTAGTAGCAAAAAAATAGCGCCACAGGCGACGATAAATGAAAATTCCAGAAACTTTGAATGAAACGTGTGAAAGTGACTCAGTATAGTTCGGAAAATAATACTCTTTTGTACATTTTTATATGTAATTTGTTATGGAAACATACTGTGCGCTATTGTGATAGATCTAGTAGTCTAAAATCGTATGTTTGTGGTAGGAAAATGAGAGTTACAATACTCAGAATGTTAGTAAATGGCATAACTTCAGAAATCTATACTTATATATAAAGAGAGAGCGATTTTGTACGTGGAGGGTAATCTTCAGAACCACTGTACCTATTTGAAAAATTCTTTCACTGTTTGAAAGATACAGTATTCCAGATGGACATAGGCTATATATTATGTATATCTGATCAGTAGAAATAAAGTTAGGGGCTTCATCCTAACAATCTCCATTGTTTCCGCTACTGTCTTCTACCGCTTTTTGTTCCAAAGATTTCAACGATCCTTGTCGTGGTGCTATTGCGGTGCGCTTCTGTTCTGACGCTAGCGGTTCGAACCTAGCCGTTCTCCGGCACGCCTTTTTCTTTTAAAAAATTTATTTTAATTATTAACTAACATAAAATTAATTTAAGGTATTATTTAGGTTATTATTAAAGTAAAAAAAGATTTACAATTTATTGGCTATCAACTGGAAATTTATTGGTATAATATTTTGTTCAACCCGGACAAAGTCGGGACGGGCCGCTAGTAATCAATAAAAACACACAATTTTTATAACGAAGATCATTGTTTGCCGTGCATTTTTAATATAAAATTCAATAGAAAGTATAATACAAAAGTATACAGAGGGGGGGATTACGCATTTTAGAAACCATAAGCCAAACCTTGGGCCTCATCAATTGTCCACTGATAAATAAACGTCAGACACTTGGCACCATTATAAAAGTATTTTTATATCAATAGTTTATAATGCTTTTTAGTCAAAATTTAACTTTTTTTACAACTTATGTTGTAAATTGATTTTGTCAGCGGAACTAGTAAACTTTTCCCCAATTCTTCAAACTATTTCTGAACAAATATGTAAATATGTTTTTTTTGTTGTTTTTTTTTTGTTTTTTTTTCTCCCTTAAACAAAGGAATAATTAATTTGAAAGATTTTCAGTGGAATGAAAAATTCATATTAAGCACAGTTTAGTTATTAAATTTACTCTTTCGTTTATTTATTTTATGATTCGAAAATTTTAGTATAAATTATAAAATTTTTAGTTTAAAATCAATAGAACTTTTCTTGCTTTATTTCTGTAAAACGTATCTGTGAATTTTTATTTTATAATCTAACGTTTCTAAGACATAATTTTCTGTGATTTTTAGAGACTAATTTTTGACATGGTTATATTAGTTAAATAAATGATTGAATGTTATTAAATAGATATATTTTTATTTCCATTGGCAAGCAATAAACAAAAACAAGAAGATAAAAAGTACAACAAGAAAACAAACAAGATAAAAAAAATTCAGTTAGTCTCCTCTAACGAAGCTACCGCGGGTTATTAACTTAGGATTACTTATCGTTACTTACCTCTTTTGTATGCATATATGTATCTATATATATATATATGTACGTATGCATATATACGCATATATGTAAGTCAAAATTTTGACGCATCTTGGTACTTTTCTGTTTAACTCATCCAAGCTATAGACCGGGTTTGGCTCACTGCCAAAATTATAACTCGCAAGGAAGTGCAGACGGACGGTTTTAGTGTCTGAAATTTTCTTTCCCGAAAGACCGTTAGGTAGGAACGTTATCCTACGTTAAAAGCCAAACGTAGATGGAAACAGGAAGTAGTAGTTGCACAGTGTTCTTGCCTCCAAATATCTCCTACAAAGATTACCTACCAGTGCCGCACAGTTCTGGAGGAGGTAAATGTCCATAACTTGTGGTTCTTCCCAAATAGCGCAGAAAGGAATCTCTAGAATTTTCAAGAGGCTCAGATGTTTAGCAAAGCAGTCATGACCAATCATGGCTGCTGAATCCTTCTTTCAAAAATCTGGAATGAATGAAGTATTAACAACTCACAACTTATTAGAATTTCTATCTATTTATTCTTCATAAAACAGGTCCTTCAGTTTCTTCCGCATAAATACCCCTTTTGAATTATATGCGATCGGCCTGCACGAGTTCTGCATAACTGCAGCACCTCTTGTACCGTAACTTGGCCAATAAATCACACTTTCACATTAGGAAAGACATCAGGTAGCGTTTTCTTACAAGCTTTAGGTACAAGCTAATATCGCTTTCTTTTTCATCAAACCTTTGAATCAATTGCCGGAGGTCAACTTTCGAACGGGAGGATTCACTACTAACTGGTCTTGCAACAGTTCCAAGTCTTAATTTTTCCAATTCAAATTCATGTTTTTTTCTCCTTTTCTGCTCCTCAAATTCTCGTTCTTCTCTCTTTTTCTTCTCCTCAAATTCTCGTTCTTCTCTCTTTTTCTTCTCCTCAAATTCTCGCTCTTCTCTCCTTTTCTTCTCTTCTTCTCGTTCTTTCCTGCTGTCTATGATTACCGTAAGTTGTTCCATGACAAAATCTTCTTCATAATTTTTGCTCTCTATAATCAGGTTCTTGATGTCGGCTATTTTAAATTCAGCCCTTACTTCTAAACCTAATTCTTCAGCTAAAAGTTTTAGATCTTCTTTCTTTCCTCGACCAAGAAAAGCCATATTTGTAGGCAAATAGCTTCGTAGACTCAAAAAATTTAGGACTATTCAAACAGAAATCGAAATTACTGGCCGAAATAAAAAATGGCTAACTATAACTTTTGTCACTATCCCAAGTAGAACAACAGTAAATAGATTTACTTAAACTTAAAATAATTAAGTAAAGCTTTTTTTTTTTATTAAAACGATATAAAATTTCAATTTAAGAAACTGACTTTACTTCTGTTTCAGAAACGTAACTAAAATGATTACTTTGGATTTCCTTGAAATCAATTATTCATACGTAACATAATATATTTTACACATGCAACACTCAATGCCAATTTCAAAATAATTAACACAATTAAATACACTTATTTAAAATATCTAAAATATTTCTATCTGAGCAATGATGCTCCACCTGTTAGCATGATATACATACAATTAAGACAAATTAATTCCGTTTACGACAATTCTTAGATTTTAAAAACTGTGCACTTCAGAACGCAAATATATATATATACACAAGAAATAATAATAGTTGGCATTGATTCCCCACGACACTTTAAAAAAAATCATACAAAATTAGCTTTGTGATGACTAACTTAGTTTCTTAATTTTTGCAATGATGCAATAACTCAATATCATTGATACCCAATAAAACAAAACAATATATATATATATATATATATTCTTTCAATAGAACAATGATGTTCGCATTAATACACCATGGCAATGATGCCAAGAATATAAACAAAAGTTTCAAATAAGCAATGATGCTTAAACATTTAATTAATTCAATGGCAATGATGCCCAAGGAAAAATACACTTAATATTTATTTCTTTTCATCAGAACAATGATGTTCACATTAATATACTATGGCAATGATGCCAAGAATATACACAAAGGTTACAAATAAGCAATGATGCTTGAACATTTAATTTTTGCAATGATGCAATTAATTCAACGGCAATGATGCCCAACATTTCATCTATTTACTCAAAAACATGAACAATAAAAGCATTTTCACTTTTGCCACTGCAACAAACAGGAAACAAAAAATTGCTTGGCACTCAACGATCTTGCTTCTAAATCCAAACTCGACATTTCGAACGAAGGCAGGTATTCAACTCACATCTGCATCGTCGGTGGATTTTGTACCACCGCTATCCACCATTTAAAGCTGTACCGTAACTTGGCCAATAAATCACACTTTCACATTAGGAAAGACATCAGGTAGCGTTTTCTTCACTTTATTTACGGCACAGAACACACACACACTATATACAACAGAATTATATACAAGAAGTAAAACACATCACCACACTCAAACTTATCTCTCAAGCGTCCCCCTCTCACAAGAGGGTAATGACCTTCTCCCCACCAATTCTTTTCTTCTTGACGCATGCGCTTAGAAACAGCTCGGGGGACTTAACTCGCACGCAGACTTTTTGGGGGTGAGATATAGTACGGTACACTCTCTTTGCCAATCCGTCCGCGAATTCATTTCCTGGGATTCTGCAGTGTGCTGGAATCCACTGTAAAACGACTTTGACGTTTTGTGACGGCTATGAATAAGGGACTGATAATATATTTGAGAATTTGAAATATATTATCTAATTATACATTTGAATTTTATCTTTTTACATATTTGAACATCGAAAAAAATGCATTCGCCTCCAGTGTTACTGATTAGTTCTGTAGTGAAAATTCTGTGTTTAGATAAGTCGATTAGAGTAATAATCCTGAACTCATCTATTGGCACGAACTGACATTCAACTTATAGCCTTTTATGGGGTTAAAGTTATGAAGCAATTGACTTAAATTTTGGAGTCTCTATAATAATAGAGGAGCATATATAATAATTCTCCTCTGGAAGGAGATGTAAAGAAATATGTAATAACTAGCTGAAAACCCGCACTTCTCTACGCAGTACATTCAAATTAAATACAACGGCCAATGTATGCAATTAATGCTCAAAAAAAAAAATATATATATATATATATATATATATATATATATATATTTATAATGAATACGACGATCAATATATACAATTTATGTAGAAAAATATATATATATTTATAAAAAAATCCTAAGGGATATTTTTATACACAAATTAATGTCCAATCGTCTGCCGCATTAGCACGAAAAAAATATTTTTTGTCTATTTAGTTGTTATGCACGTGACGATAAATTTATTTAAAGTATCAGAAAAAGAAATCACGTGATCAGTATTTAATTAATTAAATTCTAAAAATTAATCTTTAAAAATTCACCAAAAATCATAAAATGGAGGTAAAGATTCCAAAATGATTTCATTTTAAAGAAATTTTTATGATCTTTCTCGTGATATAAATTTTATAACCCTCAAATTATTATTTTAAATGCAAACTTTAAAAAGTTACTAAAACAGCTTAAAAATTTAATTTAAAAAATTCTAAGAAGAATTTTTCAAAAATCTCTCTTAGTGCACCCCTACAGTATAAGAAGAATCGCCATGCAAAATTTCAGCCCCTTAAGTCCAGCGGTTTGGTCTGTGCGTTGTACATCAGTCAGTCAGACAGTCAGTCAGTTACGGAACTGTTTTATATATATATATGTAATAGCAATATATATCCGAAAATTATCACTTTAAGATAAATATCAACTGATGTAAATATATCTAATGGGACCGAGGTAGCCTTTCGGTACTGAGGGTGTTCGGATCGAATCTCGACAAGTTTCGCTAAATACCATGGTGTCTAGTCCAGATATGGGCACGTAAAATCCGTAGACCGGGAAGTCCTTTTATGAGGTCAGTGGGTGGGGAAGGTACGATCCCCCGATGCTGACCCTGGGGGTGCTCAGTCAAAATTGTGTTTTGCACCTAGCCAAGATGGACTCTGACTCTTGTGATGCTATTAAAAACTGGAGCCGCACTTATCAGATCGAAGACTATATGGACCTGGTTTGGAACTTCCGGCCAGGGGGGCATTAGAACAACAACAACAACAACAAATAGATCTAACAGTTTTCTAACTACAGTGGAACCTTGATATATCGAACCTCGATATAGTCGAATTCCTTGATAAATCGATGCTTTTCCATTTCCCTCGAACCTGCCTAACACTTCCATGTTATTATTAAATCGAACCTCGGTATATCGAAATCCTCGATAATTCAAAGATTCCTCGTTCCCCTTGAAGTTTCATATCTCAAGGTTCCACTGAAATTCATCTGACAGTTTTCTTTACTCTTCCTATATTGGTGAATATTCAGATAGGCGAAAATTCAAATTTTTCTCAAAATTATACTGTGATGACCTGGGTCACAAAACAGCAATTTTCGGGAGCAAAATTTATTTATTTCACTTCTAAAAAAATCGTTGCTAGCAAATACATATTCATTTTGCAATAGCTTGTTTTCATGAAATCGAAAGGAACTGTCTAATTGTTTCATGCATAACGTACATCGCGTTTAACATAAATATTTTTGATCCAGCATATATCTTTATTAATAAGAAGAATGAGATAAATTGATAAATTTTGTCCTTAATGCATAAAAATTTGAATTCTTTTGTTTTGATGCGACTATGCAATGCATAAATAATGCAAATGCGAGTTTTTCCTGCAAAAAAAAGTTAATATTTCTAGCTATTTTGCCGGTGTTAAAGGAAAGATGAAACAGGAATTCGAAATCTTCAGTTTCAATAACGAAAATATTTGCGATACATAAGCAAATGTTTTCGGGATGACTTTGAGAGAAACTGGCAAACACTTGAAAATGAATATTTAATATTTCTCTAATATTTATAGAAAATATGCATATGAAAGTATCACAAAAATATGCCTGTTTTGTTGAGAGCAAAAGAAAAAAAATAATGTTATGGGAAATGGAAACATGAGATTCACCTTAAACTATCAGAAGGAGGAAAAGGTGAGTTAGTTAGGGCAAATATAAAGTAGTTAAGGTTGGTCAGATATACAAAAATCAAAAAGATGAGTAAAATTGAGAAAATCTGTGTGCTTATCTGCAGATTATTGATCCGATAGAATATCCAAATTCATACATTTTATCGGTACAGGACAGTATATACAAGGAGTGGTCAAATTGTGTTCTTTGTCAGTCTCTTTGAGGCTTTTTTTTCTTTTCATACCTCTTCTTATAAACTTTACGGTTCCTCTTATACAAACGTTCCAATCTCGTACAGTTTTTTTTATTTGTTTCTGTTAAATAATTTATATCTGTAGACAAGACATTGTAAGGTATACACAAGATTCGATTCACAAGAATCGAACTTTTGAGTGAATTAAAGAAGCTGCTTTAGATATGCTAATTTTGGCATACGCGCTTAGTATAAATACCACGCAGCGTCATTAATGAAAAAGGAGAGGGAGTTGTTGTTAAGGTTGAAAAGGTGTTATCCTGCTCTAGTCCTTAGCGGGCCAGGAGTTTTACATGGCAGTACTGCTGGTTTGACTTACTGTTCGTGAGTATGAAAATATATTGTTCTTAAAAGCTGTATTTATATTCCGTACAAGTAGTACGCATGCTTATTGCTGTAAAAGCCAATTATATGTGCAGCGAATTCAATAAACATTATTTCATGTATAAACTGTGTTTGTATATAATTCAAATAGAGTGCCACTTCAAATTATATACACCCAAGTCTGGGTAGAAGTGAGCATAGATTCTCTATACTGGCGCCCGAAAAATATATATACCCTGGTAGTTAGCGTTAAATTTGTAACGAACAACATAATTGAAATTAAAAACTGTGTACTGTGTACTTATATTGATAAAATTGTTGCAAGTACTTATATACTATTTAAAAAATGAGTGTTGTAGAACAAAATCCTGCTGGAAATTTTCCTCGGGTAATTATGGTTCAGCAAATTGCGCCATTCGAAGCCACCTTCAATGGCGGCCCCTCAAGCCAATTCCTAAAGAAAATTGAGCATTACTTTCAGCAACAATGCACCCCAGAGGGGGATAAACTTAAAATTGCTCTAGCCGCTTTAAGAGGTAGTGCATATCAGTGGTACACGTGTATGAAAAGCAGTAATCTGATTTTTGACTATTTGTCATTCAAGAAACAGTTTCTTAGCGTTTTTCCAAAGACCTTTAATCAAAGTGAAATTGAAGCGGAAATTTATTCGCTAAGGCAACGTGAAGGTCAGTCTGCGTTAGATTTTGCTACGGAAAAGATTTCCAAGTGTGAGGAATATTTAGAGGGAATGACGGAAGCGATAATCTTAAAAATAGTTATCCAACGTTTGAAGCCAAGTGTTCAAGATTTTTTAGATAATCAAACAATTACAAGCAAGGTTACCCTCCTTCAAGCTTTAGCTAAATATGACAATAGACATTTCTTCGCTACCCCTCACCGTCATTCAGGTACGAGAGATTTTATACACCCCAGCCAAAATTTTTCGCGAGTTTCAAACCAGCAGCGTAAGCAGTACCATAGGCAAAATAATAGAAGCGCACGGCGTTATAATGAAATTAGTGCACTTAAAGAAAATAATAGGGAAGCACCTTACTTGCACTGGCAAGTTGATTCACATGATATGGTTCAACCTGTTGAAACTGTTTGGTCAAATGTATTATTTTGTCCGAGTAGTAATCATTATTTTGAGAATAGTGAAAGTCAGGGTATTTTTGTGGCTTATAAAGAAAGTGAGTCTAGCTGGAATAATGCGGTAATTCCAGTACAAATTTCTGAAAATAGGGCCGATACTAATGCTAGTGGTTTAGAAAATAAATCATCGGACACTTCTATTAATGCTATACCTGATATTATTGATGCTATACCTGATATTTTAGATGATATTCACACATCTGTTAATGAAGGAAATTTAGTAGATGACGAAGTATGCGTTACGGAAGTTAGTGAATACTTATTAGTTGACGACAATAAAAATTCTTTAAACGATAGTAGGAACTCGCTAGGTAATGATGATATTATTTCAAGTTTCCATCCGAATGAGGATGCTGTAGGCCAGGTTGATAATATGGTTTTAAATAAAGTACATGAAAACCAGACTGAGAATCAGGATGAAAAGTTGACACCGAGTTATACTGTAGGTAGTTTAGCTGATGCTTCGGAAGTTATAGAGAAAGTTTGCAATAAAACGCACGAGTACGAAAAGCTTAATCTTCCTAAAACTGAAGCAGTGTTAAAGAATTTAAATGATAACGATTCTGATATCGCAAGTTTCAAAGAGACTTTTTCGTCAAAAGAGGATAAAACTAAAGTTAAGGGGGATAAAAAACGTGAAAAAGCGCCTTCAGGTTCCAGCATTAAAACTGCTAATACTGAAGTAATTAAGGCGGTAAACAAGAAGTCGTATAAGCACAAATACGAAAAGCAGAGTCAGGTTGTTGAAAAAATAGAATCTGCATTAAAATTTAATACCGATACAAGCAAAAGTACGAAGAAAGGTAAAGTGTGCACTACAAAAACTCCATCAAAGGAGGAATGCGTCGCTGATAAGGTACACAAGGTTATAAAAAGGAAGAATGACAATTTTAAAGCTCCTTTGCATAAGTACAGGGAACGCAAGATATCAGCCGCCCAGCAAGGTTGGCCTCCTCCCAAGAGACCTCCTGTCCATCGTCAAGCCGGACCAGCGCCTCAGGACCAACGACCTGCTGCACGAAGGATGCCCACACGGTCAACGAACCCCTTTACTAGGACTGCGACCATCAAGAGAGGTTCAGCGGATTGGACAAACTGGTGCAGTGAAGTTGCTGCATTCATGAGGAACAAGTCTTGTATCAATTCTCTTATTCTAACTCCCACCCTTTAATAAAACCGAACCAAATTGGTTTGAAGTTCCCCATTGTATATACTGTGTAAACATTTTGAGGGGAAGGAGTGAGCCACTGAAAAAAAACCGTATACTGTTGTTTTATAAATTTTTGAAGGGGACATGTAGTGAAAAAAAAAATACATACTAACTACAGATAACAAACAACTAACATACTAACTTCGCAAATCATAACACATGTACATTATAAATTGGGGGAGAGCAGATTCAGTCAAGAAATGTCATGCTGTGCAATTGTGTTGTCACTTTTAATTAAAATAGATATTTTAGGGCGCAGTTGGCCAGCCCAGTATCCGCAACTCTGCAAATCCACTGTGTGATGGTGTCACCTGGACCCTTCGGGGTTAGTTTTGTAAAATGGTAGTGGCGTTTTTCCCCCACACAACGTGTGGAAGGTTTTTTGGCTTTGCCACCCATTATGTAAAAAGTCAGACCAGCACGCGTTTTCAATTAGTTAACTGAAGCCGTTCAGACCTCAGTTACCTAATTTTTTTTTTCGAGGGAGGCCAGTGTAAGGTATACACAAGATTCGATTCACAAGAATCGAACTTTTGAGTGAATTAAAGAAGCTGCTTTAGATATGCTAATTTTGGCATACGCGCTTAGTATAAATACCACGCAGCGTCATTAATGAAAAAGGAGAGGGAGTTGTTGTTAAGGTTGAAAAGGTGTTATCCTGCTCTAGTCCTTAGCGGGCCAGGAGTTTTACATGGCAGTACTGCTGGTTTGACTTACTGTTCGTGAGTATGAAAATATATTGTTCTTAAAAGCTGTATTTATATTCCGTACAAGTAGTACGCATGCTTATTGCTGTAAAAGCCAATTATATGTGCAGCGAATTCAATAAACATTATTTCATGTATAAACTGTGTTTGTATATAATTCAAATAGAGTGCCACTTCAAATTATATACACCCAAGTCTGGGTAGAAGTGAGCATAGATTCTCTATAACATGCTATGTGGGATTTTAAAACCTAACGTTAGGGTTAAACCCGGGCTTTCATAGTAATGGACGGCACAGGTTTCTAATAAAAAAATTAAGATAACGCGTCTTCTAAACAAATCCCACTCACTTTTGTTGCTCATAAGGTTATTATCATTTAATTAAATAAATACAGCTATATTCTTATATTAACAAATACATTCCTAGGTTGCCTTACCTTTACTAGCACTTGCCATTATTGAGTAAATAATAAAAAATTAGAGGTACTCACGAGTATGCATTACCACTGCTCAATGCATTATTACTGCTGCACTGTTCAATCAGCATTCACCGAAATAACATTGTTGTGAAGGATCCACAATTTGGACATTTTGAACTCCTTCCAACGTTATAGCCATTTTGTTCTTCCAACACGATTACGGGGCATAAAACGGCCATATTGGAACTGCACCAATTTTCCAAGAAACATCACCCCTCCTGAATTCCTCAGGACGCGGGAAAGAAATTCCAGGAAATTCAACGGACTTCCAATTTTCTTGGAAATAAGCGTACCACGTGGGTCAACCATGGGAATGTCAGAGCATCCTGCCCTCGAATAAAAAACTCGAAGAGGCAATAAATTTACGTGAATAACTAACCTGGGGAGGGGTTATGATAAAGATTGGGGGAGCCCCGAGTGTGGGAGAAACGACGTTCGGAGGAGAGCGAGGGAGCGATTGGAGGTAGCGAGCTGCAAGAGAGCCTGGGAAGGAAAGACGCCCCCGTAAAATGGCGAGATACCGGTCTTCAACCGCCAGCACCGAATCCTGTTGCTTCCGCCAGTGAAGAGCCACATAAATTTCTACCCGATGCCTAAATCCTCCTCCTGTAGAAGTACCTCAACGAAGCCATGCTCTGCTGTTTTCTTCAAATCTCCCCAGGTTGGTCATAAATTCCCCCTTTAAATAGTGCTCATGCCTTTTTGAGAGATTTCGAGACTTTTATTTCACTCGACCCGTAATGGTTATGCCGCAGGAAGCGGATGAAGTATGCCCTAATTCGGTTAAAAATATGTATAGCCAAGATCTTAAATATAATATGTAAACCCGACCTTTTCTTGTAATATATTGTATAATAAATGTTGTTATTTTTATTTATAAACGCATAGTTCCCTTTGGAGTTCACCTCCCTAAATTTACACAACGCAAAGGGGTATCTCTGGTACCCCTCATAACATATATTGGTGCCTCGTGACGAGGATTTCCCTGGGTATGTTATAATATTTTTACTTTAGTCCAAAACCTGGGCATACTAAAAAAAAAAAAAAAAATTTTTTGTGTATCTTGGCAAAAAGCTTTTTAATGTCGCGCAAGGTTCTTATGGTTCATATATATATCTGTAAAGTGTTATGCATACATTTTTTTTTAAAATTTCTCTCTTTTCTTTCCCTTGTACCTGCCATGCCTACATGTTGTGTGAACAAATTGTATTGAAATGTTAGAGTTTATGTGTTCGCGGCTAGTATATATATAATTCTAGGATAATGATTTTTACTTTATTTTGAGTATTATATGTTTCGCATGTATATGTTAAAACAAAAATTGTTTAAAAGGGTTTGTCTTGAAGCACAATAGCAGTATCTCGGATTACCTTTCCCTACTTTATAGTATTATGGCGACCGATTCAGCCGTTAGCGGGAAAACTCCCGGCTTTACGCATTTAGTGTCCACGTTCGATGGTGCCCCTGATTCAGACTGCAATGCGTTTTTCATACAATTCGAGGCTTTAGCAACATTGGGACAATGGTCGCCCGTAGAGAAGATCGCAATTCTTAAGTCGCGGTTAAGAGGTAATGCGCTGAAATTCATAACATGTTCTCCCCAACTACGCGAAGAACAATCGTACGACATAATAAAAGATCAATTGATAAATTTTTTTTCGGAGAAACCGAATGCACAGACGTTACACACAGCGTTTAACAATCTACGTCAGCAGGAGAACGAGCTAGTTAAAACTTTAGCGTATAGGGTTGCAACTGCCACCCAAAATTATCTAGAGGTAGATTTCGCGTCAGCCGAGGGGGTTAAAATACTCGAAAAATTAAAATTATCTAAATTTCTGGACGCCCTAAATAATAACTTGAAACGTGAAGTTTTAAAATTAAACCCTTCTACGTTTGCCGACGCAGTCAAATATGCGCAAAGCGTTGAAATAGCTATGCAAACGACTCCCGAGCCCAATAATTCGAGTTCTCAAATTGACCCCAACACTGCCGCCTTGCTCGAGATGCAAAGAATACAGCAGAAACAAAATACAAAAATTATCGAGTCTCTAACGCAAGAAATAAATACTTTGCACCTAGAAAACCACCGTCCGCAAAATAAAGAACCGCGATTTAGTGAGGACTCTTATTCAACTCCACAGCCCGTAAACGATGTCCGAATTTGCCTCTATTGTGGTCAAACGAGCCACTTTCTACGTAATTGCATACACTATAGTAGGGAACACACCAGCCAAAATTACCAACCCCATAATAGAACCTTTTACTCCCCAGGACAAAGGACTGACTCTCGCCGTTACGATCGAACACAGGACGTTAGAAGGGGGGGAAAGAATCCCTATCATCAAAACCGGGACACACGAACGAGGGGTCCGCGTTATTATCACTCCAGACAGGACAGAAGTAATTTTTTATAGAAAGGAGGGGAATTTCAAGTCAACACTATGTTATTCCCCGGGTATTTGAAAGCTTCACGGAGGAACAAGAAATAAGGACCTCGAACAACCATGTTGGTGGTAAAACGGAACGGATTTTCTCTAACGCGAATTTAGGGGGTAACCTTCAACTCCCTACAGTGTTCGTGAATTTTAATACCCAGACAGGGGCCACCTTTCTCATTGATTCAGGGGCTTCGGTCAGCGTCGTGGCATACGAAACGTTCAATGAAATACGACATATAATTAAGTGTAAATTCATATCTCGATCAGTCGCAATCAAAACATTAACTGGCAACGATTTAAAGTACTCGAATTGCGTGGAAATTCCATTTAAAATCGGTAACAACCATTTTAGGCAAATGTTTTACGTCACGACCGCGCCTTTCACTCAGGAGTTCTCTGGAATCTTGGGTTTTGATTTCTTGAAGAAAAATCAGGCCATTTTGGACACTCATGATAACGCACTTAGGATACGGGATATACAAATACCGCTAAATAATTCCTTAGCCTCGGTGCCGTCAAATCAAGTTCATTCCATTCGAATATCCGAAAAGGCAATCATAGAACCTAATAATTCCATTTTGGTACACAGTAACTGCTCGAATAACTACTATAATGACCAGTCATTAAGTTTTCGCCCTCGGGAGTTTAAACATGAAATTTATGTTCACCCAAATTTTATCAATTGTGGAGGCGAAGATAATAACCTAGTATTAATTTCTAATTACACAAAAAATAGGATAGTACTCAACAAAAAAACAACCGTCGGGGAATTTGACCCCAAATCGCAGTATGATAACCCATCGAATCTAAAAAATCGGGAAGTAAAACACATGAACTCTATATCCACGGTAGCCGAGATTCGGCGAAAGGAACTGCAAGTCACCGATTTTAATCTAAATCATTTGCCGCACGAACAAAAAGAGGATTTGCAGGAAACTCTTCTGAAATACGCGGACGTATTTTCAAAGAATATGAATACACTGGGAGCGTCTCAAATTATCAAACCCGAAATTCACCTGAACCACCCTTATCCTATTAATGCGCGCCCATACGAAATCCCTTACGCACTGAGGTCCGTAGCAGAAAAGGAATTAGATACCCTACTTAATGCAGGAATTATTTCTCGAACCACGTCACAGTACGCCTCACCTATATTACTTGTAAAAAAGAACCAACCAAACAAATTTCGCCTAGTATGCGACTTGAGGCTAATTAACCAAATCTCAGAGCAATACCAATACCCGCTGCCAAAGATCCAAGACATACTCACAAAAATTTCAGGATACAAATATTTCTCGAAATTAGATTTTCATAGCGCATTCAACCAA
This sequence comes from Dolomedes plantarius, assembly GCA_907164885.2. Taxonomy (NCBI): domain Eukaryota; kingdom Metazoa; phylum Arthropoda; class Arachnida; order Araneae; family Dolomedidae; genus Dolomedes; species Dolomedes plantarius. The sequence goes on from OU015496.1 coordinate 135,359,325, forward strand.
ATTATTTTGCCCGAGTCGGAACGCCCAAAAATGGCTTTTACGTCAGAGTTTGGAAATTTTCATTACAACAGATTAGTTTTCGGGCACAAGAATAGCGCCGCATACTTCCAGCAAGCAATTGATTTATGTTTGAATGGCTTAAATAGTGAGGATATCTACGCATATATAGACGATATAGTCCTGGCGGCCAATTCCTATTCCGAAATGAAAAGAAAACTACTTTTAGTGTTCGATCGGTTGAGAAAATACAACCTCACTTTGTCCCCAGATAAGTGCGAATTTTTTTTAACGAAAATGGAATACCTAGGATTCACCATATCAAACAAAGGCCTTAGCCCTTCGATTCAAAATACAGAAAAAATTTTGTCATTTCAAAGACCTCGCACCCTTAAAAAACTAAAGAAGTTTTTGGGACTCTGTAATTTCTATCGGTCACTCATACCGGATTATGCCGAGCTGTCAGCAACATTAAATAAATTAACTCAGAAAGGGGTAAGATTTAAATGGAGTGTAGAGTGCAACGAAGCTTTCAAAAGCATCCAACGACGGTTCTTTGAAAAACCCTTTATTTTACAGCCGGATTTTAATCAGCCATTTTATCTAAATACAGACGCGTCCAAAACAAGCATCTCCGCCGTCCTTATGCAGAAAGGCGAAAATACACTACAGCCCATACTTTACTATAGTAAAATTCTGAACTCCGCCGAACAGAAATACGCAGCAATAAAATCGGAGTTAATGGCGATCTACTACGGCGTTAAACATTTCAAAAATTTCCTTTACGGATCAAAATTTTTTATACTCTCTGACCACAAACCTTTACAATACCATCTTAGTCTCACTAACCCAGCGAATATGATTTCAAGGTGGTTGTTGGAACTGGCCGAGTTTAACTTCGAGTTCATACATGTCCCAGGTAGTGAAAACCTGCTCGCGGATTATATCTCGAGAGATCCTCTGTTAGCGGATCCTGATGACGATGAAGAGCCAAAACACCCGCTGATCAATACGCTCACCTCTTCCCAAGCGGCCGTTACGACAGAACAAATTCTGCAAGAACAACTAAAAGATACTACATTAGGGGCAGTACGCAAAGCTTTAACAATGCGGGATCCCACGATCTCCAAGAATTTGCACAATTATTACATTGACCCGCACACAAATTTATTAATGTTTCGTGCCCAACACACCTATTCCTCGAGGGAATGTAGCATCCCAAATCGAATCGTCATTCCCCGCTCACTTCAGGCTGAGGCACTTAAATTGTCGCACATCACGCATCAGGGAGTCCAGAAAACTTATGACATCCTGTCAAAACATTATTTTTGGATAGGCGCATACGCTGACACTCAAAATTACGTAGCTTCCTGCGAAATATGCCGTTCATTCAAAGGGGTCCATCCTCCTGTTCCCCTAGGAAGAGTCCCGTTACCTTCAATTCCCGGTGAATTCATCTCGCTGGATATTGTCGGGCCGTTTCCGATTACAAAAAAACAAAATAAATACATCCTCACAGTGTTAGACCACTTCAGTAAGCATATTGAACTTTTCCCCCTTAGTGATATTTCGGCGGAAACGGTCGCTCAAAAATTAATATGGTATATCACCGCTTACGGTAAACCGAAGCGAATACTTACTGACCGCGGAACTCAGTTTACATCAACACTTTTTAAAATTCTAGCTCAAAAATTAAATGTATCCGCCATGTTATCTTCAGCTTTTAATCCACAATGTAATGGGGCCTCCGAGCGCATAAACATTCAACTTAAACACGCCATGCGGTGTGCGGCGAAAAGTAACAATTCTTGGGAAGAGGCGATGATCATGCACAAATGTATTTATAATGCCACTCAGCATTCCGCAACAAAGGAGACGCCAAATTTCCTCTTTTTTGGAAGAGATCTTCCTTTATTTCTAGACACGGACAATTTAAATATCGATCCACCGCCTTTATTCGGTGATTACGCAGCAGAAAAAATTAGAGCTATGACAAAGGCATATGAAAACGCGCTGAGAAATATGAAAACCGCACAGGAGAAGCAAGAAGAGAGACAATTACTCAAAGCGAAACCCCGAACCCTAATTATCGGGCAAAAAGTCTTTGTGCGTAACCATCAATCGGCTATCGGTAAGAAAACCTTCAGGGGACCTTATAGAATTACGAATCGCCTTACGCCCCACACTTACAAATTACGGCTAATCGCGGACCCATACGCTACGGAAATAAATTGTAATATCAATCGAATATACGAATTGCCTGAGCGACGAGAGCACTTGCGTCCAAAGGACACGATAACCGGTAACATTCGCGAGGACCCGCAGGATACATTTTCCCCGTTCTCGGAAATGACCCCCCAAAATGAGGAAGAGAATTTTTTCCCCTATGACGAAGATTTCGAACCTTGCCAACAGTCGCGGGGAGCGCAGTTGACACAGGAACAGGTCGCTAATGTTCCGCCAAAGGAGAATCAGGACAATGAGCAGACGGTCTCGCAGCCATCAAATCTTCGGGGGGCAACCCATCAGTCAAAAACGCCTTTTATTCAAACTAGATATTTTCTTCGACAGCGAACCCCAAAAACCTAAACTACAAAAATTTTTTTTTTCTCCCGCCTCGCGGGTTAGAGTCACGGAAAGACCGTTTTGGGAACTGGCCATTCTCAAAAAATTGTCTGACCTGTGGCTGCGTACATGGGAAGGCTCAGTTTGACGAACTCATTCGTTTTTCACATATAATCTGATCAACTATATGGTATTAACGATGGGCTTCTGAAAACCGAGTTGTAACAAGTAAATTTTTTTTTTTTTCTCTCTCTCTTAACTCTTCGTCTTCTGTTATATTGCTATGAGATATCTATATAATTTTTTCTAGGAAACTTAGCAGACTTTAGAATTTTCGTCGTGGGTTCATTTGTGCGCATAGTTTAAATTCAATTTGACGATGTTTCAGTGGACAAATCTGATGATAGAGCAAAATTTGGCCAATTTCGTTGGGGAATGAATGAATAAATAAACAAACAAAAACAAAGAAAAAGGAAAATTAAAAAAAAAATATATATATATATATATTATTAAAAGATTAGCGTGTATTGTGTTTTATTATTGTGTTTTATTATTATTATTATCATTATTAGTACTATTATTATTGAATGCATGGATAGCACATTATATGTTTCACACAAATGGCAGCGCAAGGAAAAGAGAACAGTTTTACTCTTTCCGCGAGTTAAACACATAATGGCGATTATGCACATTTGCCAACGTTTTTGAAAATTTCATCTTCGCTGTACGATTTTAGCGGAGAGATTTCTATTTCTGTAAGATAACCCTTTCTTTACATTTTAATCTCTGATCACATGTGTTGATCGAGCCACTATTTTGTTATTATTTGTTTTACAGGGTATGCATACCATTTTCTATGATGTTACGTAATGTTGGTCAGAGTTAATGTAAGCTTAAAGAAAACTTTATAAATTTTGAATTTTTTTTTTTAAATCAGTAAAACTTGCAGCACTATAAGGGGAGATTTTGACCTCCTGAACTTTTACAACTGATGTCATTCATGATTTTATTTTACTGCCATTGTGACTTTTGTGCAATTGGAGTCTATTTTGCTGAAGCGAATGGAGCCAATCCGTTCTTCAACCCCTACAGACTGTGGCGTGCCAGCACGCCTAGAAAAGGGGGGGAGTGATTGTTGTGAAGGATCCACAATTTGGACATTTTGAACTCCTTCCAACGTTATAGCCATTTTGTTCTTCCAACACGATTACGGGGCATAAAACGGCCATATTGGAACTGCACCAATTTTCCAAGAAACATCACCCCTCCTGAATTCCTCAGGACGCGGGAAAGAAATTCCAGGAAATTCAACGGACTTCCAATTTTCTTGGAAATAAGCGTACCACGTGGGTCAACCATGGGAATGTCAGAGCATCCTGCCCTCGAATAAAAAACTCGAAGAGGCAATAAATTTACGTGAATAACTAACCTGGGGAGGGGTTATGATAAAGATTGGGGGAGCCCCGAGTGTGGGAGAAACGACGTTCGGAGGAGAGCGAGGGAGCGATTGGAGGTAGCGAGCTGCAAGAGAGCCTGGGAAGGAAAGACGCCCCCGTAAAATGGCGAGATACCGGTCTTCAACCGCCAGCACCGAATCCTGTTGCTTCCGCCAGTGAAGAGCCACATAAATTTCTACCCGATGCCTAAATCCTCCTCCTGTAGAAGTACCTCAACGAAGCCATGCTCTGCTGTTTTCTTCAAATCTCCCCAGGTTGGTCATAAATTCCCCCTTTAAATAGTGCTCATGCCTTTTTGAGAGATTTCGAGACTTTTATTTCACTCGACCCGTAATGGTTATGCCGCAGGAAGCGGATGAAGTATGCCCTAATTCGGTTAAAAATATGTATAGCCAAGATCTTAAATATAATATGTAAACCCGACCTTTTCTTGTAATATATTGTATAATAAATGTTGTTATTTTTATTTATAAACGCATAGTTCCCTTTGGAGTTCACCTCCCTAAATTTACACAACGCAAAGGGGTATCTCTGGTACCCCTCATAACAAACATGAGACCTCAAAGGCTAAGAACTCAAATACTAAGGGCCTATTCACATAGAATCCGCAAGTGTCAGAGTAAAATTTTTAACCAATCATATGCCAATCATTGACCCATTTAGCTAATCAGCGCCAACGGAATATTTAACACTCACGCTGACGGATTCTGTGTGAACAGGCCCGTAGAATCCCGTTGTACAGAAGTGGGCTTCGCAGTCGGAATACAGAAGGTCGTTCGCACATTACGGAAGCAATTTTGTAATTTATTTTTGGCGTTTGCATTTTGAGATAAGAATTTGGAAACTTCGGAATAATCGTCTGCTACTGTTTTGTTTTGATTGGAATGTAAAAAAAAAGATTTATTTTGAAAATGGCTCCTAAAATTGATAGATGGCCCGAAGGTTACGCAACTGCGCTTCCCGAGAAGAAATATCCGTATCAACAAATTATAAAGAGGTGTAAAAATCGCGGTTATGACATTTAAAAAAAAAGGTATTTATAATATATTAAATTTGAAAGGAAAAAACCGTTTAACTGAAAGTAAAAATGAAAACATGAAAGTGAAACCTTATCCTAAGACTGTTCAAATGCAGGTAAATATCAAGAAAGTGAAGTCTCTGATCCTAAAAGAAAATCCGCCGACTCAAAGATCCACTGCATCGAAACAAGGAATGTCGTCTGGCAATGCAAGTAAAATCATTCATAAAGACTGGAAGTTAAAAAAGATGTTTAAACCTAAAGTTCATCTTTTGCCAAAGCATATTGCTGAAAGTAAAACAAATTGTAGAAAATTATATGAAAAATTCCTAGTTGCTGAAAAATGGAAATTTAGGGTAACATTCGATGAGGCATAGGTGTATTTAAGTGACTGTAATAAAAAAGATCAATTTTCTGTTGCTCAACTGACGGGAATGACCGTACGAAATGGCTTCGTCAGTGTACAGAAAAGTTCCCAAAGGGATTCGTGAAAGTTGCAGGATTTTGTTACAACGGCAAATTAAAAATCAAAAAAGCCGCAAGTAAAGCCAAAATTAATTCATTCTATCAGCAGAATATTTTAAAACCAATTTTTGAAGAAGAAATTCCAGCCTTATATGGAAAGGACATTGATAAATTTGAGCTTCACATGGACAAAGCCTCTAGTCACATTTCTAAATACACTGCCGCTTATTTAGCAAAGAAAGAATCAGAAACAGGAATAAAGTGTATCCCATTTAAAGAAATACCTGTAAAAGCACCTGACGCTTCTCCGATGGACTTTTGAGCTTTCGGTTTGTTAAAACGAGCCTTAGGAAAACGGCATCAAAGAACACTGAACGGACTTGGGAAAACGGTCCAAGAGGAATGGGGTAAAATTGACATGACAGTACTAAGAAAAAGATTACTTTCATGGAAATTTGAGCTAGAGCTTTGTCAAGATCCATGGCTATCAGATAGAAGCAAATCGTCGCAAAAAATACGGCATCGGTCAGGGAACAATTCCTAGTGGACCGTTTCCAGTATGGCATCCGATATGAAATTCGCCCGATCCGATATGAAAATGTCGAAATCGGTGCATTTTTTTCCATGAAAGTACATAAATGTTACATAGTTGGAAAGAGCATTAAAAACTGATAATTTTTCCTGCGTAACTTATTCTGTTACTTTAATAGTTTTAGAGATATTCCAATTCTAAATGCATACTTCACCAAACAACCGCTATGTCTTACGATGTAAACACAGCGTGATTCTCATTAAAAATGAATCTTGAAAAGAAATATTTCATCGTGTGTCTAATTTTTAATTATTTTTCTATTTATTTTTCATACTTTCAATTCAAACTTTTTAATCATAAGTAGATCATTTGAAGATGTCCTGACTTTTTGGGGATTTTTTGGCAATTAAAGGTGAAAAAAATTTAAATTCAAAGGAACTGTGCTTCGAGTGCCAAGTGATTCAATAGCTGGGCGAATCCCGGCTAGTTTATACATAAAACTTAACTATCAAAATAGTTTCCATAACGTGCGAACGTCCTTCTGTAGGTGTCGAATTAGTCGAAGTAGTCGCAAGAACAAATTCGTTTCCCATCTTTTATACTTTAATTAGCCAATAACAGTTCTTGTTTGAATGCGTAATCGCTGGCTTTATTCAAATTAAGCGTTAGTCTCGTCACAATTGCTCTCTAAACAGCAATCTTTGTAACTGGGAATCGTTGTTTCCTACATTTAGATCGATAGAAAATAAAGAAAAATACAGAGGAGCAATATGATGAACATGTTGTTCATTAAAGTTATTGGCGAAAATCAAAATTATGTCTTTTATTTTGACCCACTTAATACATGATGTGAAAAAGCAAGACTTAAACGTTAAAGAGAAGTTGTACTTGAATTCAAAGTTAAAGCTATTAATACTATTTCTACGGCACAGCTATATTTTTCTTGTTGGATGTTGTTACCATGGACACGTGCATACTCATATTTACAAGCGATAAAGAAGCAGGAAATTCATGATGAGACATTAAACTGCAACTCTTCTTGCTGTCGAATATTTTATCATCGGTCACTAACTTATAAAAGCATTATTTAAACCTCAGTAGATCTCGTGAAATTACAGACAGAAAACTGTTCAGAAGCTTTGAACTATATTTGAGTAATTAATATCAACTTTCTTCGTAATAGAGGTACAGAGCGTATGTGTATGTTTTGATTAGATAACATTTAATAATGATCCATACGCTTCCAGCTTCGGTTCAAAAAAATTTATCAGCGCCCACAGCTCTGTAAATTAGGGTTAATGGAGCGTGGAGGCTTGGTGTCAGGGGTCCGTCCAATATGGGGGCAATACATAACCCTGATAGCATGTAGGAAGCAATAAATCACATCAGTAAGGGACATAGCACATTGTTAAACGGCACAGCAGTTGGGGATAGCCTCCGATATTCATTCATTCAGTGGATGTGGTGGATTAGTCACATCGTTTCGTTGCGGACAGACTGGGAGTGTTCTGTATATTCTTTCAGCAGTGGAGCAAGATAAGATAGCTTTTACCAAGTTCTATATAAAAAAAACCACATTTAGTAATATGTAGGATATTTACACGTAATTATGTATTTGTTGATATTTTTTAGTATATATGGGAAAAAAAGAAATAGTATATGGACAACGGAGCCTGGCGAAAACATAATTTGTGCAGATGAGGATGCTTGCCTAAAATACTTTTGCAAGAATATAAAGTACCTTTAATGGCAAAAATATCTGTTTTGAAAAAAAAACATTTTATCAAAAATTAATCTATACCTAGCTATATCTAACGTTTTTATATTCCTACAAATGCTAAAGCAGAGAACAAGTAAATATCCCAACTGCTATTATTTTTTTTAATATATGATTTCCGAACTCCTTAGATTATATATATACATACATATATATATATATATATATATATATATATATATATATATATATATATATATATATATATATATATATATACACCGCTGGCCACTGTAAACGCCACACCCAGAAGGAAACATGAAAATAACATGAAATATAACATGAAAATAACATGAAAATAACATGAAAATAACATGAAGGAAACATGCGAATAACATGAAATTTACAACATGCATTAGCGGAGGTGAGATATGCAAATGATTAGAATTTCAGCGCAGACGCACATCACGTGCGCCTGTGGCGCCACTTCAAAGCGCTATTTAAGGCTTGGAGATTTCGACGATTTCAAGTTCGGCAATTGTGTTTTTCTTGTGGTTTTTTCAAAAAAACGATCAATTATGCCTCGTCGAAAACAGCGATCATCTTTTGATCAAGTATCCGAGTTTGACAGAGGAAGGATAGTGGCCTACAGAGATTGTGGATTACCTTTCAGGGAAATCGGTAGTCGTGTTGGACAAAACCAAACACCTGTAATGCGGATATGTGATCGTTGGATGCAGGAGGGTACGACGGACCGGCGTGTTCGATCGCATCCACCTCAGCGCACCACTTCACGTGATGACAGTCAAATTGTGCGCATGGCAGTGACGGATCGCTCAGTCACATCACGAACCATAGCACAGCACATGCAGTCTGTAACGCATCATCCAGTGTCTACGCGTACCATTCGACGCCGTTTACAGCAGAGTGGTCTGTCCGCAAGACGTCCATTGCTTTGTCTACCCTTGACGCAGAACCACAGACGTCTCCGCCGCCAATGGTGCGATGACAGAAGGATGTGGACGGCAGAATGGAAGGAAATTGTCTTTACTGACGAGTCACGCTTCTGTCTGCAACACCACGATGGTCGCATTCGAGTCTGGAGACACCGTGAAGAGAGGATGCTGAACAGCTGCGTTATGCACCGCCACACTGGTCCTGCACCGGGTAATATGGTATGGGGCGGTATTGGATATCACTCTCGCACACCTCTAGTACGCATTGCCGGTACTTTAAACAGCCAGCGCTACATCTCCGAGGTGTTGGAGCCACTCATACTTTTTATTGACAAAATTATTCCAGAGTTTGGCGAAGAAAATAAAGTATGTACAATTATCCTCTAGGACTATCCTTAGGTATACTACTACTTTATAATATCTCATTACTTATAACAAAAATTTGATAGAGTGAACCATTGTATCCGATTTCTTGTTAGAATCGGTACTAACTGTAGGATTTTATGCTCCGGAATAACTACAAAACACAGCATACTGACTGAGCACACTTCTTAGTAAATAAATTTATTCTCGATCTGGTTTCATGGCTTGGAAATCATATTCAGTGGCAAGAAGTTTTGTAAAATGTAATTTGTCCAATCTCCAATTTCTCTATTATATCTGTGCGTACTGGAAGATTTTATGTTCCCGACTATCTATCTACAAAGGGCAGCATTCTAACTAAGTCCAGTTCTTAATAATAATGATAATAATGGAGCTATTTCATGATCCAGTGCCTGTGCGTTGCATAAGCCTATTCAGGGGAAATAAATTTTGTAAAATGTAATCTGTCCAATCTCCATTTCCTTTATTATATCTGTTCGTAGTGAAAGATTTTATGTTCCAGCGAAACTACAAAATGCAGCTTTCTAACTGATCCCCCTTCTTAATAAATGAATTTATTCCCGATACAATGTCTGGGGGTAACATGATCATATTCAATGACACGATGTTTTGTAAAATTCAATACGTTAAATCTTTGGTTTCTATTTGGAATCTGTACGCAGTGCAATATTTTATGTTCCAGAAGAACTACAAAATCCAGCTTTCTAGCTGATCCCCCTTCTTAACAAATTAATTTATTCCCTATCTGGTGTCTATGCATATTCAGTGGCAAAAAGTTTTGTAAAATGTAATGTCCATAAAATTTGTACAGTAAAGTATTACAACAAAAAAAACATTATATTGCTTTATCAAATTTTCAAATGTGTTAGGGTATTGTTTTACAAGCGATACATTTATCATCAACGTTTAATATGTATCATAGTTCCTTTATATATTAATATTCATCTCTTCATTTTGTTGTTACCATTGTCATTTTTGTAAATATTTCTCCCGTCTGACTGTTATACTAAAATCAATACACATTTGCGAATGGGTTAGCAATTAGCATTGTTTTACCAACAATACATATCCTCAAAATTGAAAATGTATCATAGTTCCTTCATCTATTAAGGGGACAGAGGACTTTCAAAATTGTGAAATTTGTCCAAAAATTCGATTTTTTTCACTTTATTGAATTGTGAAACTACGGATGAGTAGGAATGTGTTGCAAAAATAATTTTTAATTTCTGTGATTACTTTCCTAGTTACTGTGATTACTTTCCTGATTACTTTCCTAGGCATTTGTATTTAATTTAGATATTATGTGGTTACTAATAGCAATAACTTTAAATGTGTTTTTCTCAAAATAAAAATTTTCATGTCATACGAATTCGTATTCAAACTGCTCCGGGCGTATTTCTAATTATCGTATTGCTTTGAAATTTAAGTTTTATATACTTAACTGTATATCAAATAAATCTTATTGTAAATAATTATGCTTCAGAATTTCTAAATTTTGTACTTGAAAAGATGATTTATAGGTATTTTGCTTAATAAAAAGGATGCTTTCACTATTATTAATTTTTTTCTGTTTATATTTTTAATGAATGCTTAAAATAAGCAATAAGTTTCATTGTTAGTTCTATAAGGTATCCTGTAAATAAAAATTACCATATTATACACAAAAGAAATGCGCATGGAACATTTTTAATTAGGCCAATTTTTTATATAATTAATAATTAGTAATTCATAATTCATAAATTATTAATATTTCATCTTTAAATTTTAACCACTTTTACATATCTATGGTACTAATCACATATTCAAATTTCAAGCAAATCCATTCAAAACAAAAAAAAAGTTGGGTTTGAAGGTCCACTGTCCCCTTAATCTAAATTTCTTCGTTTTATTGTTACCATTATCGGTAGTGAAAATATTTATTCCGTCAAATTGTTAAGGAAAAATCAATGTGCATTTGCGAATGAGTTAGCAATGGGATTTGTTTTACCAACAATACAGTTTTCATCAACGTTGAAAATGTATCACAATTCCTTCACATCATAATCTACATCTCTTCATTTCATTGTTACCATTATCTGTTCTGAAAATGTTTCTTCGTTTGATCGTTATGGTAAATACAATACACATTTGTGTACACACTTGCAAATGGGTCAGCAATGTGCACTGTTTCATCAACAATTAAGTTATCATCAACGTTGAAAATGTATCATATTTCCATCATACTATATTAATCTAAATGTCTTCATTTTATTGTTACCATTATAGGTTGTGAAAATATTTCTTCTGTCTAATTGTTAAGGTAAAATCAATGTACATTTGCGAATGGGTTAGCAATGCAATTTGTTTTGCCAACAATACAGTTTTCATCAGCGCTGAAAATGTATCATAATTCCTTCACATATTAATCTACATGTTTTCATCAAAAACATGTAGATTTTTTTATTTAATCGCTGTAGCTGCAAAAATGTTTATACATTTGGGAATGTTTTAGAAATCACATAAAAGTTAGTGTATAGGCAATAGTGTAAACAAATGTATAATTGTGTAAATAATTAGGTTAAATTGTATTGTTATGTTTTAATAGAAAGTCAAGATTAAATATTTTAGTTGGTATCAATTGAAATTTGTATTATTGTACGTATGTGAATGTATTAGAGGAAATTGTTTTTATGTGGGTGTATTTACGTAATTGTTAGGTTAAATTGTATTGTCATGTTGATATGTATGTATATAAATTTGATGTAATTATGAAAAAATAATAATGTGAAATAGTAATAATTGTGTAATGATATTGTAAGCATTCTAATGCAATCTGTAAAAGTAAGCAAAAAATAATACGAAGAAGAAGGAAAAAGAAAGAAAAAAAACAGGGAAAAGTGAACATCGGATTGATGGTTGCCACTAACTGCTAAATTTTAAAAACAATTTTGTTAATAAATTATTAGACGGTCTTCGGCTTAGGGTCTGGGGTTGAAGGCCCCGGTGTCCTTGAGCCAGTGTGTCCCAGTTGAGCAGGATTGCGCTCGGGACGATTAGTTAACAGTTTTCCCGTATACCTTAACGGTTGGACGGGCATTCAATTGATTCTACATGTTTTCATTTTATTGTTACCATTATCAGTTCTGAAAATATTTCTTCCGTTTGATTGTTGTGGTAAATACAATACACATTTGCGGAAGGGTCAGCCATGTGCACTGTTTTACCAACAATATATTTATCTTCAAAATTGAAAATGTGTCATAGTTCCTTCATATATTAATCTAAATCTTTTCATTTTATTGTTACCATTATCGGTTCTGAAGATATTTCTTCTTTCTGATTGTTAAGGTAAAATTAATGTACATTTGCGAATGGGTTAGCAATGGGATTTGATTTACAAACAATACAGTTTTCATCAACGTTGAAAATGTATAATAGTTCCTTCATACATAAATCTACATCTCTTCATTTTCTTGTTACCATTGTCGGCTTTGTAAATATTTCTTCCTTTTGATAGTCATGGTAAAATAAATGCCCTTTTGCAAATGTGTTAGCAATGTGCATTGTTTTACCAAAATATAGTTATCAACGTTGAAAATGTATCATATCCTTCATATATTATTCTACATCTCTTCAGTTTATTGTTGCCAATGTCAGTACTGTAAATATTCCTCTCTTTTGATTGTCAAGGTAAATAAAATCAATGCACATCGCTGCTCCAAGACAGATAACCTAACAAACACTTAATTTAATGACATTATGTAATGAAGATAAATATTTACATAAAAATTTATGAACATAAGTCTGCATAAAAGAATGGACGTAAACTAAACTCGTTAGTGTATATTTAGTTATAACTTTAAAAAATCTAACTCTATGTGTTTCGTGTATGTATTTTGATAATGATAAAAATAAATTATATAAATATTTTCATAGTTAATGATTTTAATATATATATATATATATATATATATATATATATATATATATATATATATATATATATATATAGAGAGAGAGAGAGAGAGAGAGAGAGAGAGAGAGATGGGAGGGGGGTAACGGAATTCATGATTGGGAGAGGATATACCATAAAATTCTTTTCGAACATAGCTAATTACGTATTGAAATACTGGATTTGTCTTACTTACAGTCACATATTCAATTTATGCATTAAAAACGTAGTTTATGGCTATTCTTTTCCTTGGTTATTAAATTTCCTACTCTCTACTTTTGCCCTGCAAAGATTTCTTTTTCTCTTCTTTTTTTTTCGTAATTTTGTTCGATTTGACAGCTGACAGATAATAAATTCAAAATGGTGTTTTTATAGCACACTAGGTGGCGCCTCTTGTCCACATATTTGCATTTCCACGTTGGAAAAACGCTGGGTAAAATACACTAGTAATAGTGTAAAGTAAATTTCCTTTTTTTATTTGCATGAAGAGTCGAGGTTAGCTGGGATCTCTAGAGTGTTATCTACTTTAAAGAAAAAAAATCACAAAAAGTTGTCACGCAGAAAGTTGACTCGTTGAAAAGCACCAAATTCGGATCTATGCACGTTTTAAAGTTTTTCACTCCACTCCTAGATTCACACACACAGACACTCGCACACACAAGGCTGTTACTTATTTTTAATGGGTCATGAGAAAGACTATAAATTTGGGATCCTAATTTGTTTAAATAATAATACAGAAAATATGTAAAAAGTAAGAAAAATTCTTAAAAAAGCAAAATTTAAAAATCTGATAAAAAATTTAAATTTAATTTCGGTATATAAAGTCTTCTTACATACGAAGTAGTAGATACAGGTCCGCGTATAGAGTTTTCCGGATCCTAGTCATACAACTGAAAGACAGTGCCCTTCATATAAAAACAAGAAACAGGGTGAAATTCACTTTTTTTAAAAATCACATTTTTGAATTTGTGTTAATTTATATTATTATTTTACGTGGTACAATAAAATATAAAATGAAAATAAAAAATCAGCATTAAATTATTTTAAGAAATTTAGCATTTTTGATTTCTAAATTTGACATCTGTAATTTTAATAATTTTTTCATAACGAAGAGTTTTAAGAATACCCTTTCCTTTGTACGGTACTGTCAGTGCGTTTTGTTTTTATTCCGAAAGACTAATTGATAATAATTTACAAGTTTCAGTACTCAAAATGAACGCTCCTCTTCGGTATTGCTGATTGATAATGCTAAAAACAATCTGAAAATAATTACGACACTATGAAATGTGAACATAATTTTTGTGTTCGAATATAAAATTCAGTTTTTCAGAAGCAGTGACATCATTCTAGACTTTCTTTATTCCATTTTCACTTTCAATTCTTCAACATTTACATATTTACTAGGAGTTGCCTCAATATAAATTTTACAATGCATGAATGTTACATCGCTATAATCAAATACTAATATAAATTTACTTTACATATCTTACTGTACATCACCTCCTGTACACATAACACAAACTACTCTAGCACAAAGGGTCAAAAATATTTTCAATCTAAAAGCTTCACACCCTTCTTTAAAATATTGGGTTCTAAGCAACCAAAGCAATGATATTCACAAACTTATATTGTGGAATTTAGTTTATAGTGAACTAATTATACACCTTTTGTGAAGAGCGGGAGAAAGCATATTTCATTATCATCATTTCCTTAAATAAACTCTTTCAAAATCAACGCTAGAAAGTCTTCGGTTCTAAGCAAACATTGCAATGGTACTCATAAACATATATTGTGGAATTTAGTTTACAGGAAACTAATTATACACTTGTTTTTGAAGAGGGAGACAAAGCATATTTCATCTTCGTTATTTCCTTAAATAAACTCTTTCATCATCAACGCTTTAAAGTTTTGGGTTCTTAGCAACCATATCAATGTTACTCACAAACTTATATTGTGGAATTTAATTTATAGGGAACTAATAATATACCTATTTTTTAAGAACGTGACAAAGCATATTTCATCTTTATTATTTCCTTACATAAACTCTTTCAGCATCAACGCTTTTGTGGTTCTAAGTTACCATAACAATGGTTCCCATAAACGTATATTGTAGAATTTAATTTATAGAGAACTAATTATATACCTGCTTTTGAAGAGCGAGACAAAGCATATTTCATCTTCATTATTTTCTTAAATAAACTCTTTCAGTATCAACGCTTTAAAGTTTTGGGTTCTAAGCAGCCATATCAATGGTACTCAGAAACTTATACTTTGGAATTTAATTTATAGGGAACTAATTATGTATACCTGTTTCTGGATAGAGATACAAAGCATATTTCATCTTCATTATTTCCTTACATAAACTTTTTCAGCATCAACGATTTAAAGTTTTGGGTTCTAAGCAACTATAACAATGGTACTCACAAACTTATATTGTGGAATTTAATTTATAGGGAATAATTATACTATACATGTTTCTGAAGAGAGCGACAAAGCATATTTCATCTTCATTATTTCCATGTATAAACACTTTCAGCATCAACGCTTTAAAGTTTTGGGTTCTAAGCAACTATATCAATGTTACTCACAAACTTATATAGTGTAATTTAATTTATGGGGAACTAATTATGTACCCACTTTTGAAGAACGTGACAAAGCATATTTCATCTTTATTATTTCCTTACATAAACTATTTCAGCATCAACACTTTTGTGGTTCTAAGTAACCATAACAATGGCACTCATAAACTTATAATTTATAAAAAGCTAATTATATACCTGCTTTTGAAGAGCGAGACAAAGCATATTTCATCTATATTATTTCCTAAAATAAATTATTTCAGCATCAAAGTTTCTGTGGTTCTAAGTAACCATAACAATGGTACTAATAAACTTATATTGTAGAATTTAATTTATAGGGAACTAATTATACCTGTTTATGAAGAGCGAGACAAAGCCTATTTGATCTTCATTATTAACTTAAATAAACTCTTTCATCATCAACGCTTTAAAGTTTTGAGTTCTAAGCAAGCATATCAATGGTACTCTCAAACGTAAAAATGTTCATAATATTTTCAAAGATAATTTTTTTCCCTTCCCGAGGCAAAAAATGTGTGCGCAAACCTGTGAAATCTTCCATCCTACTTTCTTTTCCTTTTGCAGTCGAAGAAGGTGTAAATATAACTGATGAACTGCCAAACACTGTTTTTTTAATTCGCAGAGGAAGATGGACTTGCAGAGGAACTTAATGATTTTTCCGCCCTCAGGACTCAGTCGATCATTTTCTGTCAATAAGTTCATGAAACTGTGACCTTAAGTACTTTCAGTCATTTTTTTTCTCTCTTTCTTTTTATTGCATTGAAATCTCTTGTAGAAGAAATGTATATTCGTGATTTTTTTCTCTCATAGGGACGTTAAAACAGTCTGACTTCGTTAAAAAAATATTCCCTTTCTAAATTGGATAGATTTTTTTTTTCTTTTACCATATTGCATGCCTAAACATGCACTATGATTATATACGCGTGTTTATAAATGTGTATGCGAAAACAGATTTACACTGTTTTCAAAATGATTCAACGACTTGTATAAAAGTGAATTTTTTGTTTGTTTAGATATTGCTATGTTTATTCACCGAACTTAATCGTTGGAGCGATTGCAGTTTACATAATCCATTGTTGGCTGGTTCAACAATAAGTAGCTACATGCTTGGACCGTACAACAAACACAACTTTTATTTATTTGGAGAAGATTGGAGGCATGATTGATCCATAGACACGATTTTGTAGAATTTACAAGAATTAGTGGAACGATTTAGTCGATACTCGTCCATTTAAATAGACAGCTTACAGAGTACTGAATTTCAATAACGGATGGCGCCACACGTGACATCACTTTGACATTTAGACAGGTTTATTACAATAATTAGGAATATAATTGAGAGTATGTGTATCCAAACATATTACCAAACATATTACATGAGATGGATAAACCACTCGTTAGGAATAAACTACATGCATACAGTTTCTTGCAGTAGTTTGTACGTATTCTACTTAATATCTGAAAATGTATTTGATTGCCCATAATATTTAAAACTAATTAAAAGTGATTTCAATGATTTTGATCTAAAACTAATCAAAAATTATTTTAAATTCTGAGTTGCGTGTACCCAAGGCCGAGTTAAGCAATCGTCTTTAGGGAATGCAGCCCAAAAGCCTGTGCCATCTGCGAGGTCTTAAAAAGATAGAGGAAAGACGAAATTAAATCAGACAAACACGTGAATCTTGTTGTTGTTGCTTATCCCACTTGACCGACAACAACATCAGATCATGTCCCGAAGACTATGGGCGATGAAGGTGCGGCTCCTGTTTTAACTGGCACCACAAAGTTCGGAGACCGACTCGACCAAAGGACCAGTCCCGCAATTTTTAACCAAGTGACGAGACCAGAACACTTAACCCCGCACCTCCACTGATAATTTTGAGAACTTGGAGGACATTGAAGCCACGACAGATTTTACGTACCCCAACCGCCATTAGTGTACACGGCAATGGATTTGACAGAGATGAGCATCGAACTAGTGACTTTCAGATCACTAGCTCGCTCCTCTTGCCAACTGGGTCACTGCGTCCTTATGAATATTTAAAGGCTTCTCATAGCTACACCCTTTTAGCACACAATGGATTTACTTCTCCATTCCCCAATGTCGAAATAGCTTTGCGTATGATAACTAATGCGACTGGAGAAAGGAATTTCTTTAAGATGAACCATTTTAAGAAGGCATACAGATCGACAATAGAACTAGATAGGCTCGACCAACCTGCTCTTAGGACAATTGAAAATTTTATTCTAAAGGACTTACAATTTATCGATGTTTAAGGGGTAATTTGTTGCTAGCAAAGAAAATGGTTCAATTTTTCTTATTGTTAACCTCGTAAGAATAAATCTATTTTTGCTTTTAACTTCTATTTTGCTTTTTTGAAAATACCGAGTGATTCAAAAGCTCTCACACTAGCATTAGAAATTAACAATAACAACAAAAACAACTATAACAGATGACATAGTTGCATTGACATAACTATACATCTATAAAAATTAGAAAATATTAAGACGTAGTGGATATATTAAAATCAACATTTGTCAAACAACTTACGCCCAATCCGACATTACTGGGGGCCTCCTTGTACCAAAACCCCAGAGGCCTACAATGTCTTAATCCTGCCTGCATGTACCAGGCCAATTAGATACTTACATCGCGTCACAAGAAATGACTGCCTTCACCAATATTACAACACTGAGAGGTACTTAAAAAAATTAAAACAAAAAATTATGAAGTGAAAAGCACTTAAAATATAACGAACGTCACTTAGCAATAAAACTGCAAGGTACTTACAAACTTCATCAAACAAGAGGAAACGGCCAATTATCGCTTTTTTTTTAAATGGGTGGGTGCCAGTATAACGACCACTTGCCAGGTCACGAATTCGAATTCGCTTTTCACAGCTTATGAAGGAAGTGAGTGTTCTATCAACTGAACTATAAAATCGATATGAGCAACTGCTATTTTTTAATGACTTAACGGATGCGTGAATATATATTGCACGTTAAAAATTCACCATGTCAATATGCAATAGTGCACAGCAATGAATTTTTCCTTTATATATCCGCACAGTTTTAAATAAGTTTCTTACCTGAGTCAGAAGTCTAAAGTTTCTTAGTATATTAGCAAGATGCGCTGAACATTCGGGGAAGATATAAGCAGAATTTTGACGCCAGGTAATGTACAAGGTGCGCCCATAAAGTAACCGGACAATTCTTTATAAATAAGAAAAATATGACCTTCAAATAAATTTATCTCCTTCAAAATAATCGCCAAAGGAGTCTATACAATTTTTCCAATGTTTCTTCAAGCCATCGAAACACTGTTTATAAGCGTTGGAACTAACCGTTCGCAAAATATGCGTAACATTTGATTTGATATCCGAGACGTTTTCAAATCTCTGTCCTTTTATGGCCATCTTAAGATTCAGAAAAAGGAAAAAAATCAGCAGGCGATAAGTCGAGATAATATGGTGGGTAATTTATCACTCTAATTGAATGCCTAGCAAGATATTGTTGTACAGAAATCGCTGTATAACTCCCTTTTTTAACATTTGCTTTGATTTATTTTATTGTAAAAAGTGCATTTAAAATTGCATTTTTTAAAAATTGATTGGTTTCTATTTACATGCATGATGCCTTTAACTTACTGTTTTAATAAATATTTATTTTTACAAATTGAATAACTAGAATAGATAGTGTGGCGTTTATTAGAATCCACGCTACCATACAATTTTTGAATACGCGACCAGCGCAGGGTTAAATCCTCCAAAAACCAGGGCTATGTTATTCAAAATCTGGCTTAATATTAACCTACCTAGGATACCTTGCCATTCTACTTAATATAGGGTATACTTCCAAAAGACATATTTATATTTTTTTTGTAGTATTAAGGGAACATAAACCTTTAACTTCGAATTTTTTAATTTTCAATTTTTAACTCTATATAAAGATTAAGAATAATTAATAGTCTGTTTTACTGCATTGAAGACTCTTAGAATTCAAAACAAAGGACTTATTGGCAGAATAATGCCTTTTCTTTCAAAAACTTTTCAAAAATGCCCGGATTATTCAAAATGCTCCATGCGCATTCCATATCATTTAAAAAACGTTAATTTTCTTAATATAAGTCTACCATATGTATATAAACATAACTGTGCATTGAATGTTTTTTGAATTAAAAGCCATATTTTTAATCTGTCTGTTATTTTTTTTTTAATTTTCCCTGTTTTGGCTTCATTTCATGGTGTACAAATCTGAAAAATAGCTATTGTTTCAATGAATTTCGCACAGTTTTGTGACAAACACTTCCATTAACAATTTTGAGAAATATGTTAGAAACCAGAAGAAAATTGAATGCGCATAAAGCACTTTAAAGTTCTCGCAGTTTTGAAAAATTTTTTGAAAATAGCCCTTATACTTCCACAAACTATTTATTTGCAAATTCTAATTGCCTTTAATGAATTAAAATACAATATTAATTATTCTCATTTTATATAGAGTGTAAAATTTTAAAATAATGCAAAAAATTGGGTTTAAGGTCCCTTGTTCCCTTAACCACTACTGCAAAGGATGCTGAATAATTTAACCTTTAACTTACGGGGCCCATTTTTCCGAATCCTCTTTAGAACGGAAAATTTCATACCCCCTTTGTGAGAAGGGCCATTAACGGGGTTTTGTATATATATATATATATATATAAATGTAAATGTTCGTTTGTTCAAAACCTCAAATCTCCGAAAGTTCTTCACCGATTTCTTTGAAATTTTGACACAACATTGCATTCGAATACATGAGTGTTTTATATATCTATTATATAGATACCACACCTGTGACAGGTATAAACATGCTTTGTTTTTAAACACACGCCATACTAAATATTTTACGGCAAACGAGAAACAGAACAGAAAACCTTTAGACAGTTTCCCCCTCAGAACAGAAATTTGTCACGGTGGGGTGCGACCCCAATTTCAGCTGTCCCCACAGGCCATAAAGTACGCAGGAATCGTTCTAGACAATAAAAGACAATTGAAGAGATAAGAGAACGCACATGGCTGAAGATATTTTCCGTCGAATACGCGGGGAAAATTCAAATATGATAATGGATTTCACAGCATAAATCTACAACGAAGCGTTGATAATGATTGAAGATTTGTGCTTAGAAATCTTGAACAAAGTTCTCAATCAATTGGGAATGCCATCACCGAATCGATCTGCTGATGCTTCGTTCGATGTAGAATTGCGTCGTGCACAAAATTACAACACGGGGGATCTTTTGTCGTATGTGCAATTAAATATTCCTAAGCTAACGCTTGAGCAAAAAGGTATTTACGAGCAAAAAGGCATTTACGATCAAATAATGCAAACTGTCAATAACGGGGATGGATAAATCTTCTTCTTAGATGCGCCAGGAGGAACTGGTAAAAAGTTCCAAATTAGATTGATTCTGCCAGAAATTGGATCCCAAAATGACATAGCCTTAGCTCTTGCGTCGTCCGGAATAGCTGCGACATTGCTACCAGGTGGAAGAACTGCACTTTCCGCTTTGAAATTGCCACTGAACATGCAATTCATTGTAACTCCCACGTGCAACATTTCCGAAGCATCCGGCATGGGAAAAGTATTGCAGAAAGGCAAACTTATTGTTTGGGATGAATTTACAATGGCACACAAAAAAATCGCTCGAGTGCTCTTGATCGATCATTGCAAGATTTGCGTGGAAATATCAGACCATTTGGGAACGCATTAATATTGCTTGCAGGAGATTTCAGGCAAACATTACCTATAATTCCTCGATCGACACCAGCGGACGAAATAAATGCTTGCCTGAAATACTCTACTTTGTGTTGACACGTAAAGACGTTGAAATTATCTACAAATATGCGTGTCCATCTGCAAAACGATAGATCAATTGAGTTATTCTCACATAAATTGCTGGAAATTGGGAACGGAAAGGTGTCGGTTGTTCTGACATCAGGTCGAATTTCATTGCATCATAACTTCTGTAATTTAGTATCGCCAAAAGAAGAATTGGTTGAAAAAGTACTTCCCAATATTCAAACCAATTATAAGAATCATGATTTGATGAGTGAACGAGCTATTATTGCCGCCAAGAACAAAGACGTCTACGAACTTAACAATATCATTCAGTATAACATTCAAAGCGAGGCAGTCACATACATGTCCGTCGACACTGTTGTGGAAGCAGATGAGCGGTTAATTATCCGACAGAATTTTTGAATTCACTCGATCTGCCAGTAATGCCACCGCACGTACTGCAATTGAAAATCGGTGTGCCAATTATAATGTTGCGAAATATCAACCAACCAAAGCTTTGCATCGGCACATGGCTTGCAGTAAAAAAATTACTGAGCAACATCATAGAAGGAACGATCTTGACAGGACCATTCAAAGGTGAAGATGTCCTCATTCCTCGCATTCCCATGATTCCAACGGATATGCCATTTAAATTTAAGAGATTGCAATTCCCAATTCGATGGGCGTTTGCAATCACCATCAATAAAGCTCAGGGCGAATCTTTACAATTGTGAGGGTTAGATTTAGACAAGGATTGTTTCTCACATGGACAATTATATGTTGCGTGTTCTAGAGTCAGAAAACCAGACAATCTATATATCTGCACACACAATGGAACAACAAAAAATATCGTATACCCCTAAGTATTATAAAATTAAATATTTAAATTTTTTTTTATTTCCAATGCAGCAGGCGAACGGGAACAGGCGAACGGGAATTCTTTCGCCAAGATATTACATAAAACAAGCAAGTACTAAAAACTGAACTATAAAATATGTTGGGGGGTAACGTTACTCGCGTCCGTAGCATGCTTAAGTTACACATGCCCCCTGAGTAGTGCTAAATGAGTAACAGCTTTGCAGCCTTTATAAATATAAACATATTAGAAACGTGCTTTCTCTTTTCTTTCTTTTCCATTTAACCAGACTGAGTAACAGCTTTGCAGCCTTTATAAATATAAACATATTAGAAACGTGCTTTCTCTTTTCTTTCTTTTCCATTTAACCAGACTGAGCCACAGCAACGCGTGACCGGGTACAGCTAGTATATAAATATATATATATATATATACATATATATATTATATATATATATATATATATATATATATATATATATATATATATATATATATATATATATATATATATATATATATATATCCATTAATGGACCTGTATTCTTGGGATACATGCTGTCCCACCCCGTAATGAAAAGGTTAACACAGGTAGTTTGCTACAATAACATGCATTGCTATATCGGTGTCACAGACATTCAAATCAACAGAAAGGAATGAACGACTCAACAGAAAAATTAATGAATGAAAACAGGGAATGAGCCAAACTTTCCAGAAATATGGGACCAATGATGCATTTATAACTAAATCAAAAGAATTTACCATTATTTCTGGGTGAAGAATTAATTACTAATCCGAGAAAAAATTTAATCGACATTTGCAAGCCACCTGTGCGATTAGCAGGAATTATTTCCTCGTTTTCACCATCTTTTTTTCCCCTCGGTCATTTAAATGTGCTCCTTTGGACGGAAACTTGGAGATATTTCCCCTTTTGTCGGTTATAAAACAAACCAAAACTTTCTTAGAATATGTATCACATTTCACGAAAGCGTTTCCCTCGCTCCGGTATCACAACTAAAAATCTGCATAAGACAATTACAACTGAAACTTATTTGTTACATTCATTTTATAGCGTGTTTAATCAGCTTACCGTTTTTAAGCTGATTAAGACCTGATATCAGTTTCACCATAATTTAATCCCTTTTAATGAAATCTGAAACAATTCGTCCGTAACTTTTTGATAAAAATAAACCTTATGCGTCGACAAATGACATTTCACAATAAATGCAGTTCGCGCATATGCCTGAGCTATTAATTACATTACCACAAGTAATCTTTTTTTTGGGGGGTGAGAATTCTCGAGGACGGAAATAAAGAAACGTTATCTGGCTGCTGTTCTCTCATCTAGGATATTTTAATTGATACGCTCTCATTTGGAGGAAATTTTAATTATAATTGTGAGGACCGTTCTTTATTTGGGACGCGTAATCACCGAGTTCCGTCAACTATACTCGAAAGATAATAAAATAAATTAATTGAATTAATGCCATTATTTTTAACAACAACAAAAAAGTGTAAATATGAGAGTGTTGGATTTTTAGTAAAATTCGGAAGTTTCTAAAAAGTACCTTGTATGAAGTGATTAATAATTTATGAAAGGAGTGAGAAAGCTGATTAATAAGAAATTTTTAATTTGCTTTTAAATTCTAAACATTCCAAATTTGGAGACATTTTTACGTTTGGATAATTTTTTACAAATTTATATATATATATATATATATATATATATATATATATATATATATACATGGCATGGAACGTAGTTCCAGACCAAGTCCATATAGGTTAGTCCATATAGGTTACGGTCCATATAGTGTGCGGCTCCTGTTTGAATAGCACAACAAGGGTCGAAGTCCGTCTTTGCTAGTTGCCATCTCAATTTTGATTGAGCGACCCGAGGGGCGACTGTACCCTCTCTGACCTTCATAGAGGATTTTTCTAAAAAATTACCTTGTATTGAGTGATTAATAATTTATTAAATTAGTGAGAAAGCTGATTAATCAGAAATTTTTAATTTGCTTTTAAAATCTCATCACTTCAAATTTGGAGGCGTTTTCCCGTTTGGATAATTTTTTTAAATTTATACATACATATATATATCTAATATATAAAAATGAATGTTTGTCTATCTGTAATTGTATAGAAATCCACAGTTTAGGAGCAACGATCGTGAAATTTTACATACAGGCGTCTTTAAAAACAGCCGAGGGTCTGAAGAACTTCAAAAATCTAAATTAATTACCGTTGATTTTTAATTAATAAAAAACCAACAATTTTTGAAACTAAATGTAAGCTGTTACTCTTTGTGGAATCACCCCTCACAATATGGCGTCCACGTTAGGGTTAGCTGGCAAACAGCGCGTGAAAAGATAAAAATAAATAAAATCAAAAAGTTTCAAGTCATATATTAAACCAGAATAATAAATGAAAATAATAATCTTTCAAGTCAGATTTTATACTCTAAAATAAATCGGATCCAACGGCATATTGACACTCTCACACGCGATGGAAAATTCGAATCAACCACGCTAAGTGTCACGATCTTTTTTAATCGCTACTGCAATCCCCCTCGCTTATGTCTTTGTGTCTATTGAAGAGTTAAAGACTAAGCTTCTATCCTGCTAACGTATTTCTCACTTAAAACTCCTCTTACTCCATAAATGTATGTATATTCACAAACCCATAGCAACTTTCCAAAAAACCCATTGCGTATATCTTTTATTTTACTCAACAGAGTCGTGTGAAATTGTGGCGCGCTCGTTAAAACGGTTCATTTGGTACCCTGTAAGACTCGGGTTCGAGTATGGGATCGTGCAGATTTTGTTGAACCTGTATTTTCAGCTTTTTTATGAAGGCTTTTTTATTTCAGCTTTTATTTTATTATTTTTTAAATTATTATTTTTATTTTATCTTATTATTTTTTTAAATTATTTTTATTTTATTTTTTTCAGCTTTTTTATGATGAAAGACCGAATATAGCTGAAATCTGAGGAGTTTATTATACATTTATATATTTTTAATTGGTTTTCATATTATGAATGTGTATAACATTTCGTATGCTTTTTTTTCTATGTTATTTATACTGTGTTTAGTTTTTTAATGGATTTTGGTAGGTTTATTATAAATTTATATATTTTATGTTTTACTTTTCAGGATTTTATTCTCCAATGATAAAGGCTAAATCTTTTCTATGTTATTTATACTGTGTTTAGTTTTAAAATTGATTTTGGTTAACAAATATTCATCAATAATTTATTTCTGGGCATTGTATTGCTAACAATTAGGATAACCAACAATTTCTGAAGGATGCTATTCTCGATTCACAGACGTCCAATAGATGGCACCACTATTTTAAACTTTTAGTATTCCATAAACCAACACATCATAAAAATTCCTTTAAAATGAAATCTTATTCGAATCTTTACCTCCATTTTCTGATTTTTGGTGAATTTTTAAAGATTAAGAGATGAACATAAAAGGCAGCTTTTCTTAACTGTATTGTAAATTCATTAGATGAATTATGTCATGTTTCACAAAATAATGAACACCATGTTTAATATATTTTTTTAAATAAACTGTGATATCTGTCAGTTTGAAAAAATTACCGTATATTATAGAAGGCATGATTGATTTTTTTTTTTCAAATGTGAATATTTTAGCGTAGAAAAATTTCTAAAAATCAGCTTTTTTCACAATTTTTATTGTACGTAAGAAAACAAATTCTATAAAATTCCTAAAAATTCAAATCCACCCAAAAATTTCCTCATCGTACTTGCAAAGGACAAGTTTAACGAGTTAATAAAATAAATTAAAATAATAACAAGAAATATTTCCTCAAGACTGCGTAAAAATGCAATGTTCCAAAAAAGGAACATTGGCATGTAACGATATACAAAAGCAATGATATCGCACGTGATCAGTGATTCTGCCGTCAATCAGTGATTCTGCCGGCTGATTACTTAGAAAATTCAGCCGAACTTACAAAGCTGTATGCCCTACAAAAAGGAGACTCTTTAGACGTCTACGCAAATGACATTCGGCAGTTTCTTGGATTACTGTTGTTTAGTGGCTACCGCTCAGTACCTGATGAAAATACATATTGGAGCTCTCAGGAAGATTTGCATATCCTAATTGTTAACAATACAATGCCCAGAAATAAATTCGTATGTTAAAAAAGTATTTCCACATTGTTGATAATAGTAAATTGGAACCAGGCGATAAATTAGGAAAAAATTCTCCCTTTTATAAAGATGTTAGAAAAAATTTTCGTCAATTTGGATTTTTTCATGAAAATATGAGTATCGATGAATCCATGGTTCCGTGTTACGGACATCGTTCGGCTAAGGTGTTCATACGTGGAAAGCCAATTCGCTTTCGTTTCAAAGTTTGGATGATCTGCTCAGCAAATGGTTATCTTTATGCTATGTCTATCTCCGGTGGAAAAAGTTCGAAAAATGAAAATTTACCACTTGGATCAAAAGTTGTCTCCGAACTATTATCTTTTATTGACAATCCAGAGAAACGCAAAATATTTTTCGATAACTTTTTTTACATCGTACAGTCTGCTGACAGATTTATCTAACAAAGGCTTTAAGGCAATCGGCACAGTACGAGATTCCAGAACGGGACAATGTTCTCTTAAAACAGCAAAAGAAATATCGAAATTTCAATGTGGAGAGTTTGATTACCGATGCGATGGAGAAGTTTATATGTGCCATTGGAACGATAGTTTTGTTGTAACTATTACATCAAATTTTATCACTCACGAACCATTAGGAAGAGCAAAAAGATATGTCCGAGCTAAAATAAAAGTTGATTTCCTTAACCTTACATTATAAAATTATATAATAAAGGAATGAGTGGAGTACACCTGTTGGACCGACTTCCTGGAAGTTATCGACCAAAGTTACGCAGCAAAATATGGTACTTTATTCCTTGATCATAGTGTGGCATGTAAAAGATTAAATTCTAAAAATTAATCTTTAAAAATTCACCAAAAATCATAAAATGGAGGTAAAGATTCGAAAAAGATTTCATATTAAAGGAATTTTTATGATCTTTTTCGTGATATAAATTTTATAACCCTCGAATTATTATTATTTTAAATGCAAACTTAAAAAAAGTTACTAAAACAACTCAAAAATTTAATTTTTAAAAAATCTAAGAAGAATTTTTCAAAAATCTTTCTTTGTGCACCCCTACACTATAAGAAGAATCGCCATGCAAAATTTCAGCCCTTTTATTTCCCGCGGTTTGGTCTGTACGTTGTATGTCAGTCAGTCAATCAGTCAGTCAGTCAGTTACGGAACTGTTTTATATATTATTATTACTATCTTTATATCGTAACGTTAACTTCATGCGCACGCATTATTTTCCTATGTTTTTTTATCTTTATAATAGCGTAATTTTCATATGATTTTAAACAACAATAATTTTTAACTGGCATTCAATTTGCTGTTAAAACTTTATATTTACACCCTATTTAAAAGAAGTAGGGTGCAAATTTTTCAAAGGGGACGTTTCAACACCCAACTTCAAAGAAGTAGGGTGTAAATTATAGGGTAGAAAGTTGGTAAAATCAAAATTTTGTGCAATGTATTTAATTTCTCGATTAAAAGTAGTTTTTTTCTAAAAATTAATTTATTTCGCTTGAAAAGCTAAATATTTTATGCACGCGGTTTATATTATTATTACTATCTTTATATCATAACGTTAACTTCATACGCGAGCATTATTTTCATATACTTTTTTTATTATTATCTTTATAATAGCTTTATTTTCATATGCTTTTAAACAACTATCGTTTTTATTCATATTATGTTGGTTTTTTATTAATTAAAAATTAAGGGTAATTAATTTCAATTCCGGAAGTTCTTATTATCTTTATTTTCATATGCTTTTTCATTTACGAATTATTCAAATGTTGGTTAAAAAACTTATGTAATTTATACATTTGCGTGAGTTTAATTATTGCAATTAATAAATTTATATTTCTGGAGAGGATGTTTCAGGCTTTAGTGGTACTATGATGAAAGGCTGAATCTACCAAAATTCTGAGGAGTTTATTATGGAGAGAAAAGGAATTTAATATGTAGAGGATGTTTATAGGAGTTTAATATGGAGAGGAGTTGAATGGTTTGCAGCCTTCAATCAAACACTTCATTTTTTAAGAGGCAACGCTAGAGTCATATCATGGTTCTATTGGAAATTTCTGCTAAACCTGTAATTTCAGCTTCTATTTTTGCCCAAATGATAAAAGGCTAAATCTAGCTGAATTCTGAGGAGTTTATTATAATTTTATATATATTTTTTATTGGGTTTTCATTTTATTCATGTGTATAAGATGTCACATGTTTTTTTCTATGTTATTTATAACATGTTTAGTTTTAAATTAATTTTGGTTAGCAAACATTAGACAATTTGACATTTTTACTTTTCAGATTTTAGTGCTACAATGATGAAAGGCTGATATTCCCGAATTCTGAGATGTGTATAACATTTCACATATACTTTTTCTATGTCATTTATACTGTGTTAATTTTTAAATTGATTTTGGTTAACAAATATTGTTAAAATCCCGGGCAACGCCGTGTACTTCAGCTAGTATATATATACACTGCTGGCCACCCAAATTGCAACACCAAGAAAGACAAGAGATATCACAACAAAATTTATTTTGTAGATAACATGTTGACCAAGTATCAAATGATTAAATTTATAGACTTCTGGGAAGTGTGGTTCCTGCCAAAATCAGTAGCCAGAGTAGCCGCCATTGTTGGAGATCACCGCTGCCACACGCCTCGCCATTGATTCAAAGAGACTTTGGATGAGTTCTTGGGGTACAGCAGACCAAGCAGCTTCCACACGTTGCCAAAGTTGATCTGCTGTGGCAGCTGGGGATGGAATCTGGGTCAATCGTAGAGCAACCATGGACCACATGTTTTCTATCGGCGAAAGATACGGAGAGCGAGGCGGCCAGGGAAGCAATTCAATTTGGCGATTGACGAAGAACCGTTGGACAATGCGTGCCACGTGTGGTCGCGCATTATCCTGTTGAAATATGGCTGTGGGCAAGCCCTGAAGGTAAGGAAGGACAACTGGCTCCAACACCTCGGAGAAGTAGCGCTAGCTGTTTAAAGTACCGGCAATGCGTAGTAGAGGTGTGCGAGAGTGATATCCAATACCGCCCCATAACATGATACCCGGTGCAGGACCAGTGTGGCGGTGCATAACGCAGCAGTTCAGCATCCTCTCTTCACGGCGTCTCCAGACTCGAATGCGACCATCGTGGTGTTGCAGACAGAAGCGTGACTCGTCAGTAAAGCCAATTTCGTTCCATTCTGCCGTCCACATTCTTCTGTCATCGCACCATTGGCGACGGAGACGTCTGTGGTTCTGCGTCAAGGGTAGACAAAGCAATGGACGTCTTGCGGACAGACCACTCTGCTGTAAACGGCGTCGAATGGTACGCGCTGACACTGGATGATGCGTTACAGACTGCATGTGCTGTGCTATGGTTCGCGATGTGACATAGCGATCCGTCACTGCCGTGCGCACAATTTGCCTGTCATCACGTGAAGTGGTGCGCTGAGGTGGATGCGATCGAACACGCCGGTCCGTCGTACCCTCCTGCATCCAACGATCACATATCCGCATTACAGTTGTTTGGTCTCGTCCAACACGACTACCGATTTCCCTGAAAGATAATCCACAATCTCGGTAGGCCACTATCCTTCCTCTGTCGAACTCGGATACTTGACCAAAAGATGACCGCTGTTTTCGACGAGGCATAATTGATCGTTTTTTTGAAAAAACCACAAGAAAAACACAATTGCCGAACTTGAAATCGTCGAAATCTCCAAGCCTTAAATAGCGCTTTGAAGTGGCGCCACAGGCGTGCGTGATGTGCGTCTGCGCTGAAATTCTAATCATTTGCATATCTTACCTCCGCTAATGCATGTTGTAAATTTCATGTTATTTGCATTTTTCCTTCAGGGTGTTGCATTTACAGTGGCCAGCAGTGTATATATATATATATATATATATATATATATATATATATATATATATATATATATATATATATATATATATATTTATTTATTTATATATAAGTTCGGTCAGTTATACTCCAATGATTAAATTAATTGAATTAACGATATTATTTTTAGCAAAAAAATGTATAAATATGAAAACTCTTAGATTTTTAGTAAGATACAATAAAGTAAGGTAAGTTCCGTAAGAAAAGTTTCTAAAAAATGCCTTATATGAAGATACGGAATTTTTATTAAATAAGTGAGGAAGCTGTTGGATAAATCAGAAATTTGGAATGCTTAATTATAAGTTCCGTCAATTATACCAAAAGATAATAAAATAAATTAACTGAATTAAATATATTATTTTAAGCGAAGGGAAATTGTGAATGTAAAAGCGTTAGAGTTTTCGTAAAACTCTGAAGTTTCTAACATTTAGAACATATGAAGGGTCGAATGTTTGTTAAAAACGTGAGAAATCTTGTAAATAAGAAATTTTGAATACTTAATCCCTAAGTTTTGATAAATACACTCAAAATATGATTAAATTAATTAATTGAAGTAATGCTGTTAATTTTAATAATAAAAAGTGTAAATATGAAAGCATTAGATTTTTAGAAAATTGCGGAAGTTTATAAAAATTGCCTAGTATGATATGAAGAATATTTTGTCAATGAATTGAGAATGCTGACTAATCAGAAATTTTAAATTTATATACACATACTCATCATTCTGAAGATGAAGGCATTTTCAAGTTTGGATACTCCTTTATGCCGAAGTATAAAGTATATTTTCGTATATATTCGCTTCTATGGGCATAACAAAATATATTGAAGGAAATATTACACAAATACTTTTGTATACAGTGCTCTATGAATATCTTATGCAGCAAAAAGTGCGTTTTCTCTATTTTGACCTTTGATAACTATCCAGCCTAAATATTCACATGTCTAGAACTCGTGACATTCATGCATAGTGTTATAAGGCAGATTGCTAAATATGTCAATGATATAAATAGCATTGTTTGGAATTATGGAAGTAAATATACACTGCTGGCCACCTAAATTGCAACACTAAGAAAGACAAGAGGTATGACAACAAAATTTATTTTGTAGATAACATGTTGACGAAGTATCAAATGATTAAATTTTTAGACTTCTGTGAAGTGTGGCTCCTGCCAAAATCAGTAGCCAGAGTAGCCGCCATTGTTGGAGATCACCGCTGCCACACGCTTCGGAATTGATTCAAAGAGACTTTGAATGAGTTCTTGGGGTACAGCAGACCAAGCAGCTTCCACACGTTGCCAAAGTTGATCTGCTGTGGCAGCTGGGGATGGAATCTGGGTCAATCGTAGAGCAACCATGGACCACATGTTTTCTATCGGTGAAAGATCCGGAGAGCGAGGCGGCCAGGGAAGCAATTCAATCTGGCGATTGACGAAGAACCGTTGGACAATGCGTGCTACGTGTGGTCGCGCATTATCCTGTCGAATTATGGCTGTGGACAAGCCCTGAACGCAAGGAAGGACAACTGGCTCCAACACCTCGGAGATGTAGCGCTGGCTGTTTAAAGTACCGGCAATGCGTACTAGAGGTGTGCGAGAGTAATATCCAATACCGCCCCATACCATAATACCCGGTGCAGATAAGTGTGGCGGTGCATAACGCAGCTGTTCAGCATCCTCTCTTCACAGTTTCTCCAGACTCGAATGCTACCATCGTGGTGTTGCAGACAGATGCGTGACTCGTCAGTAAAGACAATTTCATTCCATTCTGCCGTCCACAACCTTCTGTCATCGCACCATTGGCGGCGGAGACGTCTGTGGTTCTGCGTCAAGGGTAGACAAAGTAATGGACGACTTGCGTACAGACCATTCTGCTGTAAACGGCGTCGAATGGTACGCGCAGACACTGGATGATGCGTTACAGACTGCATGTGTTGTGCTATGGTTCGTGATGTGACTGAGCGATCCGTCACTGCCATGCGCACAATTTGCCTGTCATCACGTGAAGTGATGCGTTGAGGTGGATGCGATCAAACACGCCGGTCCGCCGTATCCTCCTGCATCTAACGATCACATATCCGCATTACAGTTGTTTGGTTTCGTCCTACACGACTACTGATTTCCCTGAAAGATAATCCACAATCTCGGTAGGCCAATATCCTTCCTCTGTCGAACTCGGATACTTGATCAAAAGATGATCGCTGTTTTCGACGAGGCATAATTGATCGTTTTTTTGAAAAAACCACAAGAAAAACACAATTACCGAACTTGAAATCGTCGAAATCTCCAAGCCTTAAATAGCGCTTTGAAGTGGCGCCACAGGCGCGCGTGATGTGCGTCTGCGCTGAAATTCTAATCATTTGCATATCTCACCTCCGCTAATGTATGTTGTAAATTTCATGTTATTTGCATGCTTCCTTCAGGGTGTTGCATTTACAGTGGCCAGCAGTGTAATTAACACTTTACCAACATTGTTAATATTTACATAGTGGTGAATTTTTTCTTATAGTATTTTTTGTTATTATTTCTTGAAAAAATAAATTAATGTATTCTATATTTTGAAGACCGATTCCTTAACATAAAATTTTGAGCCTTCTGGCAAGATACTTCTCTCCCATTTTAAAATTTTGCTTTCCAGAACTCCTTTATTTGTCAACAAAGTTTGGTTATGACCTGTCCAATCCGTTTCTTTTGGTGAAATCTGTATAAATTTCTAGGAAAACTTAACATGCAAGAAAAATAATGACTAATATGTATTTCAATGCCATATATATATATATATATATATATATACACTCAAGAGCCAAAACATAATGACCACCCCTACATTTTGCAATGAATTCGCCTGGATGACGTGGAAGGCTCGTGATCAGGTGGAAGTGGTATTTAACTGCTGCTGGAGAGTCTGAAGAATCATTCTTTCACTTACGTCTGTGTGTGATGGGAAAGGCTGCGGATCTAAGCGACTTTGATAGAGGGCAGATTGTAATGGCTCGATGGCTCGAAACAAGTATTTCCGAAACTGCACGACTCGTGGGTTGTTCGCGACCTACAGTTGTTAGTACTTATGCAAAGTGGATGAATGACGGTGAAACCAGCAGTAGACGACATGGTGCTGGACGTCCCCACGCTATCAAAGAAAAAGGTCGTCGGAGACTGTCTCGCATGGTGAAGCAAAACCGGAAGCAGACAGTAGCTCAGCTGACAGCCCAATACAATGCAGGGCCAAGTAGAATAGTATCGCAGCACACTGTTCAGCGGACACTGTTTGATATGGGGCTACGCAGCAAACGTCCCACTCGTGTGCGTTTGCTGACCAAGCGTCATCGCCAACTGCGCCTGCGCTGGGCCCGGGAACATCGCGACTGGTCCATAGATCAGTGGGAGAGAGTTGCCTGATCAGATGAATCACGGTTTGTCATTCATCACGCCGATGGCCGTGTCAGGATACGCCGTCTTCCAGGCGAACTGTTGCTCCCTCAATGTACAGTAGGTCATACACAGGCCGGTGGTGGCGGTATTATGCTTTGAGGGACGTTCTCTTGGGCGTCTCTGGGACCCGTGGTTGTGGTAGAGCAGACCATGAATGCTACAGGGTATCTGAATATCATTGCGGACCAGTTGCACCCTTACATGGCGTCTGTTTTTCCAGCTGGAAATAGAATGTTCCAACAGGACCACGCCCCGTGTCACAAGGCTAAAATTGTGTTGGAGTGGTTCCAGGAACATGATGCTGAATTCCAGTTAATGTCCTGGCCGCCTAACTCACCGGATCTCAATCCGATAGAGCACATTTGGGATGTCATGGGACGGCAGCTCAGAGTTCAAAGACCACCAATTCACAATATCTCGGATTTGTGTGACCGTTGCTTAAACATCTGGTACAATCTGTCTCCGGCCATCTACCAAGGACTTGTGGCATCCCTGCCAAGGCGGGTTGAAGCTGTGTTGAGCGCCAAAGGTGGATCAACTCGTTATTGACAGGAGGTCATAGTGTTTTTGCTCTTAAGTGTATATATATATATATATATATATATATATATATATATATTTATTTATTTATTTATTTATTTATTTTCTCGTCTTAATCGGAATTTTTAAGTCATATTGAATTATAACAAATTTATGTTTACTATCAAAGTTTATATAGTAATCAATGGCATGCCTTTAAAAGAGCTGTTTCCATGTAAATTGGAATATTTACAATAAAAAATTAGTTATAACTATTTATTTTTATCCAAAAGTGAAGAAGGGCTACCCTTAATTTAAAATGGAAATTATTGAAATAAGTAGTAAGTTTTAAAACATTGTATCCGTATTCATTTCATATATAAATATATATATATATATATATATATATATATATATATATATATATATATATATATATATATATATATATATATATATATATATATACA
The DNA here is from genome assembly GCA_907164885.2 of Dolomedes plantarius. NCBI lineage: Eukaryota > Metazoa > Arthropoda > Arachnida > Araneae > Dolomedidae > Dolomedes > Dolomedes plantarius. Next base: position 135,394,072 of record OU015496.1, read on the forward strand.
TATATATATATATATATTATATATATATATATATATAATATATATATATATATGCATTATTCTTTTATAGATAAAATCTCTTAGATAAATAGCACAAAAAGAAGGAATGTGTAAAAAAAGGAAATCGTTACAAGAATGTGACCAATCTTTTCAGAGATACATACATTGATTAATTGACTTCCTTGGTTACACTCCAGACTACTGAGTAATGATACATAAAATAACTACCTAAATATAGCTCTAGATAACAGACATAATTGATGAAATCTTTACCTTCCGAAAAGGGGCAATCGCAGAAATCTTACAAACGTATCATAGATCAGGACATCGATGGATTTTTTTTTTCGATGCCCGGAAATGAATTTAACCTTAAGTAAAAAACGTTAGATAATATTTTCATTATTTGTTGGGGCACTGTCGGTACTAGATCACTTTTTACGAGAGGTTTTTTTTTCATTACTGGAGTGTTTGCCATGAACATGATGACTTAATGACCTTTAAGATATTATAAAATTCCGTGATGACGGCTTATTATCGTCATACAATAGACATGGTACGACTTCATTGTTGATAACTGAAGAAGAAAGAGACACTACCAAAGAAAAAGAAATCAGTTACTAAAGAATTATTATATACATATTTATTAATGGGTATACTTAACCAAAAGAAGAATTCAATTTAACAAGCATAGTTTAACTTATTCAGTGGGTAAGGTTTAGTTTGGTGCGCTACTGTCAATTTTTAGCACACGAGGGATAATTAGACCGAGACCTACTGCTTTAAGCATATTCCGAAGGGCTACAAACGTCCATACCAAGTGTGGGACTCGAACCCACAGACTCCGGTACCGAATGCCAGCACCCTAGCTATTCGGCCATCGTCCGGCAAACAGAGGGTAAGAACATGGACAAGATGATCATTACAAACCAACTGATGAGGGTAAGAGCAGAGTCAGCGAAAACCGAAAACAATCCTGGGAAGTTCTGTTGTCGGGAATGCTGTTTGCTTTCAAACTCCTTTTATGCTGAAAAGTTTCCATAACATGCTGACCCAAAATATTCACCAGAAATTATTCCTATGAAATCATCTTCTTCATGATAGCTCTGCTGACGGGGCTGCTAAGCTTTTATCTTCGGTATCGAGCTCTTAAATAAAATGTATACTGAAATGTGTAATGAATATCGGCAAAAAGAGAACGGGAGCTCTTGTAGCATTGTACGAAGGATGGCCAACTGATACTCAAAGGGGAGGATACCCCCAAACCAATGATCCAGCCATCTGAGAAGTTCTATGGTTCTACGCAAATGATACCGGAAAACTTCCAATGAAAAGTTTGAAGGGTACGGCCACGCAGATACTTCAGCGGGGTATATATACTGAGAACAACGGCGAACGAAAGATAACGAAAAGATTAGGATAAATTTCAATGAACAAATTCGGCGTTCTATTTGAAATTCGGTTGGCCATACGCATTAAAAAAGCGGATTGCTTGTGCAGCAGTATGTCAAATTTCGAAAAGTGAGTTGTTGCGATGAGCAGTCCAATCCATTATCAACTACGCAACTCAATTTCCGATAAAAAACAACGAAGTTAAAATTTTTATTCTAACTGAAATTTCATAGTTAAAAAGAAAAATATTCGGAACTTCATTGTGGGCTCTGGACACATAGAACGAACGACGGCTAACAAAGAGTAACGAAGTTCCTTTGATGTACCGCCTAGTGAGCGAACCGTGGTGAGGGAAAACAAATGCTTTCGATGACAACCGTTGATATATTTAGCGAACAACTTCGTTTGTTACTCTTCGTTCAGCTTCATTCGCTGTATGCATATGCGCCTTTAAACTTTTATCTTCGGAAGTAGATAAAAGTTTAAAGGCGCTTCGAAGTAGGAGAACGTTCTAAAGGACTGGGGAAGGTGAAAGAACTTCATACTTTCGCAAAACATTCCAAAGACTATAACATTAGTCGAAAGTTTACCTCACCTCAAAACACCTCACAAATTCTCAATAAGCGTTTACGTAACATAGGACAATCCAAAACAATTAGTTACAAAATAAGGACCATTTTCCATAAAATTACCAATATAAACACGCGGAAAATTATATATATATATATATATTAACATCACATCACTCATTTAAAAACATACTGGTGACGCGAAACATTCAGGTTATGCGTGAGATCGGGCAAAACCTTTTCCAAATGTATAAAAAGACGAACCACACAGAGGGCAGGCGTGTCAATAACTCTATCGTTGCAGAGATAAATGTTGTACACAGGGTCGTCTCTCGGTTGAAGGCCGCCCAGGTGTAAAAACCATATTGCCACTCTTATTAATTTAATATTACTTAATTAATTTTTTAATATGAAGTGTTTATTGTTATATCTTATTTTTATATCTTCTGTTTGGCTGAAAGGTTCATAATCATCAAGAGAGTTGTGTTTATTATTCTCATCAGTAAAATTTTTTCATCTAATAAACAGTCTGCGGCCGCCCATAGGTTTGGCCTTCCTGGGGCAACTTTTGCATCCCCGTCAGGAGCAGCCCTTGTTGTCAGGTCCCATTCTTGCTGTTCCTGATAACATCTAGAGGGAAAACGAAATTTTCCAGCATAAGTCCAAATGCATTCCAGGTGGTCGTAATTAGAGTGAAGTCAAATAAACGGTGCGTATTCATCAGCAAAACTTGTTGCGTTATGTTCACATCTTTTGCTAAAACATGCTGTTACGTCCAGTTACCAGATATCGCTCTGACTAAAAGCTCTGTTTGCGAGCTGCAACAGACTGATTTACATTCATTCGGCTGCTTAGTGTTATTAATCACTTTATATATGTTAGAAAAATACAGACAACTGCGTTAGGTTAAATTATTCATTTATTTACAATAGGTCAGACATATACAAGCTACAACAGGGATAGACACAGACTTCCTAAAAAAATGAACATCACATGTATTTATAAACTTATATAGGATCTTATAAAGAACTGATAGTAGCTTTTAATAAGATATCCAATAGAAATCTTTGATACGAGAACAAATCAGAGAGAAGGGAAAGAACTGAGATCAGATGATGTCGTCTGCGATTACATTGCTAATAATATCCTCACCATATGGTATACAATGGGCAAAAGTTGCTCTTTCATGGATATACATTAGGATGGGGCGAAAAAAATATTTTTTTTATGATCAATTTCTAATAGAGAGGAAAACTTGCGTATTGACATCCAAATAACGGGAAAAATAATGTAAAAAATATTAATTGGTTTTGAAATCGCGCAAGAGACCTAAAGTTTAGAAAAATAGGAAAAAATCTGCACTTTTCAAAGACGTATAAATCTTTTTTAATAGTTTACTTTAATTCTAATAGTGCAAAAACTACTCTTTGTAGTTACCTAAATGAGTCAAAAATAGTTTTGGATGCATTGTCATTCATTTGAATTCGCGCAAAAAGCCTTAAAATACCATTTATTTTTGTAAAAACCTCATATTGCAGCTCTTCGCCCATTTCATCATGTTTTTCCTTTATGAGTTTGGTATTGCCTTTTACATCGCAAATGCTTTCAAAGTTGTCATATGCTTCCTTATTAAGCGATAGGTACGGTGTTTCTGACAGGGCCACAGCAGCAATAGCTTCTGGTGTCCTGCATGATCATGGAATGATCTCTGATTCAGATATGTCACGAGTGATTGACAAAAGTAAGATTAGAAGGGAAAAAGTGAAGATTCGAAAAGCAATAAAGGAAAAAGAGCACCAGCTGAAAGAAGTAAATGGAATCTACTTCGACGGTAGAAAAGCCAATATATTAACACAAGAAAAAATAGGAGCTAAAGAGTAAGACCACAGAGTAAGAAAATTAGCGAGATTAGTGAGCCTGGTGGCCATGTTACACCAAAAATAGGAACCGGTAATGATATTGCCGAAAGTATTTTCGACTAATATGAAAAAGAAAGATTTTTACATGAGTCCAGTGGTAGCCATCGGATGTGATGGGACAGTCACAAACACAGGTTGGAAAAGTGGTGTTGTACAGAACATTGAAGTCAGGTGTCAGCGACTACTGCAGTGGTATATTCATTTGCTTCACTTGAATTAGCTGCCTTATAAACATTTGTTTGAGCACTTAGACAGGACAACAAGTGGCCATGCGTCATTCAGGGGTCCAATTGGCAAGCAACTGCCGAGCTGTGAGATAAATACTGTTGTAATTTTGTGCCGATTCAATCTGAAGTTGTCATCACAATAAATAAAACTGACATCAGTAAAGATCAGCAGTATCTTCTAGACATTGTTAATGCAGTCATCACTGGACTCTGTGATCCAGAATTAGCTGTTAAAGATTATGGACTCCTCAGCTATTACTGATGGTTAACCTGTGCTAACCGGGTATTAAGACTTCATGTTTCCCAAATTAGTCCGACAAGCGAAATGAAGACACTTGTAAATTACATTGTAAAGACCTATGCTCCTGTTTGGTTTGATATTAAGATACATTACACTGTGAAAGACGGTCCGAAGCACAAGCTAAAGGTCATTCAAACAACAAGACATTTCCCAAACAACATGAAAGAAATCATTGATCCGGTCATTCAGAGAAACTCGTTCTTCTGCCAGTCAGAGAATATGATGTTGGTGATGATACTTGACGAGAGACAACACATTCGAGAATTAGACTACAGGAGAATACTGAAAGCCAGAAATGAGCCACCAGTAGTATGTCACGTTAGAGCCTTCAAGCTTCCTTTAATTAATTTTCAAGCCACAGACTATACTGAAAATACTTGTTGGACAAAGCTGACACCACCTCCATTGCTGTTAAATATGGCAAAAGAACACATTTAAACGTTATTGAAAGACAAAGCCCTGCCAGAACTTGAGCATTTGAAATTTCCAACATAAGTACTTAATAGATGCTTTGTTATCACGTGTCCTTTCCAAACGAAGATTCTGCTCTTACGATTGATGATGTTGTTCTTCACTCGCCACTAAGAGGTTAATTGAGACCTACTGGTACAACTCATGTAACTTTTTTCTTATACTATACCGAAAAAAATCCTGTTAAGGTATCATCAGGTTACTTTATTATTAATTACTGGTATTAAAGTTAATTTATTCGAAAAGTGATTTTCATCTAAGTTATGTTCAGTTGTCTGTGTATATTGCAACTTTAAACTGTGCTGGGAAGTAAGAGCTTATCACTGATGTTTTCTTATCACTGAGATTCAAAAGACTGTATTATGTATCACACTTCCAAGAAAGCTTATATATAATACTTTTGCACCTGAAATGTCCCCCGAAAAACGAACTCCTCTGTATTAAGTGTGCCATCTTTTTATTAAATAATTGCATTCGCGAGCATTTAAACGAATTAACCCTCACGACTTTTACTAAATATTACTTTACCCAGGATGATAAGAGCAATTGAATAAAGTTCCAGTCACAGTGTGATTATAACATGAAACAATAATTTTGCACGTGATACGTTCCCCGATGATTTATAAACGAGTTCCTACATATACAGCGTGCCACCATTTTATTAAATATTCGTATTTGTAAGGATTAAATCTCTTCTTTATTACAAAATATTACTTTACACAGGATGATAAGAGCAATTGACTAACGTTCATGTCGCAGTGTGATTATAACACGAAACAAAAATTTTGAACCTGAAATGTTTCCCCGATGCTTTACAAACTCCTAGGGCCTGTTGGTATGTAATTTGTCAGCGTTAGCTTTACTCGTAGTGAACTATATTTAACCAATTACAAACCTCCAAACGATTAGACAAGAAATTGTTAAGGTCTGTGACTGGTTTAAAATATGTCAATAGTAGTAATCCTGAAGCTGACGGATTCTATATGAACAGGCCCCTTACATATACAGCGTGCCACCATTTTATTAAATATTCGTATTAGTAAGGATTAAATCTCTCCTTGTTCACTAAATATTACTTTATACACTAACCCAGGAGGATAAGAGCAATTGACTAACGTTCATGTGTAAGGATTACATAAGATTCGATTCACAATAATCGAACTTTTAGGCGAATAAAGTTAAAGAAGCCGCTTAAGATATGCTAATTGCGACATACGCGATTGGTATAAATACCAAGCATCTAGATTAAAGAGACGAAGTGTTGAGGAAGGAGCTAGGAAATGCGGACGTCGAAGTGCTAAGGAAGTGAGAGGAAGTGAAAGGAGGAGTAGAGTTGACGAAACAAAGTATCGAGCTGGAGGATACAGGACTCTAGGCTTAGAGTCTGATTTAATAATAGTTGAGTTTTGCGAGCAGCCGCTCGAGGCATAGCTAGGTTGCTTCAAACCTACGCGAGTTCTTGTTAGGCCCAAAGTTTACGATGCAGCATTTCTGGTCGACTTTCCGAAGTATTTGTGAGTATCTCAAGTTGTATTGTCATTGCATGAATAGTTATACCAGAAAATATATTGAATTGTATTTCCCTTGCATAAATAATATATATCTCGTACTAGTAGTGCGCTTGCTTTATGTTGAAAAGCAAAATTTACAATTGCAAATATTTGAATAAACATTTTTATTAATTTAGAACTGTGTTTGAATGAAATTATTTAGAGTGCCACTTCAAGATATACATACCCAAAGGTAGGGTAGAAGTGTTAAATCTCTATACATATCACACTGTGATTACAACGTGAAACAATAATTTTGAACCTGAATTGTTCTCTTTATGAAAAACTTGCTTTATGCAAATCCTTTCAGGGTCAGCAACCTCCACCGTTTCCAGGGTGCAGAACATTTTTCTGATATTTTTAACCTAAAAAATCTTGAAAATTTTCCAATTAAAGTTTGCAAAATATTTTCACTTCTTTAAACTGATAACATATGGCAGCACCAGCCATTTTACTGCCTATTTAACTCGAATACATTGAATTCAAGTGAAAAAAGACTAAATTTAGGTGTTCGCACTGTGCAAACGACGCCCCTCAAATGGTTAAGCAAACTCTATACAGAGTGCCACCATTTTATTAAATATTCGTATAAACAAGGAAAAAAATCTCTTCTTTCTTATCAAATGTTACTAACATTATCCCTGTTGGTTAGAGCAACTGGCCAAAATTTACGGCACACTATAATTATGATATGAAACAAAAGACAATAAATTACGTCTCTAGAAATTCCACGAATATAGATTACAAGCAAGTAACTTGATTGACGCTTCGAGAAATCCCATAACTTAGCAAAAAAATACTATCTAATTTTTATAAGTATCCACGGCTTTCTTTACGATCTCAATAAGAAATATTTGATAACACTATAAACCAGCTAAAATTTCTATATGCAAAGAAATAAAGATATAGAATAGAGAAAATCAATTCCATTAAAAGTTTAAGAATATTCTAAGATGAAAGAAATATTTATTAAGATTTATATTTATTAAAGATATTGAATAGCTAGAGCAAGAAATAATTTAAAACTTTATTCCTCTAATATCAAATGATCTGCAACGTAAATTACTTTTGAGACAATATAAAGGATTAAACGTTCAATCAATGTCAGGTAAACTATATTTTTCAATCCTAATTATACTGAAACCAAATATCCTTTCAAAGTTTTAAATTATAAAGAAATTTTTAACCAGAGTCATAAAGGATATGTAATTAATGTTATATAAAATTAAAATTATAACATATCTTCCTATTAAAGATATTAAATAAGTTAATAAGCACATGAAATATGTATGGGAAAAATCTATTATATTGAATATTTAAAAGTTTCGTGACAATACTTTGTTAGCAAGACTAATAAATAAATCTTCTTAAATCACCTTAATTCTTGATTATGCCGTTGAAGTAAATTTAATTTTCAAGTGAATTCTTCATTTTATTAACGGATAAGGCTACTAATCTATGTTAACGTAAAACAGGAAAATGATTTCTTTTTCTTAAGTAATATAATTTTTGTTTAAGCAATATAATTTTGTTTAAGAAAAAAAGGGGGATGCATTTACACCTCTTAATGAACTACTTTTTTAATAACAGCTTTTTAAGAAGATTTAAATTAAGGTGGTAGAAAAATTTAACCAGTTTTCTACTTCAGGGAAATATACTAACTGGTTCATTGTATCTTTGTTTGGGCTAGATGTATATTAGGGTGGGGCGAAAAAAAATATTTTTTTATAATAAATTTCTAATAGCACAGAAAATGTGTGCATTGGCCACCTAATAACGGGAAAAATAATATAAAAAAACATAAATTGGTTTTGAAATCGAACAAGAGTTCTAAAGTTTAGAAAAAAGGAAAAAAATCTGCACTTTTTAAAAACGTATAATTTTTTTAATAGTTTACTTTATTTCTAATTGTGTAAAAACTACTCTTTGTAGTTACCTAAATGCGTAAAAAATACTTTTGTACCCATTGCCGTTCATTTGAATTCGCGCAAAAAGCCTTAAAATACCATTTATTTTTGTAAAAACCTCATATTGCAGCTCTTCGTCCATTTCAGAATTTTTTTCCTTTATGCTGAAATGACCCAGGACTCATCATGTGGAGGTGGCTGCAAGTCAAGTCTCACCCACATCCTACCCAACCAACCAACTAACCAATTTGGGTGTACTTACTTACACTGATGTCCCTTTAAATTCTGACTTCGTATCAAATTTTGGCATCAAAGACCTTGATCCTAAAGTTGTCCGAATAAAATCTTCTCGGTTTTCATGCTCGAAAATATTTCCAGCAGCCTTTGAAACAAGTTTCACACATCTCTCTACCTACTGAGTGTTTGTATTTTGTGCGATCATGCCTGAATAACTGAAACCATATTTATAAATTGTAATTAAAAATTGTTATTGTAATGCACACTAACTAATGGACATTTTTAAAGAGTGAAATTTGGGTACTTTTCCATTAGCCGGGATCAAGTGGTATACCGCCAAATATGGTTCACAAGTGGCATTTTCACTTGTTTTGTCTAGTTAACTCCCGTAATACGTGTGCGTGAATAAACAATGTATATAAGTAACCATGGATATTTCATTCATTTAGTAAGGAGACCAAAGATATTTAATGTCCTTCAAGATATCTTAAAAAGGACTGTCGCCTCAGAAATTCAGCTAGTTAGGATTGCAAATGGTGGCGTGCCGTTCTTCAGTGTTTTTTTTATATCGCCATATGGTGCTTCATAACAATTGCTCAATCTTTTGTGCGATTGGGAAGAAAGCAAGTATAGTTTGTGGTTAATTTGTTTTCAATTTTTATTCATGTGAATTTTAGGGTTATTTAGCTGGGTCTCTGATCATAATCATGTTCTCCCTGATTTATACCCGCTGACCCGCCCTCTTCGTCCAACGTTTCGTGTGGTACAATACTTTTTCAAAATATAAATTGTTAGGCTGGCAATGGCAACACTTTTTAGGGCACACGACAAATTCGCCCAGCTAACGGAAAAGTGCCGAAGTGGGGTTCATATAACGCTGGTAAATAAATAACGCTATAATCTCTTCTCGGTTACTACGTTTGTTGGCGTCAACCTTGTATCTCTAAGAAGGTAGTCGACGGTCGTCTCTAAGACTCACAGGCAGTCGTTTCCCGTCAAAGTGATCACGCGTCGAGTGTCACCCTGTGGCTACGTGGTTAAGGCATCACCCTGCCACTCCGAGAGCGCGTGTTCGATTCCCGCATAAGACTTGGTTGTATTCTGGGTAACTCGTCAGTCTTCTGCCTGCAAAAGGAGTCCCATCTAGAAAGGGGAGCTGCAATCCGTCTATCGTCGGTGTCATCGTTTGTTAATAAAAAAATTCTTCTGTGATTGTGTGATTTATGTTTCTATTTCCTCGTATTCATATGTGCACCGTACTGGGGTGTGACTGTCGTCAGCCCCAGGGACCCTCGTCACATCCACACGCGTCGAGTCACACTGATCGTAGTCACAGTAGTGACCAAATTTCGACCACGCAAACTAGTTTTTTAGGACCTTTGAGATTTTTTTCCCTAGAGACTGATTGAAACTGTGAAGTATTTGCTACAGTCTGATTTCGGCAAGTCACGATGTGACGTACCATGCATAACAAAGTGATTCACGGTGACGATGCGTAATGGTATAACTACTTCGCAATAGGAGAAATGCAAGGAACATACCCTCGTATGAGGGAACATTTATGCAAAGATATGCATTTCCAGTATATTCAGCAGACAATGACATATGTTTTGCCCGTATCATGGACTCTACAGTATAGTATAACCTACACGTAGGGTGGACGGAAAAAAATACAAAT
>OU015496.1:135409319-135494319 GCA_907164885.2 Dolomedes plantarius
ATGTCAGTTGTGTCTGCTGGGAGAAAATCTACGTCGGTGAATATGGATGGGTCAGTTGGCCATATTCCTGTAGCTTGGAAACCATTAATAGCAGTTTTTAGTGTTGCGCTGTGGATAAAAGCTGATCCAAAAAGCGTTGAAATTTGAAAGAGAGTTACGACGTTCCCTAGGTTGTTTCGTGCCCATTTTCGAAGTTCATTGCTGTAATGAAGACTTAAAGGCTTCATAAAAGAAACATCAAGTGGGTGAAGTCTGTGAGAGCAAAGTGGTGGTAGACATAGCAACGAAACGCCACTCCCCCTCGCGTAATCTATAACCTCAAGGTTCTTCGTATGTGTTGAGTGGTCATCTAATATAAGAACCGGAAAGTCTTTTTATGCCTTATAAAATTCCACAGATTTTCGAAACCATACAAGAAATAACTCAGCAGTCATCTATCCAGTGCTATGCACCTCAGCTCAATCTCCTGGTGGCAATTCTAACTCAAATTCTTTCTGCTTCTTCTTTCGAGGAAAAATGAGCATCGGGGGCATGTAAGCTCCGCTTGCCAACATACAAATTAGGCAGGTTACAGTTTCGTCCCTTTCTGCGGGTGTTAATGATCCGACTTGAGTTACCCTTTTCAGACTATGGTCTTTGATTGGTCTTTAGGGTTCACTGAAATGCCCGTTTCATCGCAATTAACCCTGGAATGCTACCCGGGAGACACCTGTACCCCACTCACATGAAATATTTAAATTTCTTCCTAACAGATGGCGCCACATATCGCTGGCTTTTAGTAGTTTCATATTTCAGAGAGGTAGTTTCGCAATGACCTTCAACAGTAGAAGAAAGCAGTTCATTTAGCAGCTAGAGCTTGTGTGGGGTGCACCTGTACTCCAGGATAGCAATTGTGCTATTCTTCATATTTTTTCAAAAGGTATGTAGCAACGTTTCATTTATGATTTCAGTTTTCCACCCTTGTGTTTATAGTAGACTTCTATTTTATTTTTATTTTTTCTCTAGGAAACCATGAGTTCACAGAAAGTCTTCAACTTATCTATGGAAGAAGATGCTGTAGCAGCACTAAGAATTCTGTTTGAGTCTGAATCAGAGAACGAAGAAGGCATACAGGACAGTGATGAAGAAGTTGGTGTCATCTCTGATTTTGAAGATAAAATTGAAGATGAACAATTACAAAATCCATATTCATCAATCGATCAAACTGCTGCAGATTCATTCGATTCGGATTCTGATTCTTTACTTCAAGAAGAGCCGGGTGAAGGGGACAAACTGAAAATTGTTCAAGTTCCAACAAAGTTACAAAGAAAAAATGGTTTTCGATGGAGTGGACAAAAAGGGAAGCTGCATAGAGTACCTCAAAGAAATTTAGTTGTAAATTTACCAGGAAACAAAAATGCGGCTAAGAATATAATTTTAGGATTAGAAGCATGGGAATTATGTTTCACAAAGGAAAAATTGGACTGTATAGCTCAACATACCAACCAAGAAATGTCAAGGCAAAGATTGAAATATAAAAGTGAAAGGCTTACAGAAAATGATGCAGTTGAAGATGCCGTGACAAGTGTTAGACCATCATATACTCGAAACACCAATCCCAATGAACTTAAAGCTTTATTTGGCTTCCTGTATTATGCTGGTGTGATGAAGATGCACGGAGTGTTCAGAAAAGAACTTTTTGATAAAGACTCAGGAATTCCTATATTTCGTGCAACGATGTGTGAAGCTCGTTTTAGATATCTAATCATCTGTCTTCGCTTTGACAACAAAGAAACAATACCCTTCAGGAAACAAACTGATAGACTAGCTGCATTTAGAGAAGTATTCGAGAGATCTTTGAAGAAGATGCAACAGTTATATGTGCCTTCAGAGTACACAACAATTGATGAGCAGCTGGTGAGTTTTAGAGGACGGTGTCGCTTCAAAATGTACATACCATCTAAACCAGACAAATATGGCATAAAAATAGCTATGTCCTGTGACGCAAAGACATTTTATGTTATCGATGCAGAGGTTTACACAGGGAAAGGATCAACTCCAGACAATATTCCAGTGACTCACTATTACTGCGATAAGTTAACGTCTTCGTTCCAGAATACAAATAGAAATCTAACCATGGACAACTGGTTCACATCTGTTAGTACATCAAAATTCTTACTAGAAAAGAAGATAACTACTGTGGGAACGCTAAAAAAATAAGAAAGAAATACCTCCTTCCTTCTTAAAAGTAAAATCCCAAGAGAAAAATTCTGCAATGTTTGCATTCAGTGATCCATTAACGCTTCTTTCCTACTGTCCACCCAAAAATAAAAAGAAGATTGTTCTGCTACTTTCCACGATGCACTAGAAAGGCGATGATCCAGATTCAACTACTTTACCTGAAATGATTGAATTCTACAATCAAACCGAAGGCGGTGTTGACACCCTTGATCGGTTGTGTCATACATACTCCTGTTCCAGAAAAACGAGGCTCTGGCCATTGTGTCTTTTCTACAACTTTCTAAATATTGTAGGAGTGAATTCTATGATACTTCAGGCAGGCTCAGATGCACCAGTGAAAGAAGTAATGAAAAACAGACGTTCGTTTCTGAAAGCACTTGCCATGGATTTGGTGAAGCCTTATATGTTGAGTCGTTTGGGAGTACCAACTTTGCCTCGGGAACACCGTGAAACTATTTGTCGTTTCCAAATGGTGACTTACGAAGAAGTTGCTACCAGTAAACCCGAACCATCAGCCGGAAGATGGGCATAATGTGAAAGGTCGAGGGACAGAAAATCAAGGATAAAATGCGCTATGTCTAGAAAGTTCATTTGTTTAAACACCAAAAAAAATGTGCCTTAATTGTTCTTAACTTTTTTTCAATTTTTTCAAAGTTAAAATAGATTAAAACTTCGCTCTTTTTATGTTTGTTTTGAAAATAAAAAGTATATGCCTATTTCTGAAGCCTATTTCTCACATTTATTATTAGGGTACATATGTACCCCAGGGTACCATTCACATCATAAAAATGATGGGTAGCATTCCAGGGTTAAATATTTGAGAAGCCGTTAGTTTGTGCTTGTCGAGTTAGTTCGTTAACAATGAAAAAAACTATCGACAGCTACTTTATTAAAGCCCATGGCTCTTGCACCAGATGTTGCTTCGGCTTTGCGAACAGATAAAGTAGGATGTCTCTTAAGGAATCCATTGACTCAATCTACGCCTGCGATTCCATTTTTAAATTTATGACCAATGCCATTTCTTACTGACAACTGATAAGCTAAGCTACGCAAGTTCTTCATTGTTAGACCTAATGACCTAGCCTCCATAGTTTTTAAATAGTTAACGAGCACAAATTCCTGCTCTTCTGCAAATACGTTTTTAAATTTTCCAGCCGTTTTATCGATCTTGTAGTCAGGGTTTTCCTTTTTTTAAACGTATCTTTCCAGAGTAGACTCGGGAACATCAAACTGGTTCAAAGCCTTCAGATACCCATATTTTCCAGAAATAACCGCCTCGACAACATTGTTCATTTCCTCAGTAGACCATTATTGCCTATTTGTTTTTTTATACTCTCGAACCATCTGAAATCGAAAGAAAAAAAAAATAGGGGCGTACCAAAACGATCTCTTAGTTAAAAACATTGCGGGGCAGAATGGGGTACTACCCCATTCTGCCCCACCCGTTCCGCCCCAGGGAAACGATTTAGGTTAGGGACATAAGGTCACTCGAGAAAGATACGTAAACAAATGTTTAACTACAGGAAACTAAAGACAATTAAACGTAATTCAAGTATGTACTAACTATAGTTGTGATGTAAACAAGTATGTATACCTTACCTTGGTTACAAAATCATCAAAAGTTACAATACAGGAGCAAAAAATACCACAACGAAAACTGCTCCCACGAACGCTCGAGAAAACTATACTAAAGGGGCTGTCGAGGTTGAGTAGCAATACGTTGGTCTAGTTGTACTTATTGCCGGTGGCTGACAGCACCTCCTTAATACCTGAAAACGTCGAACTTCATTCTGCCCTGAACCTCGGTCTACCCAGGGTTCTCCTATATATATATATATATATATATATATATATATGTATGTATGTATGTATGTATGTATATATATATATATATATATATATATACATACATACATACATACATACATACATACATACATACATATATATATATATATATATATATATATATATATATATATATATATATATATATATATAATCTTTTTAAATTTTTCTCTACAATTACAAAAAAGGAAATTGGTAGCTATAGAGAAATTCATGGTAATCATGCAACCCATAATTCAATATATTTATTAATGGATACTCTCCATATCTTTTCAGAGGAAATAATTTAAAGTTCCCTTACATATTTCGAAATGCTCTTTATGGTAATAGGGAATATAGAGCAGGTATTTATTTAAAAGGTATAATAATCTATAATAGTATAGGTCTCCTTTATCTGCGTTATTACAGATTCCTATTACATAATTTCCATTTCTAGGAAGAGGAACGGAATAATAAAAGTAAAATTTTCAAGATCAATACTTAAATTTCATCAAAACGTTTGTGAATAGTACAGTATCGCAAGCAAAGCAAACAAAAGCTAAGTTTCTCAATGGTGAAGCATATTACTGTGACTAGCTGTCAATAGCTTTTATCAACCAGTTTATCAGTATCATCAGTTATCCTAATTTAGCTTTTATCTTCATTTAGTTTTAAAACAAATTTTCTAAATTTTTGAGCTATTAATATTAAACGATTTACGATATCCTATCAGATTTTTGTAGAACATTCTTCTGTACATTTAAGTTTGTATCTCAAAAACTTAGCAGCAAATAAAATGTCCCTTTACACCGTGATTATTCTTTGCTGTTTTAGCATTAGAATATCCCACACGATTGCCGACTTTGCTTCCAATCAGGTAACAGCAGAAGAAAATTTCCTGGGATCCGAACCTAAACCGTAGTGTATAAAGTAGAGAAGATAACCGCAATACCCTTGTTCAGTCTTCATAAAAGACATTTTTATTTTTATTTTAAAATAATTCATTGTAATAATTGTTTCATTTTAGTCATCCTATTGTTTGTAATTTGAATTCTAATTGTGTTTCTGGTCAATAGATGGCATCACTATGTAATCTTTTTTTTTACTTCAAGCTAAAATGTTTTTTATTCTGTTGTTGCACATCCGATTCTGAGCAATGGCAACAAAATGGCTAAGAAATGTTTAATATGTTGTGGTGTATATCCTATTCTAAGAAATGCCATGTAAGAATTCAAAAATCGCTATGTTGATTGCGATTCCGTTATTCTTTTTTTCCTAAAGATTCTGTGCAGATTATTGTTCAAACTGTTGACAATTTGCAGTCAATTATTCATTTAGTAAAACCTTATTCCGAAAGGTTATTCAGTGTGTCATGAATTCAACAGTTAATGTGTTAAATGAAGTCAAATATTAAATGCATTTTAAGGATACATGCATGGAACTAAATTTTTTAGTGTTGACTTATTATTCAAGTATTATTCAGATGACGTTAAAACCTTTATTAAAAGAAGTAAGAAGATTGATTAGTTGCACTTAAACAAGAATATTAAATATTTTTTTTTAATGGATTCTTATACAGTACACTAAGTTATATTAATGAAATAACTGACCCCACAACCCTGGTGGCAGAAGGTTGAACGTGATTTGTATAGCTGGTAAATTGTGCTGGTTTTCTACAGAGAGCCATGCCATGTCCAAAAACTCAAACAGATTAACTTTTAAGGTTGTTCATTGGTGTCTCATATGCTGCAGTATTCCAACAACATAAGAGACGCCAAAATTAAATTGTAACACTTTAAATTCTTCTTAAAGTTTTAGAGTAACATTTGAGTTTAGAGTTCATTTTTCGTTTGTATATATTTAGTATTAAGATATAGAAATTCTAAACTTAATATTTAAATTTATCTTATAACATATAAATTTAATAATTTTATAATCATTAGCATCCATCATCTCTGGCACGATAGCCCAGTTTTGGACGCAGCCAGCTTTAAAGTATTCTTCCATTCAGCTCTCTGTCGAACCAGGGTTTTCTATTTGTCATACGGATGACTTTAAAATCGTTGTCTACACAGTCACACCAAGTCTTGGTCTTCCCCTAGGACTAGAGTCATACGGTATGTGAACGAAATTCTTATTAGTTATTGTTGAGCAATGGTTCCTAACTTTTTGTTGGTCAGGGACCACTTGTCAAAAAAATTGTTGGGGACAATCTCCCACCTAACCATTTTAGAGGCAAAAATGGGCTTTATTTTCTGAATAAACAAACTATGTCGGATAAACAACTTTAAAAAAAGTTACAAAAAAAATGAATAGCAAAATTAACGTAAAAGAAAATCTTAATAGCAAGCTTCCGAAATCTTAATTAAAGACATTTTGGACAAATTGGGTATTGGTAAAGCAGTATTTTGGGTCTTCTTTTAAGGAAATCAGAATTAAAAAAAGTTCTTAAACAGCCTTATAATACATATCTTTAATATAGCTTACATAATTATATGTATGACTATATTAATTAAAATATCTACAAAAATATCCCTTGTGTGGAACGACAATGATTATATTCGGCTATCTGTTAAGGATTTAAAGAAAAAATTATAACCTTTTCCCGTATATATATATATATATATATAAATTGACAGGAAATCTATGAGTGTCTTCCAATGTTATTATTTTGTCGAATGGTGTATTAGGTAAAAGGTATAGCGGACTTAAATATCACGCTAATGTTAAATTGCAAGGGTGGCCAAACTGCGGCTGTTTCCCTTTTTTAGGCATTTGGTTCAACTATTATCTTTCCAAATAATTTATACAAAAATGCCCTATAAATTGCTGTCAGTGCAATCTCTACAACATACAGCTTTGAATCATAGTATTCTTTCTTTTGGTTGACAAAAATAAACCAACGCTTAATGTTGACAATTCAACATTTAACTGAATATCTACTAACTGCGACAATTCAATAAATGCAACGTTCATAAATTTGACAAATTTGAATAATTCGGTAAAACATTTAAAAAAATTATTAAACGCGTCAAAACTATTTAAGAGTTTTGAAAAATTATTTTTCTAACAATTGAAGAATGATATATAAGCAAACAAACAAACACACACACACACACACACACACACACACATATATATATATATATATATATATATATATATATATATATATATATATATATATATATAGTGCCATTAATACCAAGAGTAGTATTTATTTTAACATATTTATTAGTACTTTTAAGCATAAGTATGTACAATTTTATAATATTCCAAGAGGGACAGAGATTACTTCCTCCCGATTGCACTGTATTTGCTAGGCCTTTTGCACTAACCCAGAGCCTTGAACAAACTTATCGCCATAGAAACTGTTTCACTTGTAGCTAGGATACCTGTTGCTAGATCTGTTGCCACGATGAAAACACTGATTTGAGAAATCTTAGGTTATCACTTTAAAAAAAAAAAAAAAAAAAAAAAAATATATATATATATATATATATATATATATATATATATATATATATATGAAGCGAATTTCAATCGTTTTACTTCATTAACTTTGTCCTATCGCAATAGAGCATTATCCCTCAATTTGACCTAAATACCAAATTAATCTATTAGTTTTCCCCTTAAGCAAGCCACGCGCCTACAGTTTATATAACAAGAGTGTTCTAGAATATGACGTGATCCTCGTGAACTCATCCGAGGTGGCGTGATTGGGGTCAGGTATCACGTTTAAACCAATTGGAAGTTCAGTGCGCCTGTACTCAAGGACATAGAACTAGAGTTTCGCGTGTCTTCTTTGTCTGATCTCGGGCCTGGCAACATGTAGTTTTTGCGCTGCTGTTTTTTAACCATTATGTACAGCTCTGGCGGCTTTCGGAGTACTTGACTGTCAAAAATCTGATATATTCGTGTCTAAGTGTAAGGCATGACCAATGTTGTAAGGTGTCCAGTGAGTGATCCAAGAATAAAATAAGTTTAAGACGTTGGAAGTACGTTTTTCACTCCGGACTCCCTGTGTGTGCCTTCCCCAGCAGCTCTCCATGACACACCCCGGATCCGAAAAGCTATGAGGTCAGGCCTGTATTCCATTTCTACTCTGGTTCGACATCTCTCTTTTGGATTCATTATATATATATATATATATATATATATATATATATATATATATATATATATATATATATATATATATATATATATATATATATATATATATATATATATATATATATATATATATATATATATATATATATATATATATATATATACAGGGCTCGGTGTAAAGTAAATGCGCCGGAACGGCGTTCCGGTACTTCTCTTTAGGAAAAAAAGATTTTTGATAGTTAAAAACATTTGTTTTATCATTTTTATTACTTTTATTACTTTACTACAACACATTTTTGTACTTGTTTTGCAAAATAAAACTTCGAATCAAATAAATTGTTCAAGTTTTTGTATTACCAAAGGTTTCTTGATTTCAAACCAATAATTTGGAATGTCCCCACACAACCTGGAAGGTTACAGATCCGGCACTTCTATTTCTAGAAATTGAGCACTGTATATTTACATATATATATATATATATATATATATATATATATATATATATATATATTTATATATACATACAGTGGAATCTCGATCGATCGTTCCCCGAACGATCGTTTTCCCGTATGCATCGTTTATTTCACCCAGTCCCGAATAAATTCCATAGAAAACAAACAAAGTCAGACCGCATGGATCGTTCCTCGATCCATCATTTTCCAGCAATATTCGTTCAGAATATCGAAGCTTTACATTAATTTATCGTATCGATCGTTTTTTCATAATAACTGAACCTGAATTATAAATGCCTGGATTGAGCTAGAATGATGTTCTAATTAAACAATGAGCAGAACATTTGAGATGCACGGTCTCGTATTATTGCTCTCTCCTGTATAGCCTGTTTTCGCGTTATTGTACTACTCCCATTATTTGTTCGTCGTTTGTATTCCTTAATTCTTTAGTCCCTGGAGTACCCTATTTTCGGCAACTCATTCCAAATTCTACGACTATTCAACATTTCTGTTCTTATCAGCAATGGCTCACAGTCAGCCGACCTGAGCAGTTCCTGCTGTCCTCTGGCTTTTCTCTAGCCTTGGGAGGGAGGCTCCCTGGTGTTTGGTCTGGGGTGTAAGAAGTTTTTGATTGCTGCAGTTTTACACTGGCCGATGAGGTTTTCACCCGGAAGCAGAACTTCCTGGTGGTCTTATGTCGGACCCCATCCATTGTAATAGAATGGTTCTAGTTACAAACGATTCATGGGTGCCGCTTCTTTATACTATCTAACAATAACCGATACCGAAAATAATGCAATTTTCCACCAGAAAAAATACTGTTTACTTGTGGAGAGAAAACCACCAAAAAACAAACGACGATTAAGTACTTTTATTTGAATCAAAATTCCTGTGTATCTACCTGAATTTCTTTTTTTATTATTATTATCATGGATTTCAGTACAACTTTGTAATTTTATCTTCAGTTACATTACAGGTATGTATGCATTTATGTATGTGAGTAAGTATATTTTAGGGATATTAAACTGTAAGGTATGTTAATATTTTTTTGTGTGTTGCAACATCTATCGTTTTCCCGTATCCATCGTTTAGTTCAGTTAGTCCTTTCAAAAACGATAGATCGAAACTCCACTGTATATATATATATATATATATATATATATATATATATATATATATATATATATATATTAATTATCAAAATATTAAGAAAAACAGCGCTTTAAATTTCTTTCAATCCAATATAACCTTTATCTCTTTCTGTCTCTTGTAAGTATATAGATATACACAAATGACTCTTAACACAGACACCTGGTATATTATTCTGGTTTGAGTTTTGAAAGTATACTTTTATTATTTTTAATGAAAAATCACCAGGTACATCCGAATTTAAGATTAAATTTCTTAGTTGTAACAAATTTCGAATTTTTAATTCCAACACTCTTTCACAAATCTTTTGACAGTGGATCGACAAAAACGAGGAAGGTTACATTGGGAAACAACGAACGAGAATTGAGGTTTAAGTCATTTTATTTCCAACTTGGCAGGTACATTGCCCTAAATTCTCGATATCATTCTTTCTGAACTCCAGATATATGCACTATATTTTTCAATTTACTTGCTCACAAAACTTTCCATACAAATCCATAGTAATTATTTGACAGATAGTTGATTCGAGTGTATAAAAATACATATATTTCTCTTACTACCGAATCCTGATGTTTGTTGAATTATAACAAGAAAAAATTATTTACTATGGAAAATTTGTCTGTGAATAAAGCATAAATATTACTGATTATCAGGCAACGCCTTATTTTTTTAGGAAAATTTATTTGAAAAAAATACCAAAAGCCAGTGAATCGAGGTAGAGAACAGAAAAAACTTTATGTATCCATTATAAATAATTGTAAATTACGCGTTGTAGGAATTTCAATGTCCCAATCAGCTTTTACCCTCACTGACGGAACTCCTACACTGTAAAACATGCTAAGCAAAATGGCCTAAATTACTGC
This sequence comes from Dolomedes plantarius, assembly GCA_907164885.2. Lineage (NCBI taxonomy): Eukaryota > Metazoa > Arthropoda > Arachnida > Araneae > Dolomedidae > Dolomedes > Dolomedes plantarius. The sequence goes on from OU015496.1 coordinate 135,419,947, forward strand.
TTTGCTTAATTTATAGTCATCTATTGAGAATGTCATGTTTCTACTCCCCAAGCGTATATTCAATTAGAAAATAAATGGATTTGCCCCTCAGTTGACATAGAATTTTTGAGAGTTATATATGTGCTGATTCCGTCATCAAGGGGAACTAGTTTTGTATGGTATATTCTTGATATACTCATATAGCTCATTTATTTTTGAGAATATTTTGAATACTCTTCAAGTAAATAATATTTCCTGCTCTGAATCACCTTCTCTTATGAACATTTGTCGCCTAATGCATATGCAAATGGTCAGAGTCGTTGTTGGGAAATGCATTCTGCGTTGCAAAGGATGTTCCGAGGCATTATTAAATGTGTTCCTAGGTCTTCCAAGTCATTATTAATTAAACACTGATGGAATAAGAAGTTCATTTGAAGTGAAGGTTATGACCTAGAAGCTTTTAGTAAAGGAAAATCATCTATTGTTGTTTATTTCGTGATCAAAACTTAAAAGTCATCACTTAACATCAAGATAATCTCTTGCATAATCTGGTAGTTCAGTTTAGAAATATTATCATAGGATGCCGTAGAGAAAAAAGTCGGTTCTAGATAAGGTTGCCAGAATATATCTTTTAAAGAAAATCTTCTTTAAATTGAATAGTCCTCATTTGTCAATAAAAACTATTTATATCAGTTATTACCTATAGCAACTCAATTTTTAAGGGATTAATCAAAGCTAAGACTTGTTTTCAGTTTGGTGAATATTTTTCAATTATATAATTATTACTATTAGCTATTACTACTTTGAATTTGTTGATTTTTTTTATTCATAAATCTTCTGTTGTATTTGATAGAGTTAATCATATTTAAATTAAAACTTTTTTCCACATAATATACTTCTATTTATATAATAAATTTAAGTTATTGTTGATGGATCTGAATAAATATTATATTCGCATATTTTCATACACCGTCCTCTTCACATTATTATTATTATTATTATTATTATTATTATTATTATCATCATTTTGAAAAGTCCTATTTGTATACTTTCAACATTTGACAACCTTAGTGCTAGGCCATAATACGTTTACAGCCAGAAAAGAATTAAGAATGAAAAAGAGGGTCGTTGCAAAGTTAATTTAATTTTCACAAATACCATTCAGTTCCTAAGATTTTGAAATTAAACCTTCAGGGTCCTTCAAAAGTTAAAGAAAAAGCTTCAAAAGTTAAAGTTAAGGTCCTTTAAAAGTTAAAGCTCTTCGTCAGTGTGGGGTCGTTGTTCTCGTCAATGATGACATTGGGGCCACCGTATAGTTGAATAAACACCATCTCTGGTGCTAAGGCAGTTTTGACAGATAACACGCAGAGGTTATATAGGAGGTCTCGTATCATCTCCCACCCTCAACGACTTCAAAAAAGGATTTTACGGTTCACGGATTTAACATGCCTGTACGATCATTAAGAATATTTAAGAATAGATAAAAAAGAACAATACACAAAACTTTCCAATTAGTTATATGAGATTTATTTTGTTAATGGAATTTATAAATAAAACAAATGCGATGCAATGGGAATTAATTTTCAATACTAAGCTTAGAATTCACTTACCAAAAATGGTGTGGTTGAATAGTTTAAGGAAATCGATAGGTTTTTGCCATAAATGCGTTTAATAAAATGCCATAATGTGATTTTATAAAAAACCTAGATGTTCCGATTTTAAAAAAAAATTTAAATTTCTCAAAAAATGGATGAATTAGGATAACAGAATAGCAAAAGGGGTTTTCAAGAAAATCACCACATTAACTCGTAGAACAACCAAAAAAAAAAACAACCCGAAGCAAAAATTACCCAAAATGCATGTTTTTTCACAATGAAGAGATAAAATAAGAAAAATTCCATTAAGTTTAAAGCAATAGATGTATAAACAAATTATTCCAAAAATTCTTAAAAATCAAGAAATTAATTTACCAATTTAAACATTAATCTTTAAGCTATTAATTCTAATACATAATAAATATAATTTTTAAACATAAAGCAAAACAATTTTGGCAGGTACTGCCATCTTTTGACAGAAAGGTGAAGCAATGCTGAACAATGCCCATATCCGGCCTAGACATTAAGATATTGAATGGCACTAGTTGGGATTCGAACCGAGGATCCTTAGTTCCAAGCCCAACACGCTACCACAGAACTACCTCGGGTCACCACTCATTTATAGTTATGACTAACCCATGCTAAGTGACACTTGTTTAACCAGTTTGTCACTGAACGCAAACACTAAATTGCTATTTCATTTACCATCTGGGGCATCTGGGGGTATCGTACCCTCTCCCACCCTCTCTGACCTCGTAGAATTATTTTTAGGTCTACGAATTTAACTTGCCCATACCCAGCCAAGATTCGAAGGTATTGAAGGGAGTTCGTCGGGATTCGAACAGGACACTTCCAGCTTTAAGCAAGAACGCGCTACCTCTAGGCTACCTCAGGCCCTAACAGAAAAATGTCAAATGTCTTATTTCACATAATCAGGTCTAAAGAATAATCTTATATTTTCTCGAAATATACACCTTTTACGAAAAAGTAATAAAAATGTTTGGTAAACTTTAAGCTGCAGCGTAATTTGAAATTTTACTAACTTATAAATATACTATCGATAACGAGCTACGTCAAACTAAAATATTCATTTCCTAATGCAAGTTAAATTATTTCACGCTATCAGACACAGACGATTCTTTGTAATGCGTATAAATATATTAATCGACGCCAAAAGGGTTTAGTTCTCATACGTACTTTCTTAGAATAATTTAATAGTCAGTGGTTTTCTGATTTAAATTTAATCATAAATATTTTAGTATTAATAGTTATATAGTATCTTTCTAAAAATTTGCTGTTATTTTACTAGTGTTCATTATTAAACAATGATTAACTATTTTTTAAAATCCTTTATATTTAATATTGTTTCAAGGAAAGCGTTTAAATATTCATAACGTCTCTCTTATGAAACTGTTTTGGTTTATGTACAAAATTTTTCTTTTTACAAGCACTGTTTGTCATCTTTACACACATTTTTTCCTTTTTCAAAGTTTTTAAAAAGCATATTTTTCCAAGCACATTTTCTTGGTAAGAATCATATATTAAATTTTAGTAAGATAAACACATATTAATAAGTTGTTATTTTCTATTATGAAATAAATATTTTAGTATTAATAGTTCTATAGTATCTTTCTAAAAATATTGCTCTTCTTTTACCAGTGTTCATTATTAAATAATAATTAACTATTTTTTTTCAAAATCCTTTATACTTGATATAGTTTCAAAGAAAGCGTTTAATTATCCATAACGTCTCTTTTATGAAGCAAATTTTGTTTATGTACAAACTTTTTCTTCTTACCAGCACTGTCTTTACAAACTTTTTCCTCTTACAAGCACAAGTCTTCTTTATGCACATTTTTTCCTTATTCAAAGTTTTAAAAAAGCATCTTTTTCTCGAATACATATCCGTGGTAGAAACAGATATTTGATTTTAATAAAATAAACACATATTAATAAGTTGTTATTTTCTGTTATGAAATAAATATTTTAGTATTAATAGTTCTACATTATCTTTCTAAAAAATTACTCTTCTTTTACCAGTGTTCATTATTAAACAATAATTAACTAATTTTATCAAATTCCTTTAGATTTCATATAGTTTCAAAGAAAGCGTTTAAATATTCATGAGTCTCTTTAACGAAACAATTTTGGTTTACGTACAAACTTTTTGGTTTATGTACAAACTTTTTCTTCTTACAAGCACTGTTTGTCTTCGTTATACGCATTTTTCCTTATTCAAAGTTTTAAAAAAAAATATATTTTTCCAAGCACATTTTCTTTGTAGAAACAGATATATAGTTTTAATATGATAAACACATATTAATAAGTTATTATTTTCTATTATGAAAGGAAATTTTCACAGAAAACGATGGGGAAAAAATGTAAGAACGCAAATATAAAACAATCTGGGGTATTTACGCGTTTGCATCCCAGACTTTCAGAAATGATTTTGAAAGAAGTTCAATGTGTGTTTTTTTTTATTCAAACTGTCTACTAAAAAGTATTAATACTTTATCTATTTCCCGTGGGTTGTTACTCGTAATTTTAAACTTTTGTTATTAACAGATCATAAAAAAGATACTTTACGGTTTTTCCCTCCAATAAATTAATGTTTAGGAAACAACAACAACAAGCCAAAAAAATTCTGTTTTTTTTCTGTTTTATTCCCTGCAGTATCAAATGTTGTTTTGATGGTAACTTTATACATAGTTTCGCAGTTATTACTTGAAGAAAGTTTTCTATGGCATGGGAAAATTAATAACGTAAAAAAACATGTATTGAAATAAGCACATATGAAAAATATTTTTCTTGGGGTAAGATTCAGTGTAGCGCATCATCTTTCACAAAGAATTAACGGAAGGAATTACCAATAAATGCCTTTGATGCTTTACAAAGGCTTAATTTCTTTCTGTAACTGGTGGTGTGTTTTTGTATAAAGGCAGGCAAGTTAAGAATATTATAATGTGCTTATCAGCTTCTTCCCTTCATTTCATTCATTTTCTTTATTGTAGGATAAATTACCACTGTTAGGTTAATTTAAACATTTTTTTAAAATTTTATCTGAAAATTAGGTTTTTGAAATCTATTTACCTTTTCTTTGGAAATAATTGGACATAATTTAGTTTTGAGCAACCATCTTTTAAGTCCTGGACGTTTTAAAGGGCTTTTTTTAGCTTTTACATCTTCTTTGGACTTAAGATGACAATAGCTTTAATTGCAAAAGTATATATATATATATATATATATATATATATATATATATATATTGTGAATACTTATATACTTAAAATACATTTGCATATAACAGCAGAAGTTTCTTTGCATACGTAATTCATTTCTTAATATCAGAGTTCCTTGTTTAATTCCCATAGTTTGTAAGATATTACAGCATATATATGAACAGTACAGTATATATATAACTACTGCAACTGATTTATTCAAAATTTGGAAATTTTTGAATAAGATGTAAATAATTTGGAAATTTTGAATAAGATGTAATAATATTTTGAATAAGATGTAAATATAAATTTTTGAATAAGATGTAAGTGGATTACAGCAAAAAACATTTCCATGAAAAGTTTTTATACCCTGCCTGAATATTAGGAGCTAATTAAGCATTTCATTAAGCATACTTTCTTTACCCGGACTATTCTCTCATTAGCAGTAAATGATTTAGTCATTCTGAGACACCTCTATCTTTCACAGATTGATGAACACTTTTAATTTTTACATTACGAACTAATGAACTAAATTATTCACTTCATCGACTGAGGAAGATGCATGCACACACACACACACACACACACACACACACATATATATATATATATATATATATATATATATACAGGTGGTTATCAAAATAATGGAAACACCTATATATATTAGTGGTGTTTATGAATGTGCTTCATATTCCTTAAAAAACAAGTCTGGCCACCAGTATTTTTTTATATAATATAGTGTATATATTATTCTACTGTCAGATAGCAGTAATGACGCTAAGAGCATCGTGCTTTTTTGGGGGGCGGGGGGCAGCTTAAAATATAAAATCTAGCAGACATTGCGAAAAGGGCAAATTTTTGGGGCGCGTTTAAATTGGAGTATCTGTTGCGGGAACCTCCAGGTAAATGGGTGTTTTTCGAGCTATGGTATCGAAAGTCATGATAGCTACAGAGTTCACGGAAAAAAGTCCTTTGCCAAACAGAATAATGGACAAAAGGGAGAGCTGAGTGAAAGAGACGGACGAGGTATTGAAGCGGATTGCGACATGAAGAAAGAAAACAATTGCAACCAAAATGACCGAAAGCTCAATCTGCATCTGCATCTTCCGGTATCAACCATTTGAGGTAGAAGGGAACTTCACAAACAAAGCATTTAGGGAAGAGTAGCTATTCCCAAGCTACTTGTAATAGATGCCAATATAAAATATTGCCCCCAATGGTGCCAGGAGCGCAATTCCTGGTCGAGAAATATGTAAAAAAACGGTTTAGTCCGACGAATTATTGTTCGCATTGTTCTTTGCAAAAGGAAGTGTGTATGTCTGGAGAATACCTATACAAGCATAAGATTCTGGCTGTCCCATCACAACTGTCAGTCATGGACGTAGATCTATCGGGGTTTGGGATAGCATCTAACGGTTTTCTTCAGGCCGTATTGTATGTCTAAAAGGGATATAGAATGGAAAGGACTATTTCGAAATTTTAGCTCACTAGTCCATCACCCTATAGTGCAAACATTGTTTCTTGCAGGAGATGGCGTTTCCAGGATGATAATCCACCTATACATACAGCTAACTCTATCAAGTATTGGTTTGAAGAGCATGAAAATGAAGTCAAATATCTCATCTTGCCCAGTACAACCCCAGCTATATATCATCCATACACTGTGACAGTGTGTATAAGCAGATAGAGCCAGGTATCGATATCCACCACAGCATCTCTTCAGGATTTATCATGATTTTTCCCTGAAAAATGGTATAATATATTCTTAACCACTATTTATGACTTGTGTAATCCAATTCCAATGTGAATCAGGTGATATTACATGACAAACGTGATCCTGCGCCGTATTAATAAAGGTTTTCATGATGTTTCTGAGTGTTTCCATTATTTTTATAACCCCCTGTATATCTATGTAGGTATGTATATATACACATACATATATACACACACACATATAATATATGTGTGTGTGTGTGTGTGTGACAAATTTCCCCAGTTACTACTAACCGGACGATTAAAAATTCACGATCCCTTCTCCCCCAATAAACGATGCCGCGCTACCAAAGACAAAGTCAAAGCTGACCCCGCTCTGAGGGCAAGCGAAAATGTACACATAAGCAGTTTTGACTGATTCTCGGCTAAAGCTGTCGTGGTTGCGATTATTTATAAGAAATATCCCCGCGTGTGCTGTACCTTGTCTGCTTGATATTTCTATATTTGTGCGTGTCTATATGTTATTTGTGCTGATTATAATATGTTGTTAAACGTCTTAACAGACAATCTTTAATGTCGTTTAATCCATACGCTGACAGGAGCAAACGACGAATGGGATAACAATTTCTGATATATATATATATATATATATATACACTCATGGACAAAAAAATTAGCGCACCAAGAAAGAGTCGTCAAAATGAAACGAAATTTTACATACGTAATGACTACTTTGATATAAGTAAATGATAAGAAAATCAAAGAAAAATGATAATTTATTTCAGAGAAAAAGGCAAAAGAACGGAGGAGTTAATACTCCGTTAGACCCTGTCTAGCGCGAATGCACGATGCGATACGATCGGGCATTGAGTCATACAAGTTCTGTATGATGTCTTGAGACATTTCGTTCCATATTTGCTGTAACCTTGCCTCTAGTTCGTTCAAACTCGTGGGATGCCCAACTCGTTGTCCCAAATGATCCCAGATATGCTCGATTGGAGACAAATCTGGGGATCGGGCAGGCCAAGGAAGGGTTTAACAGTGCGGAGACAGTCTTGTGACACCCTTGCCGCATGAGGCCGAGCATTGTCTTGTTGAAAAATGGCTCCTGGGAGCCGTTGCATGAGTGACAACACATGTGGTTGCAGGATTTCATGAACATACCGCTGGGCTGTCACGGTGCCACGGAACAATACTAGGGGTGACCGTGTATTGTAGGCAATGGCACCCCATACCATCACACCAGCTGTGGGAGCGATGTGTCGCTGTACAGCAAAGGCAGGATTGAAGCGTTCACGACGGGCTCTCCACACACGAAAACGATTGTCATCACTGCCGAGATTGAATCTGGATTCGTCGCTAAAGACGACCTGGTTCCATTCCGCTGCAGTCCAGTTTCCTCGTGCGCGGCAAAACTCCAAACGGAGGCGTCGATGGGTGGGCGTCAAGGGCAGCACACGTAATGGGCGCCGCGATACCAACTGTCTTTCAGCCAGGCGCCTTCGTATGGTTCGAGAAGACACAGAGGCCCCTAGTGAAGGTGCTACCTGTGCCTGGATGGCGGCCGATGAAGCAGTTGGCTGTACGCGTACATTTCTTATGATGTGGAGGTCTTCTCGACGACTGGTCTGTCGAGGGCGTCCTGAGCCTGGTCTTCATGTACATGACATCTCTCGGGTCCACTGGTTCCAACACCTCCTCACAACACAATCAGAGCGGCCTAATTGACGAGCTACTCGCCTAGCTGACCACCCAGCTTCCATCATCCCGATGATTCTCCCCCTCTCAAACTGCGAAAACTCCTTATATTGTCTTCGAACACGGCGTAGTGGCATGTCTATCTCAGCTCTTCCCTTGTAAATGATTCAGCACACTCAAACAAGCTTTGGTTACCTGTTTTATACTCCACAGATTACGATGTTCAACGCCCTCTACCGGCTATACGTAATGCGCAATCAAGCTGCATTTCTAATCATTTGCATATCTCCCCGACATGTACCCTCATTGCAAGTTTCGTTACGATCCCGCAATTATTTCTTGGTGGGCTAATTTTTTTATCCATGAGTGTATATACATATATATATATATTTATAATAAATAGGACGATAAATATATATAATTGATGTAGAAAAAAATATTTATATTTATAAAAAAATCGTAAGGGATAATTTTATAGACAAAATAATGTCCAATCGTCTGCCGCATTAGCAAGAAAAAAAAAATTTTTTTTTGTCTGTTTAGTTGTTGTGCACGTGACGATACATTTATTTAAAGTACCGGAAAAAGAAATCACGTGATCAACATTTAATAAATTAAATTCTAAAAATTAATTTTTAAAAATTCACCAAAAATCAGAAAATAGAGGTAAAGATTCGAAAAAGATTTCATTTTAAAAGAATTTTTATGATCTTTCTCGCGATATAAATTTTATAACCCTCAAATTTTAATTTTAAATGCAAACTTAAAGACAGTTACAAAAAAAGCTTAAAAATTTAATTTTAAAAAATCTAAGAAGAATTTTTTTTAAATCTTTCTTAGTGCACCCCTTAGTGCATCAAGACAAACAATATTATATAGGAAACTTAGGGTCCCAAACGTCTTCCAAGGGAGATAGACGCCATTAAAGTTTAGGGTCCGAAATTTCAAATAATCATAAAAAACGGGAAAATTTGTCGATTCGTTTGCTGTTTTAGCTTAAATTATTCTTTATGTCAAGATTTTCTGGAAAATGAATTTTAAAGATAAAGTTTAAAAAATGCCGATAGAGGGCGCTTTAGACTTTGGAGTAACAAACAACTATTTTTTACTGTTATTTTTTGTATCAGATTAAATGCTTTCAAAAGCTTAGACTTAAACTTAAATCTTGAGCTCAAAATCTGAATCTTTGGGGATGGTTATGTCGCGAAAACTCAACAGTGTTCAGGAGGTGAAATTTGAACCCACCTCCTCCCCTGTATGCAGTTCAGTTATTCACGATTTTGGATGCTGGGTCGTAGACCGGGCAGCAACTATTACCCACTAAACGTAAAATAAACGAGAGAGGGATGACAAAAATGTGTGGGCCGGAATTATCCACGATCATTTGATCGGGTCATATCTTCTGCCAAGGCACCTGGACGGCGGAACGTATCTGGTATTCCTACAAGAGGTGCTTCCAGTTCTGCTGCAAAGTGTTCCAGCCAACATAAAGGCTCGTATGTGGTTCCAACATGATGGAGCGCCTGCACATTTCAGCGCAAATGTGAGAAGTGCATTGGATACAGCATATCCATGGCGATGGATTGGACGGGGTGGTCCGGTAAATTGGCCGGCATGCTCGCCTGACCTCTCCTGTCTAGATTTCTTCCTCTGGGGCCATATGAAGAGTCTTGTTTACGCAAGCCCTGTCGACTCCAACGAGGAACTGGTTGCGAGAATTGCCGTCGTAGCAGGCGATATCCGGGAGATGCCCGGGGTATTTGCTAATGTTCGAAAGTCCCTCCGCCGGCGGTGTGAGGCCTGCATCCTTTCTGGTGGGCGCTCTTTCGAGCAGTTTTTGTGATTCCACAAGAAAATCATGCGTGTACCATTTTCTACGTGTCATCATTCATTCGACCTTCATTCATGCGCACGACGTGCGTACATCAAATTGTTTTTTTTTTTATTTCGAGAGGAGAAATTGACCATGTCTAGTATTATAAATAAATTTTTTAATTTTGTCATCCCTCTCTGGTTTATTTTACGTCTAGGAGGTAGTAGTTGCTGCCTGGTCTACGACACAAAATCCTACGACACCAAGATCGGGAATAACTGAACTCTGTTCAGGAGGGAGGGAGTTTCAAATTTCAACACCTGAACACAATTCCGTTTGCACTACTTAACCACCCCCAACGAATCAGATTTTGAGCTCAAAATTTCAGTTTAAAGCTAAGCTTTTGAAAGCATTTAATGTGATAAAAAAAATAACGGTAAAAAATAGTTGTTCGTTACTCCAAAGTCTAAAGCGCCATCTATCGACATTTTTTTTTACTTTATCTTTACATTATTTTTCAAGAAAAAACTGACAAAAAAATTAATTTTAGCTAAAACCGCTAACGAATTGACCCATTTTTCCGTTTTTTATAATCATTTGAAATTTTGGACCCTTAACTTTCATGGCGTCTATCTCCTTTGGAAGACGTTTGGGACCCTAAGTTTCTTATATAATATTGTTTGTCTTGATGTGTACTATCACCCCTTAAAGTTTTGCCCAAGAGTTTCGTTACACCCTGTATATATATATATATATATATATATATATATATACCTACCAGATGTACCAAAAATGACCGACGATTTGAAAAATCAATTAAAGAAAAACGAAAGGCGATAGAAATGTACGGTTTACTGCATTGTGCTTAGGTAACCAGGGAATTTATTCTCACCAATGTTCAAAATTTGTTACAAAGTTCGTCAACAGATGACGCTGCTGACTGGAAAACTATAAAACAATGTTTTCAAAATAACCACCGTTTGCAGCAACAACGTGGCGCAGTCTGGGGACAAAATCGAAGTCGCAGGTGCAAACATTTCAGTTTGAATGTTCTCACAAGCAGCAGAGATGTATTGTTCCAGTTCATGTACAGTTTGTGGATTGTGACGTTACACCTGGTCTTCCAAGTACCCCCAAAGAAAAAAATCGCATGGCGTCATATCTGGCGAAAATTTAGGCCAATACATGCAACTTTGCGTATGCTTCTCGTAGTCAAGTACAATGACACGATCACCGAAATGTTCGCTGAGAAAAGCGAACACTGCAGCCGAACTGGAAGAATATATCTCTGCTGCTTGTCAGAACATTCAAACTGAAATGTTTGCACGGGCATCTGCGAATTTTGTCCTCAGACTGCGCCACATTGTTGCTCCAAACGGTGGTTATTTTGAAAACATTGTTTTATAGTTTTCCCAGTCAGCAGCGCCATCTGTTGACGAACTTTGTAACTAATTTTGAAAATTGGTGAGAATAAATTCCCTGGTTACCTAAGCAGAATGCAGCAAACCGTACAAATCTATCGCCTTCCGCTGTTCTTTAATTGATTTTTCAAATCGTCGACCATTTTTGGGACACCCGGTATATATATATATATATATATATATATATATATATATATATATATATATATATATATATATATATATATATATATATATATATATATATATATATATGTATATATATATACGAGGGTTGGGGCAAAAGTCATGGCAACTATTTTTTTTCTTGAAGATACAGTCCGGTTGGAAAAAACTGACATATACATACGGAAGGACAAGGTCTTAACTACATGTGTGGACAATGAATAGCACTGAAATATCGTAACACACTAATTTATTTCGGTAGTATACAGGGCAATATGGCCTTCACCGTGCAAAAGAATGATAACACAGTACACATAAAGCTGACATGACAAACCTGGGCCGAAAAACCCTCAATGTAGTCCCCTGCTAGTGTCACCACACGCTGCCAACGATGTGGGAGGCGCTGAATACCATCAGCCTTAGCATTTGCCGCACCATGTGTGAATCCGGCCATCTGTTGGCGCACAGCATTAGCAATGTCCTCTCGTGTTGCAAACCGGCTACCAAGTATTGGTTCCTTAATCTTGGGAATGAGATCAAAGTCACAGGGCGAAAGATCAGGAGAGTACGGTGGATGCTCCAATTCTTCCCATCCCCAACGTCGGAATAGCTGCCATACACACCCTGCTCTATGAGGTCTTGCATTGTCGTGCAGGATTATTGCACTGTCCACAAGATCCGGACGTTTATCCCGAACTCCACGACGTACCTGTCGCACCAGGAAGTCCCTGTAGTACTGTGCGGTCACTGTTCTGCCATGAGGAACAAAGTGACAAACAATGACACCCCTGACGTCATACGCGACAATCACCATCATTTTGACTGGGGAAGGATTCTGACGGATCTTCTGCTGCCTTGGTGATCCAGGATGTCGCCACTCCGCGGACTGACGTTTCAGTTCTGGTTCGTATGCCCTGGCCCAAAATTCATCGATGGCGATTATTCGTGACAAGAATTGATCGCCGTCCTGTTGCCAGCGTACAAAGTGGTCGGAGCATATTGCATAGCGCACCCACCTTTGAACTTCCGTCAGTGCATGCGGTACCCACCGCGAAGCGATTTTGCGTAGCTGTAGCTCATTACGCAATATTATGTGGACGGTGCGTTTCTCGATGCCACTGGCCCTCCCTAACTCCAGTAACGTCCATCGTCTGTCTTCATCCATGAGGTGCTCGATGACGGCACGTGCGAAGTCGGTCCGCACACTCACCGGTCGTCCCGAACGTTGCTCATCACTGGTTGACACACGTCCTTGCTGAAACTTTCCTACCCACCGTGCTACTGTATGATATGGTAGGGCATTATTCCCAAGGGCTTCTACTAATTCACTGTGACATTCCATCGCATTTCTCCCTCGGAGAACGGCTATTTTGATGTAAGCGCGCTGTTAATTCCATCTCGCACGACACTCACCAACTGACTGATTTCAGAGTCCTCGCTGCGCTACTACCAGATATCACAGAGCCATTTGTTGTTCTGCATACACACTATGCCTGGAGAACTTCCACACGACACATATACGTTTGTGATCCGTTCACATATCTACAAGAAAAAAAAATGTTGCCATGACTTATGCCCAAACCCTCGTATATATATATATATATATATATATATATATATATATATATATATATATATATATATATATATATATATATATATATATATATATATATATATATATATATATTGTATTTTATGAGTTAGGCTTAACAAGTTAAAAGTAAAGTTCAAAAAGTTTATTTGCTGTCTAAACCCAAATAATTTTCATTAAAACAAAGTAATATCGACGCAAATCAACTTTATTTCGATTTTTAGACGGCTGTAATACAAGCAATCATTCGAAATTTAAACACGAGTGAATCATTCATTCACCGTGATTCATTCATCGTCGTTAATTTAAGAAAAATTGAATCAGAGAATCTTGTAAGGTATACATAAGATTCGATTCACAAGAATCGAACATTTGAGTGACTGAATTAAAGAAGCTGCTTGAGATATGCTAATTTCGGCATACGCGCTTGGTATAAATACCATGCAGCTTGATTAAAGAGAAGAAGGTTTTGTTAAGGTTGATAGATAAGCCAGTTAAGGGAGCTACGAGGAAAGCAGCTCCAGGTGCTATCCTGCGCGAGTGCTTAGGGGGCCCAAAGTTTACGTGGCAGTACTGCTGGTTTGACTCTCTGCTGGTTTGTGAGTATTTGCAAAGTGTATTTCTATTGAATGTTAATATATATTCCGTACAAGTAGTACGTATGCTTATTGCTGTAAAAGCAAATTCTATATATGCAACGAATTCAATAAACATTGTTTCATGTATAAACTGTGTTTGTATCAAATTCATTAAGAGTGCCACTTCAAATTATATACACCCAAGTCTGGGTAGAAGTGAGCTATATACTCTACAATCTTCTTCACAATAAAACAGTTTTTCATTATATTATTACTATAATATATATATTTATATTTTAACCATATAATATATATATATTAACGAGATATTACAATAATGTCAAACTTAGTATTTTCGGAAAATTGCAAACTCGACGCATGCGTAGTGATATGTTCAAAACTGTCTGTATGGTCGAAATGAATATTTCCAAATTGCCAACACACGTGGCTTTCATGTGCTCACGTGTGGCTTTTATGTGATTTTTCGTAAAGCATTCTATTCGATGATAGTGTTTTTAATTTCTATTTATTATTGTATTTTTGCACGTGAGTAATTTGTATGAGTTTTTATCTGATTTTTCTTTAGTTTATATATTTTATTTTTACTTAATATATCTATACATAGCATATTTATACATGTATATAGCGTAATACATGAATGTATAATATATTTATATTAAATTAAAATAGATTGAATTAGATATTTAAATTTGAATTTATTCTTATTTATTGAAATAGTTTGCAAAAATTTTTTGCACGTGAGTAATTTGTAGGATTTTTTAATCTGTTTTTTTTAGTTTATATATATTTTACATAGCATATTTATATCATTTTAGTTAGATTATATACATAGCATATTAGTTAGATTGTGCAAGTCGGATTGAAAAATAAGCAGTAAGAATGCTTTTTTTCCAAGAAGGAAGCCTTTTTTTAAAATTATAAACTCGGATCATACCATCTCGGACTATCACAACATTTATAATTATAACATCTGATTGAAAAACTAATATGTTGTAAAATTTTTATATTTTAAGAAGGTTATGAATCTTTTTCTTATTGGAACTGTTCAATTATTTACCGTCTATTTTTGACGGGTATTATCTAGTATATATATATATATATATATATATATATATATATATATATATATATATATATATGTATATATATATATATATATATATATATATATATGTATATATATATGTATATATATATATATATATATATATATGTATATATATATATATATATATATATATATATATATATATATATATATATATATATATATATATATATATATATATATACACTGAAGTGCCACTGAATTAGGCATACCTACCTAGTAACGAGTTGGGCCTCCTCTGGCCTTGATAACGGCTGCCACACGACGAGACATAGATTCAACAAGTTTCTGGAAACGTTCCACGGGAATGGCTTGCCAAATATTGGCTAAAGCTGTCCATAATTCAGTAAGGTTCTTTGGTGCTGTGTGATGGCCTTTCACGCCTTGTTCCAAAACATCCCAAAGATGCTCAATAGGATTTAAGTCTGGGCTTCTAGGTGGCCAATTCATGACAGAGAAGTCATAGGAATGCTCATCCAACCAGCCAGTAGCCAACCGGGACTTGTGAGAGGTATAGTTGTCTTGCTGGAAAACTCCATTACCGTGCGGATAACAGAGCAGCATAAACGGATGGAGGTGATCACCCAGCAACTCTACGTACCCAAACTGTACAAACTAAGATCCCAAACTGTGCCACGAAAAAACACCCCAGACTATGATTCAGCCATCATGCCCTTGTACAGTTCCAGCCAGGCATGCAGGATCCATGGCTTTATGAGCCTGACGTCATATTCTCAGCCTCCGGTCAGCGTTAAGTAGTCGGAATCGAAACTCATCACTCCATGCTACTCGTTTCCAGTCCTCTACACTCCAGTCTCTGTGCTCTCTTGCCCAGGCAAGACGTGCAGCCCGATGGCGAATATAGAGCAATGGTACTCTTGTAGGTCGACGGCTCCCGAAACCCATATGGTGAAGCGAGCGTTGCACAGTCCGTTTACTGACTGTACGACTGGCACCGTCATTAAACTGGGTGGTAATTTGAGCTAATGTCGGCTTTGCTGGCTACGTGCAATACGCCTGAACCGTCTCTCACCACGCACTGTCAAGGCTACTTGTCCTTTGCAGTTTGCCCGATCGCTAGTTTTTTTTCCACCATCCATGTATTCTTTGTATACTCTTGACACTGTAGACCTTGAAAATCCTAGCTGTCTGACGATTTCGGAAATTGAACGGCCCATGCGTCGCGCACCTACGATTTGTCCGCGATCGAAGGCGTCTAAATCAGGCAGTTTACCCATACTGGCAATTCCAACAACTAATTGAGAACAACCACAGTACGCGCTATATTTGCAGTTACCACAGCGCCCTCACTTGCGCATACATGATGCGCAGCGCTAGACAATTTGCATAGGCTTTGCTATCCCTAATTCAGTGGCACTTCAATGTATATACATACACACACAGTGAAACGTACTCTATGGTGGCCAGTCATGAAACCTAAAAAAAACTGGCCGTTTTGAGGGGTGGTCATCGTAAACAGGTTTCTTTCATAGCATTAGCTGTACCGAGTCTTAATCAGTTCTGAACAAAACTTGGCCGTTTAGTGGGGTGGACGTAGAATAAGGATGGCTGATTCGAGAAGTTTCACTGCAATTGTATGAGCTATTATAGCTGATATGTTACTGAAAATTTGGAAAATATAGTATAATATGTAGATATGCGAATTAAAATAAAAAACGTTTTTAGAACCCAGTCTGAATATTGGGAGCTTATTAAGCATTACATTAAGCATACTTTCTTTATCCGGCATGACTATTCTCTCATTAGTAATAAATCATTTAGTCACTCCCAGCCACCTCGCTCTTTTACAGATTGATGAAAACCTTTTTTCCTTTTTATACTACGAACTAATGAACTGAATTATTCACTTCATCGGCTGGAAGTGAGGAACCTCATCAACCCTTACTCGATAATTTCCCCATCTTTTTCCAGGAAAACGAAAGAATATGCTGCGGACTAATGGTTCTTTTTTTTTATTGAGGATGTTCGGAGGTACGAAAGTGTGCACACCTTCATCAATTGAGATTTATGGTCATTTGTCTCCCTCGGAAAGCAGCGATTTATTCCTGGCAAAACAGTCACTTTCTCGCACACGGGATGGATGCAAGTATACGTTTTTGAAGGATCGAATTTCGGAGCTCGCGGAGCGAGATTTTTCAGAGGATATGGGAGACGGATATCTATTCCTATTTCCTGCGCAATCTGGAAAAAAATTAAGGAGATAACAGTTTTTTTTCTCGCTGTACGGTATGCGAGAATTTTATGGAAACTTTCTATGTGATGTTAGGAAGTAATCGCCCAATAATTGATGATGTGTATTTCAGTTTTAAGAAAGGGTAGCCCTTTACCGGGCAGGTACTGAGGATATAGGAACTTTGTTATATATATATATATATATATATATATATATATATATATATATATATATATATATATATATATATATATATATACAAATATATCTCACTTTATATATATATTTATATCTATATATATATATATACAATTATACATATATATATATATATATATATATATATATATATGTGTGTGTGTGTGTGTGCTAGAATTTAAATATTAGAGTAGGAAATACATCGCAAATTTGTAGCTTTATCACCCGTGTTGATCAAGCTTCAACAATAATTACACATTTTCATATTTAACAACACATTTACTTAAGCCATTCTAGGAGACAGTTGAGGACTTCCGTAAACGAGGGTAATCCTTGAGTCAATCTGAAGAGTGTAAATGTAAAAATGCATTAATACATCCCTTCATACCCCCTAAATACTTGTAATGGGTCCTCCTTGTGGTCAGCATTTCATTAGTTAGAAAATTTCTAAGATGCAAGTTACGTAATATAAGTGAAACTGGCAAGTCTGAAGCTGCAACGTTGGCTATTTTCTAACGGATCATTTTTAGCTCAGCGCTCACTTGAGGGCAGATATAAAAATTATGCAAAGTTGAAAAGGTGTTAGTAAAATTTAGTAATTTACGGGACAAATTAAGTTAGGTAAGGAGTTTAATAACATTAGGGAATGATGAATACTTGGCATAACATTTATATATGTATATATATATATATATATATATATATATATATATATATATATATATATCGTACCAAATCGTACCCAAAATCTTTTCACAAATCATACCAGTACCAAGTACCAGTTACCAGGAACTGACCGATACTGAAAAGTTAAAAAAAATTATTGATACTTAATTTCGTTGTTGAACAGTCAGTCGCTTGGTTTTTAATGATTCGGATTTTGTGGCCAGTAATCTTTAAAATACAAACTACAAACTTCAGAAAATGAAGGCAATGACGATGAATCTAAACAAGAACCTGGTACTTAATCTCAAAATGAAGTTGCTGAGGCAAATTCTGTTTTGAGAATGCTTATTGAGAAAATTTGTCCACTTCCCACAATACCTCATAAACCGAAAACCGCTAAAAGAGAAACGGTGCTTACCAGTAGAGATTATTTTGAGAAGTTGGGAGAAACAAACCAAGGAAAAACAAACCACGTTGGTAGATAATAAAAAGCAACCCAAACACTAAAATTTAAAAAAAAGAAAATCGCAAAGGTATATTACAAAATAATGTTTTAACAAGTGCATCATTGAATATAGCTATATCAGTTAATAAAGAAGAATGCTTCTGCATTTTATGGGAAGAAATCAGTCTCGAAATCATGATTCAATGTTTGGGATGTAAAATTTGAATACATGAGGCTTGCGGAGGAGTATCGAAGATTTTACACTTTATTGTTGTCCTACATGTACTTCATTTTCCATAAATATACAATTTCTTCAGTAATTAGGTATCATTATTGGAACGAAGTTCTTTTACGCGGCTTTCAGTAGAGTGAACTGGCAGGAATCGTCACGTAACGAAAAAGCGTTATGCCCCCTTCATAAGAGCTTTATATCAATGACTCTGTGGCTGAATGGTTATCGCATGGGACTGCAGAGGTCCCCTTTTCAAATCCCCGCACAAGCGCTACCGGCAATTTTAAAACCCTTCACTGCACACTGTATCAAATTTGATACATGAGTTATTTTTCCCCTTTATATTCAAAAGCAATGTTTTTTATCCACTTGTGCACCTTGTATTAATTTTGAAACATCATAGCAAAGCATTTAATCACTGTTAGTTACAGTTTCGTAGGATAGATGGCAGCAAGAATACAACTGCGATCTCAGTAAAAGATAACCGTTCAATTAATACTAGACCTGCCTTAGTATTTGCTATATTTTCAGTATTTTAAAGTCAGTTTACATCTTTGAAAGTTTTATAAATATATTTTAGAGGTACGTAGCTTTTATAATTATTAATAAAATACTTGTTTAATCTTTTATAAAAAATTCAAGTGATTTCAATTTTATGTATCAAAAATGATGCATGGTGTGCTTACGCCATTTTTTTAAGGAAATGGCGGGAAGAAAGTTTTTAACACAGAAAGAAATTGAGATAATGATAAAATTTTTATTTGACTAAAATTTCCATTGTTTACTTTTGAAAAAATACTTATAACTCGGTGAATAATGATCGGATCAACATACTTTTTTTTAATTTAAAGCGGATGAGTTGCAGAATCATTTTCTGAAAGAAAAAAAATCCTTTTATCAATCTGAATATATATATTTTTGAATATTTTTGTCATATTGAAATATTTTTGTCAATCTGAAGGTCCATTGTCGCCTTAACAAATCCATTTACAGTTTCAAGCTGTTTAAATAAAATGCCATTCTATGATCTAGTAAAATTATTTTTTTAAACAGACATACTGGATCTCAATATTATGCATAGTTTCTTAAAAGGCTGCTGTGTACTAACCCTATTGGATTCGCTCACCTCAATGTTTACCCTTGGAGAAAATATGTCCAAGTATTGCAGACTTGGATTGAAAGGTTTTTAAAAATACTGTACTCCGTAATAGAGAAAGAAATTTTACGCCATGGGGCATTTTTCGTCTTTTAAAAAAATGCAAATAATATTTTTGAATTTAAATTTTTTTGGGGGGGGAAGAAATCTGGTCTAGTGTGGTTTAAACGTTCATGTATTCCATTGGTAGACGAAATTTATAAAATATATCGAGTAGCAAGGTGCTGAGAAGTTCAGGCTCTCTGTAAATACCTTTTTAATTGGATTATCAACATTTATGTAGCTGTAAATATTAAACAAATTTTCTCGATTCGTTAACACTGAGGTGAGCGAATCCGTTAGGTTTAGTACACAGCAGCCTTAAGTGAGGGGTATTTGAGCAACTAACCCTTATATATATGGCAATTTTTCCCAGCTATGCATCAATATTTTTCGAATCTGACCATATCGTATAATTATCGACCAGCTGCTGCATTTGTTTGCTAATTAGTATGTTCGGATTTACATACAATAAAAGAGATATTTACTCTTTTATACCCGTAAGGAAATTACCCTATGTCTACCGCGTGTTTGCTGCTTCAATGAAAATCAAATACAGTATGCGTGCAACTGTCAGCGTTATCGTGAAGTATACCTGAAAACCAGTTTTAAAACATACTTATCTAACAACTATTCTATAATTAATCATGAATTTCAAAAGCTAGTTGAGATTCTTTAACCAGAGCTTTTAACTTTTCTAAGATTAGAAAAAGATTAATTAACTACTATTTCCCAAGCTTTCATGAACACAAGCTTTTATTAGTTTCTGACGAGACTGTAGTTTCTTTTGGTACTTCTAATTTAATTCATTACGTCTTTCATCATAATAAATTATAACATATTAGCATTTTTTTTTCGCCTTTATTGTATGGTAATACGTTTTCATCGTGCGGATTTGCAGTCTCACCTGATGCCTGTTGCTATTTACGTAATATCATCAATTTTGCAGATTTATTTAAAACCTTTGACGCCATGGTACAATGATTTATATGCTGTCCATTAAATTTACTTAATACGTAAAAGATTAAGGTGTTTACTAAGTGTTTATGTAATCTTTGAGACATATATTAAGTTTATAAGTTTATATATATATATATATATATATATATATATATATATATATATATATATATATATATAATATATATATATATATATATATATATATATATATATATATATATATATATATATATGGGGGGGAGGGGGGGGGCTCAGAATTAAAGTGAACCAAGTACATGACAGTCAATTCTGAGAAAGCTGATCTTTTAAGTTGTATTGATCAACCATTAAATTTCATTATTTTTCCTGCTTAATTAACGCACAATTTTATTTTACGAACTTGTTACACAATTGCACTTGATAATATGATATTTTTATTATATCATGGCAATGTTAGTACGAAATTCTCAAAAGCTGGAGTTGGTTTACTTTGAGCCCTCCATTTGTGTGTGTACATATATGTTTATATATATATATATATATATATATATATATATATATATATATATCCTCGTGTATACGCCGGTTATGGGCGCATTAAATATGTAGGACGGAAAGTCCCTCCTTGTGAATTTTATGGGGTGAGAGGAGGGTGCCATCTCAACAGTTTACACCCCTGGGTGTGCTCGGCTAAATTGAGGTGGCACCAGGAGGCGACGTCGTCACCCCTGTACCATTACAAGAACCCGACAACTCTCACGGTGTTCATAGGGAGAATGTAGAAACACAATGATATAAAATTAAACAGAAATTGTAGTATTTAAAAAATACAAGCAGTTCTTTAGGCAATTACATAAGCACTGCTTAATTTCTAGTCTTCATGCATGAATGAAAATAAAGCTTCTATGATTAGAAAAAATAGCTATTAATGAATATTTTTATTTATATGTCAAAAACTAGTGCACGAAAATCTTATTACGTAATGCGCTCCACAGGTACCCCACATTTTTTACGGGATGAAAAAAATATATATATATTTACGCCATTAACGCTATGATAAGCAACATTTTCAAAGTTAAGTAGATTAAGGAAAAAATTCTAATCCTTTTATATAGCTATTAAAACTGCCTTGGAAGAAAATAAAACTAGTGAAGCAATTACGACGTATTAAAAATTTTTAACACATTCATTTCCATATTAGATAAAAATTTTCTTCCCAGAAACACAAAGAGTTCAAAGATAAACCTTCCATCAAAAAGAGAACTCTTAAAAAAAAAAAAAAAAAAAAACTCTTTAAAAAGGTCTGCAACAGAGATACTTTTAATTAGAATTGATCGTGAATAATTTCAATTAATCGCATACTTTTCTTTAAGCATTTCGTGAGATAATAAAGGAAATTAGGAAAATGGGCTTTTCTTTAATCCTTTTAATAAAAAGAGTTAAATCTGAGGTGGAAAAAATCATACTATTTTAAATGACTCGAAACAGTGATTTAAATCATTAAATCAGAGTTCGAGAAAGAAATGTTTGATTATTTACATTCGAGAATTTATTATAAAAAAGAAATTTTGCTTTATAAGAGAAAAGAATTTTAAAAAAAAACAGCATTTTTTATTAGACAAATAAGACATGAAATGATCTTTTGTTGTCAAATGCATTTCGGAGTATAAGAATGCTTTTAAAATAATGAAATCCAGTTAATTTCGTTTAAAATAATTAGTTCGTTTAAAAACTAATTAAATAAGTTTAAAATAATAAAAATAACAAAGGTTTAAATTTTTATTTCTCAGCTGCGCTAAATCATTATTTAACTATTAAATGAAATGCATTAACTAGAATCAGATTGCAGTAACTGAACAAAAACCTGGAATGCATTGTGTTGAAATTTTGCCCTTTGGAAAAACTATTAATTAGCTTAACTAGCAACTTCATACAAGCTGATAAATGCTAATTCTTCCCATCCCTGTCTCCAAATATCTATCTCATTTGCTCTAAAACTGTAGAAATTTCGGAGATCAGCTTAACGCCAAGCATAATTTCAAAGCTCTACATTAGGTGCTGAATTATGTAAAATACAAATGGAAAGATGTTGAAGGAGTAGAAATGGTGTACGCTTCATCTGCTCTATTATTTGCTTGTTCCCGCATGCAGTTGAAATCCACCTCAAATGTGGTTGAACTATACACATTTTGAGTGATATATAAACTTTGTTATCAGAAAATCTAATCTTTAGATTTAATTAAACTTAGTTATTGTGTTTATTAAAATGTGTGAGTGATACACTATTCGGAAAAATTTTAATATACTAATTATAAGAGTAAAATTCAAGAATCAACTGTCTAGGAGAATTCACGTAATTTATAAAAAAATAAATTACATTAGACTCTGAATTATGTAAAATACAAATATATTGACCTGACTCTTAGGGGAAAGATATTGAAGTAGTAGAAATGGAGTGCGCTTCATCTGTTCTATTATTTGCTTGTTCCCGCATGCAGTTGAAATCCAACTCAAATGTGGTTGAACTATGCACATGTTAAGCGATATATAAAAACTTTGTAATCAGGAAAACTAATCTTTAGATTTAATTAAACTTAGTTATTTGGTTTACTAAAATGTGTGAGTGATCACTTTTCGGAAAAATTTTAATGCACTAATTATAAGAGTAAAATTCAAAAATCAACTATCATAGGAGAAATCACGTAATTTATAAAAAAAGAAATTACGTTAGACTCTAAATTGCGTAAAATACAAATACGAGGAATAGAACTTTAATATGGCAATACTGTTGTAGAGTCCCCACGCAGCAGGACCCATGAAAGCAGCTTATACCACACGTACGTCCCATAACTGCCTTACCTCGGAGGGAATGAGCTCTCCCCACAAACATCACACGCCTGCACAGTAACAGGATGAACAGAGCCATGTTTTAGTTACCGGTCTTGTTAAATCTTATTTGTTTGCCAAGGTAGGTGAGATGGAGCTATGAGCGCTGACGACGTGTTGAGAAGAGCATATGCAACAAGGAAACGAAAGTGAACGGTCATGCTCAAACGCTGTTGAATAAATCATTTTGTTTTATTATTAATAGGCTTCTCTTTGATTTCTTATGGACACACGAATTGGATGGTAAACGTACAACCACACGAGAGTGGACATCTCCTCCCGAAAGTGATACGTCAAAAGCAAACAGACTAAGTTAACGTAGAGTTAACAGTCTATTGTACGAAATATTTTTTTTTGCATCGTTCAGATGGAAGAAAAATACTTGTCCGCACACTGTGGCTGAAGTGTTTCCTAGATGGGGCTGGGAAGTGCTGAACAGTCCCCCATATTCCCCGGACTTAAGTGTCTGGGACGCATATTCTGAAAGACTCACGATTTGGGCACTCAATTGCCGGTTTGACGAAAGCATCAGTTTCGCCATCTGTGGACATATATAGGAATCTTTTTATTATAAGTTTTTTTTTTACTTCTACGCAATTTAGTATGTTTTAAAATCTGAATTACATATATAACACAGGATTTAAAGAGATTTTAACAAAATAAATAAATGAATAAATTGAAATAAGTATATTATTGAATTTTAAATTTACTTTCTTCAAATATCCACAATAATTTTAATTTTTAAAATTTTAATGTTAATTAGACAATAAATGTATTGAATGAGCTATAATTAAAAAAATTAAGTTGCATAAATTAAAAAATTTAAAGTTTTAAATTCCAATAATATAAATTTATTTTAACATATAATTTTAAATTAATCAAATTTTTAAAATATAAAAATTTATTTTAATTTGGTTACATTTTTATGCTAAATTATTGAAGAAATGAGGGAATGATGCTGAGTATGAAGGAATGACAAATTTTTTTATCTTTCTTTGCTGTAGATTTTTCAATTCCTACTATTAGTTCACACTCTCTCTATATATATCTTGTTCAAATTTTCAATCGCTAATAAAAGTACTTTTTATTCATCCACTCAAGTTCAAATGCATTTTTTTAAACTTGTAGTGGATGACACTTGATGTTAATACAGTTTTCACTTTCTTGCTTTCAGTGCAAGATTTTCAAATGCTCTTATTTTCAATTAAATTCTGAAAATAAAACAAAAACAAGTAATATATATAAAAAAAAATTTTTAAGTCAATTCCTACTTAGGTCAACAAAGAAAAAATTTGAGTGTGAACTAATAGTAGGAATTGAAAAAAAAGATTGCCTGCCAGAACCTTGCCTACTGTGCGAGATTAGGAGGGGGGGGGAAAGAGAGAGAAAAAGTTCGTCAGGTTGCGGATTCGATCTCGCAACCTACAAGACGGGAGAAATCCGCGATACCACAGTGCTACCGTTTACACAGTAACAAGAGGGAAATTACTATTCAAGAGCAAGAGACGCTCTAGGTCTAAAACTAAAATTGATTAATTAAATTTAATTAATGAATTAATATTTGAAAAACTGTATTAACATCAAGTGTCATCCACTACAAGTTTAAAAAAATGTATTTGAACTTGAGTGGATGAATAAAAAGTACTTTTATTAGCGATTGAAAATTTGAACAAGAAGAACATGTGAACTAATAGTAGGAATTGAAAAATCTACAGCAAAGAAAGATCAAAAGATTTGTCATTCCTTCATACTCAGCATCATTCCCTCATTTCTTCAATAATTTAGCATAAAAATGTAACCAAATTAAAATAAATTTTTATATTTTAAAAATTTGATTAATTTAAAATTACATGTTAAAATAAATTTATATTATTGGAATTTAAAACTTTAAATTTTTTAATTTATGCAACTTAATTTTTTTAATTAAAGCTTATTAAATACATTTATTTTCTAATTAACATTAAAATTTTAAAAATTAAAATTATTGTGGATATTTGAAGAAAGCAAATTTAAAATTCAATAATATACTTATTTCAATTTATTCATTTATTTATTTTGTTAAAATCTCTTTAAATCCTGTGTTATATATGTAATTCAGATTTTAAAACATACCAAATTGCGTAGAAGTAAAAACAAAAACTTATAATAAAAAGATTCCTATATATGCCAACAGATGGCGAAACTGATGCTTTCGTCAAACCGGCAATTGAGTGCCCAAATCGTGAGTCTTTCAGAATATGCGTCTGGGACTTTGATCTCATCCCCATGATAAAAGAACCGCTCCGTGGATTCCACCAGAGATTCTGCGGGCTGTAGACCGTTCCATTCGAAAGATCAACAAATCAGGTGCTGCCAACAGCACACTGCAGCTTCAAGGACGTTTGCAACGGGTGCTAAACAGTGCTGGTTACTTCTTAGAAGTCCTATAAAAGTTTCACCCATGTATCTCTTCTGTATAATTTGCACATACCTAGTTGCAATTATTAAAGTTCCATCCTATATATACAGGGTGTCCATAATGAGGAATTTGCACATGTGGGGAAAATGCTCATTTCTATTTTTTATTAACAGATTGGTTATCAATTTGTTCGAAAACATCAATTAAAACGTATATATAGATCTAAATAATAAATTTTTTAAATTTAAAATGAGCGAAAAGTGTTGAAAAATCATTTGACCCGCTACGTGATCGGTTCTGACGTCACTATTTACCACGCTTCAATGTTTACATTTTTCTAGCACGAGATTCTACGTTTCCACCTCTTAAACTAACATTTTAAAATCATATTTTTTTTCTAATTTGGTTTAATTTTTCTAATTTTAGTTTGTGGCTATTGTTTATTTCCCCCTTTTTTTAAAATTATATTCTACCGTCGTCTTATTAGTTTTATTTCTGTTTTGTTTACCACGGCGTTATTACCCGGTTTCGGAAAAGGGCAATCTGACAACCTGCCTAATATGGATTCATTTGCAGTGTTTTCCTTTTTGGGAAATAATCCAAGTGTTATGGGAGCAGAAATACGAGGATTTAAAGCTCAGAGGTATGTACACATTTGTTTGCATTTATTATTCTAGTTATGTAATGTAGATTGTAGAACGTTGACGTGCGTTTTTCTTTACACAAACTTTAAAGTTAGACATTGTTTATGCATATTATTAAATTAATCGCGAAATCTAAAAGTTTAATAAACAGCTTCTATTATTATTGATTCATAGTACATGTTTAATTTTGTAGAATTAATTAGCACCTCAACATTACAAGTAGTGTCTGTTATAGGATATTTAGTATTTTTAATTGTGTATTAAAAATATGACAGAAATTAAAAACACTACCAAATTTACGAATGTGTTCAGTGTTCTGCATTCATATCACAGAAATATGTGTATTTTAAATGGTAAAGGAATTATAATAAATCTGAACTCATAACATAATAACTCATAACAAAACTCGTTGTTTTTACAAATATATTTAAATATTTATTTAAGTGGAAAATACCAAAACTTGTAATTTAAATTCTCATTTGCTGCAACAATTTGGCAAATCATCTGTATCACATTAAAACCCACAATTATAGCTAAATTAAAAAATTATTGAATGTGGATCCACTTACTGAGCATTTACAACTGTTTCAGCACCAAAGCTATTATCAAGTAACTGTATGTAATATACTTTAAGAGTTGTATATTGCATATCTCTGCTGTGAACAAACATTTTATAGACCGCTATCCAGAATGCTAGTTTTTCTAAAGTTATTCAATGTATCAGGTATATTCAAAATAATTTAATCTGATAGAGATAATATGTTAGTTTAACGATTTTCAATTATGGATGAAAGTTTATTCATTTAATAAACACAGAAGAAAATTAAAGTCAGAAATAACAGCATTTTATTTGAAACATTTTTCAAAAAATCAAAATTTTAATGCAAATAAACATTTTACAATGATTATTCAAGTGAATAAAATATGATATTCTCAGAATATAGTTTTCATTTTTGCATTAAATGCTAGTTTAAATTTAACCGATAATATTTTGATTTTTGTTAACTAAATTGTATATTAATATTTCTGAGGGTTTCTATAATTATATTTTTTACAGGTGGATGTAAACATGCTGTAGCTTTGCTTATGTGGCTTCATAGACGGAGTGAAGAACCAGTAGTGACGTTAGTTTCGAGTTACTGAAAGAAATCAAAACTTTCGTGTGTAGGCAATTCTATAAAATTCGTTATAGGGAAAGATTTCGTAAAAAATAATTTGGAGCCTTTAATACCACAAGATGGCTTATTTCGAACCAAAGTTGTTGAGAAAATTAGACTTTTAAAGAGGCAGGACACTGTTCTCACTAAATATTATAAAATGGAAGACCGGTTCATTACCTTATATTTTCGAACACTAAAAAAAAGCTTTCCAGGTGTATTTACAGTCGTGCTTGTGCAGCAAGGTACTAAACAATATTTAAAATTTGCTTTAACATACTTTAACATCTTAAAAATAAAGAAAACACGCTAGATATCAAACTTAAACTACGCAACACAATCCAAACACCGAAGTAAACGAATTCCCTATGGTAAACTGTGACGTCACATGTATCCGCGTAGGAAAAGTAGCGTTTTTGAGACGAAGTAAATAGTGCGCGTTAAAAAACAAATTATGTTAACTTTTAGAGTTCTAAAACTAAAAAAAAAGATGCTTTCGATCATATTTTTCTATTTTCTATATCATAAATGTAAAATAAAAAAACGTGCAAATTCCTCATTAAAGTCCCAATTTTAAGAGTCTGCAAAAAAAGAACCACTGGTCAGAATGACTTCAAATTTGAACTGAATATACTGGAAGAAGGGGGAAACGATTTGGCATAATTAAAAAAAGTTCCAAAATGTATCAATAGATGGCGCTGTAAGCCGTTGGAATTTTTTTAATTTTTATTATGCCAAATCGTTTGCCCCTTCTTCCAGTATATTCAGTTCAAATTTGAAGTCATTCTGATCAGTGGTTCTTTTTTTGCAGCCTTTTGAAAGTGGGACTTTAATTATGGACACCCTGTACATTGGCTGACTTGATTGATAAGATATTGAAAGACTTGAAATGGAGTACGTGTCATCTCTGACAAGTTGCTCTATTATCTGCTTGTATCCGCGTGCAGTTGAAATCCATCTGGAATGCGGTCGAATCATACACATTTTATGTGATATACACTAGTTATCAAAAATTAAGGAAAAATCATCAAAAAGAGGGATAGCACGTTCAAAACTAGGCCAATCTGTTTAAGATTTGAATATGTTATTAAGTAAAAGGTGTTGAACAATACTACATTATGCAAAATAGTGGCGCTGCAGTCGAGATACGCCATTTGTGAGGAGCATAAAAGTGCATGTCTCAGAGAAAGACGGCAATTGTTGCTGCGAGGCTGAGATTAGACATCTGGCATAGCCAAATTGTAACAATGACCTCCAGGCATCATTTGTCCGAAAAACTGCGGTGACGAGCTATTGGGAGACTAGAGGCAGGACAAAGTCAGACAAAAGTGGCCAGGTGGCTAAATGTGAGTCCGTCTGTGGTTCATAGACTTTGGCAACAATTTCTAACCACGGATTTGGATCTAGGAGATTCAGTCAAGGACGGCCATACTCTGCGACGAGCGCCGATGACAGATATTTGTCATTATGCGCACGAAGGAATAGAACCGCAACTCCGTTTGAACTCGGATCCTCCCTCTCTGCAAGCTCCGGAAGGTTCATCAACAGTGCGTAGAATGCTTCAGGAAGGTGGTCTTTTTGTGAGACGACCAGCCATTTGCATCCCGCTCACATCACGCCATAGGCGGGAACATTTGCAGTGGGCACGTCAACATGTCCACTGGACGCGTAATCAATGGAGGGCTGTTCTGTTTACGGATGAGTCCAGGTTTAACCTCCAAAGCGATAGTAGGCGTATTTTGATTTGGAGAGAACCTGGAACTCGTTTTCATCCATCACACATCCGTGAAATAGATGCATACTGATCAGGCAGTATCTGTGTTTGGGTGGTATCTCTTTGGGTCGACGCTCAGACCCCCATGTCTTTCCCCGTGGAAATGTGAATGCCCACACCTATACATCCTTGATGCTTATGTGCACCCTTATGCCGGGACAATAGGTTATTCTTTCGTGCTACAGGACGATATCGCGAGACCGCACAGGGATCTCATCGTGGATGCTTATCTTGAGCAGGAAACAATTCAGCACATGGAGTGGCAAGCTCGATCACCGGACCTGAATCCTATCGAGCATGTTTGGGACGCTTTAGGACGACGTATAGCTGCTCTCAATCCTCCTCCTAGGACCCCAGCCACGCTTTCAACTGCTTTGCAAGAGCAATGGCTCTCACTTCCTACCGAACTCATAGACCGCATAATTGACAACATCGCACAACGCTGTATGTGCTGTATTGCTTCTCGGGGGGATCATACACCATATTAAAGGTACTTTTCCTATACCAAACTGACACATCCGATTTGTTCATTGTATACATATGCTAGTTTGTATAACACCATAACTGTCTGGTGATTTCTTTTTATGCTACTTTATACCTACCTATATGTTGTATTAGTGTATAAGTTTCATTAAATTCTGCGCGTAACATTTTGAGTAATCGTTATTTTTGTGACTTTTCCTTAATTTTTGATAACCAATGTATAAACTCTGTATTCAGAAATTCTAAATCTTCCGGCTTGAATAAATTTGGTTATTGTGTTGTTTTATTTAAATGCGCGAGTGATCACTAATCCAAAAAATTTTACTATAATAAAAACAGAATGAAATCTTAGATTTAATTATCATAGATGAATTCATGTAATTTACAAAAAAGTGACTACATTAGACTCTGAATTATGTAAAATACAAATGTATTCACCTAAATATAAGGCAGACACACTGAAATTTTTTTTCTCTCGGAACACATGCATGTTTGCTACTTTACGCAGGTCGTAGTATAGTACACTGTACCCCATAATATGTGTGTCTGTAGCTAAGGTCCCTGGGGCTGACGACTGTCACACCCCAGTCCGGTGTACATATGAATACAAGGAAACATAAATCACACAATCACAGATTTTTTTTATAAACAAATGATGACACCGGCGATGGATTGCAGTTCCCCTTTCTAGACGGGGTTCCTTTTGCAGGGGGAAGACTGGCGAGTTCCCCAGAATACAACCAAGTCTTATTGGGGAATTGAACCCGCGCCCCCGCTGTGGCAGGCTGATGTTTTAACCACTTAACCACTGGGTGAGACTCCATAATATAATAATGTAAATATTCAAGATCAGCTATCATGGAAGAATTCATGTGATTTATAAAAAAGAAAGTATTTTAGGCTCTGAATTATGGAAAATACAAATATATTGACCTGACTTCAAGGGATAAGATATTCAGGGACTTGAAATGGCTTCATCTGTGACAAGTTGCTCTCATATCTCCTTGTATTCGCGTGCAGGCGAAAGGCATCCTAAATGTAGTTGAACTATGCCCATACTAAGCGAAATATAAACTTTGTATTCAGAAAATCTAAATCTTAAGACTTAAATAAATTTAGTTAATTTGTGTTTAGAATGTGTGATTTATGACTATGCCATAAAATTTTTAATTATAATTAAAGGAATTTAATTCAAGAATCAACTATCATGAGAGAATTCATGTAATTTATAAAAAAAAACTATTTTTGGCTCTGAATTATGGAAAATACAAATATATTGACCTGACTTCAAGGGATAAGATTTTGAGGGACTTGAAATGGCTTCGTCTGTGGCAAGTTGCTCTCATATCTCCTTGTATTCACGTGCAGGTGAAATCCATCCTAAATGTATTAAAACTATGCCCATATTATGTGAAATATAAACTTTGTATTCAGAAAATCTAAATCTTAAGACTTAAAAAATTTAGTTATTTTGTTTTTAAAATGTGTGATTTATCACTATTCCATAATGTTTTTAATATAATTAAATGCATGCAATTCAAGAATCAATTATCGTAGAAAAATTCATGTAATTTATAAAAAAGAAACTACGTTAGGTACTGAATTATGTAATAACAATATATTGACTTGACACTAAGGGATAAGATATTGAGGGAGTTGAAATGGAGTACGCTTCATCTGTGACAAGTTGCTCTATTATCAGCTTGCATCCGCGTGCAGTTAAAATCCATCCTAAATGTAGTTGAACTATGCCCATACTAAGCGAAATATAAACTTTGTATTCAGAAAATCTAAATCTTAAGACTTAAATAAATTTAGTTACTTTGTGTTTACAATGTGTGATTTATCACTATGCCATAAAATTTTTAATATAATTAAAGGAATGTAATTCAAGAATCAACTATCATAGCAAAATTCATGTAATTTATGTAAAAAAAAACTACATTTGGTATCAGTGGCGCACCCAGGATTTTATCTTTTTTTTTTTTTTTTTTTTGGGGGGGGGAGTTAAACGGATAAAAATATTTATAATGCAAATTGAATATTCATAATGTAATTTCTATTTTTTTGGGGGGGGAGTCAGTGCCCCTTGCCCCCCTCCCCCTGTGTGTGCCCCTGTTAGGTACTGGATTATACACAATACAAATATATTGACTTGACTCTAAGGGATAAGATATTGAGGAAGTTGAAATGGAGTACCCTTCATCTGTGACAAATTGCTGTATTATCTGCTTTTACCTGCGTGCAGTTGAAATCCATCCTAATTGTAGTTGGACTATGTCCATATTATGTGAATTATAAATTTTGCATTAAAAAAAGTTTAAATCTTTTCAGGCTTTAATAAATTTAGTCACTTTGTTTTGTAAAATGTGTCAGTGATCACTAAGCCAAAATTTTTTTAATATAATTAAAGGAATGTAATTCAAGAATAAATTTCATGGGAGAATTCATGAATTACATTCCTTTTCTTCAACTTTTACATTCCTTTTCTTCCTTCCTAACACTTTATTACAACATAAAAGTGTTATTTTTTATGTTGTAATAAAGCTTTAAATATTAGTTTCTAAACATAAACAAATGATTGTTTTGGCTGTCAGAATCACTTATAAAGAGAACACGTTTTCCTATTTTCTCCCAATATTTTTGCTTTATAATAAATTGCTATCAAGAGTTATTAGACCAAAACAAAATATAAATCTGATAGACCTGTAGAGGAAGAAATCTTTTTTAATTATACAAATATAGAATAGACTTAAGAAGAAATACATCTGCATTTCCATTTGAGCAGGTTACAACCAATATTCGACTTATAAATGAAGCAGTTATCAATATTCTGCGCTTGATTATTAATATTATAAATTTAATAAATTCTTCCAAAAATTCTTTGAAAAGGAGAAAACAAATTTTACAATCTTCTCTATGAAAGAGTGAGGCTGAGGAAAAAGTAATTTCTATTGACTACGTGTTTACAGAATCAGTTTATCACCACTTTATTCATTCACGTTATAGAATATTCAATGTAATTATCATTCATATTAAGAAACGGAACCTTAATAGAAATTCTTTAACAAGTAAGACTATAAGGAAACTGCCGTAATTTTAACTTAAGTATAAAAATATTCAGTTTATAACCATCCCAGAAAATGCATCTGTGTGCCGGAGGTAAAAGACACCAAGTACGTTTTTTACAAGTTGACAACTTAATATTTCCTAACATATTTTTTGCTCTAATTTCAGTGGTTCTACACTGGTGTTCAAAATTAAGAGAATTTTCACATTTTATCGAATTTATGGAAAACTAATGGGCGAATTTTGATGAAATTTGGTATGGATATAAACTTATATAAGAGAAAAAAATGACACCATACAACAGTTATGCTACGCACTCATGATCGTCAGTTAGGCTCATCAGAGCAGAAATGTCCAAAACCGACACTGCAAGATCGAACATAAAACGACTATTAATAGGGGGTATGGACGCCTCTCACAGACATACAGCTCTCATGGTGCTTTGCTAGAATGGAAACCAGGCAGTTTGTTGAGTTCCCGTGGAAGTAAGTCCCACTCAAGCAACAAAGCAGTTTTCAGCTCCTGGATGGTTCCCGGAGGGGGGTGGCGAGCTTCATTTGCCCTCCCAAGAGGATACCAGACATGTTCAATGGTGTTTAGGTCTAGATATTTGGCTGGCTAATCCATCCGGCGAATATCCTCAATTTCAAGATAATCGTCGACGAGGTGAGCCTTATGTGGACGAGCATTGTCGTCCATAAAAATGAACTGAGGGCCAACTGCGCCCCTGAAAAGTCGAACATAGGGTTGTAAGATCGCTTCTCTATACCTCTCAGGCAGGGACCCTCTGTAAGACACATGTAGTGATGTGCGGCCGTTTCGCTTGGTGCAGACAAAATCAGCCTTAAACCAGACTGCAGTGGGATAAAGTTCTCTTCCGAGACGAGTCGCGATTCAGCCTGGACACTGATTCTCGACGTACCTTCATCAGGAGAGAACCTAAGACCCGATACCTTTTGTCCAACATCCTAGAAAGAGACCGCTATAACAGGGCAAGTGTTATGGTCTGGTAAGGCATCGTGTTGGATGCCGCAAACCTCTCCATGTGTTTGACAGATGGTCCCTGACTCGTGAGGGGTATAGCATGAGATCTTATAGCCCTATGTTCGACTTTTCAGGGTCGCAGTTGGCCTCGGTTCAATTTTATGGACTACAACTCTCGTCGAACACACGGCTCACTTGGTCGACGATTATCTTGAAAGTGAAGATATTCGCAGGAAGGATTGACCAGCCATATTTCCAGACCTAAACCCAATTGAACATGTCTGGGACTCTCTTTGGAGGACAATTTCAACTCGCTATTCTCCTCCAAGAACCATCCAGGAGCTGAAAACTGCATTGCTGCAGGAGTGTGTCTGACGGCCACGGGGACTTGTCTAACTACCCCGTTTCCAGTATAGCAACAGGCTGTGATAGCTATATGACTGTGAGAAGCGTCCATACCCTATATTAGAGTCATTTTATGTTCGATCTTGCAACATCGGTTTTGGATATTGTTCCACTAATGAACCTAACTGACGATTATGAGTACGTAACAGGACTGTCATATGGTACAAATTTATCTCTTATATAATTATGTATCCATACCAAATTTCATTAAAATCTGTCCCTTAGTTTTCCAGAAATTAAATAAAATGGGGAAATTCTCTTAATTTTGAACACCAGTGTATATAAGCGTAAGATCTAAATCGTATACTTATATAGAAACAACTTATATAGTAGAAAGTTAGAAATGGAACTATGTCCAGTCATTGTATCGATGTAAATAACACTCTGGGGATTTTGATTATTTCTTGCGAAAAATTCAATAACTGTGACTTACACTTACTTACTTACACACACACACACAATCCCTGTTGTTTTCCAATCCGTCAGAGCCTAGATACCAGGGTTCTAGCCAATTACTACAAAAGTTTTAGCATCACATGACAATACTTCTATTAGGTTATAAATAGGCGCGCCTCAGTGTACATGTGCGATTTTGTGAATTGTCGCTGCCCCGACAACTTGCCGAAATGTAAGAATAAAGTTTTTGTTCACTGCATCTGGAGTGTTCCTGTGTGTCCGGGGCTGTAGGGGCCAGTGAGAGAGTTTTTACAAGGATCTTCGAAATGCTGACCAAGCCACGATTTCCAGCGCGGGAACAGAATTATGTTGACTATGATGTCGAACTATCATTTCTGTGACGCACGGCTGGCAATCAACCGTTCTCCTTTCTTCCCGCGCCCTCGCCGCCGTGATGTCACACACACACACACACACATATATATATATATATATATATATGTGTGTGTGTGTGTGTGTGTATTTTTTAATCACAAAATTTTAGGACACTCTATGAAGAAATAAATTTTTATTAGCATTTGGACAGGTGATATCAAATATTTGACAAATAAATGAAAAAAGTATGCTTGAATATTAATTTCATATATATATATATATATATATATATATATATATATAGAGAAAGAGATAGATACTTATATATATATATATATATATATATATATATATCAACTGACAAAATTCTGTTGTCCTGGAAAAATATTAGAAAACTCTAAGAGCAGTAATACACGTTGATATCTGTCATGCATGCATACTCATGCTTTTCAGCTGTCTCATGTTCCCTCGTGATTGATTATTTCTGCCAAGCATTCTGTGGCGAATTGATTAATTCGGGCACATGCAAATAGGGTTGAATCCGATGTCCCAGCATTCTCCAGTGCTATAAATCTGAAGCCGCGCCAAATCTGCTCTAACACAGCATGAGAGGATTACAATAATGTGCTAACATCCCATGGAGAAGCGGCCCATGTATTAATTATCTTACTGATAATCACACATAAGATAAACTCCAGTATATCGAGATGTTTAACACAAATACTTGAACGCTTTAGTCTGCTTTATCACCTGGTTTTCATCTTGTTTATCTTTATGAACATAAAGGAGTACTTTTTGCCTTCTGGCACAATATTAATTCAGGATCAAGATTAATATCACACTAAGCAATTTAAATAGCAATATACTCCATGTTTATAAGTGGTTATGGAACTGATATTAGAAAAATGAATCTACTTAAATAGTGAATTCTCTCTCTCTCTCTCTCTCTCTCTCTCTCTCTCTCTCTCTCTCTCTATATATATATATATATATATATATATATATATATATATATATATATATATATATATATATATATATATATATATATATATATATATATATATATATATATATATATATATATATATTTCAAATTTTTAACAACTTGACCAAATATTTATGTATTAACTTACACAGTGGTAGATGACTCAAAGATTTTTGCGTAGCAGTCATTAAATTTATAATGAATTACAGAATTTGTCTGCATTTTGAGGTGATAGCAGTTTAAACAAAAAATGCTGAAGTAAACCGTACCGCAAAATTTTCCCTCTGTCTCAATATTCAGATATACGCTTTTAAAATTTATTTATTTCCTTGAAATATCACGCTTAAAAGTCAGTCAATAATTATAACTGATGAGTCAAACTCCAAAAATTTTCTTTAAAGACTGAAGTATATTAATATATTGAATCACAATAAGGTGGGACAACTTAAATCTTTCTGTACATAAATTGTAATTATTGAAACTTGCTTTCGTAAATAATAAAGGACTTCTTATGGGGTTCATACTGGCTCTGGAAACAAATCTAGAATTAGCCACACTTTCTAAAATTTATGTAAATTTATGCTGTGTTCCCTCGATTGATTGTAATATTACGTAATTAAGAATTTAGAACTATTTTCCAATATTTATACGTTTGCCAAAATGAAACATTGGTGATGTAAGTTATTCAGTTCTGAATATTTTCCCAACGAACCAAGTGTTTCGCAGTCAAGTGCAGCAGTGTCAATTCATTGTCTGTAAAGAAACTTGTATCCTAAAACGATTTTATTATATTTCATAGCAAGCACAATGTACGCGTTAAACTTAGAACTTATCCGATTTCTCATGCATATTTCCATCAACCATCAAGAACATTCCATGAAATAGACCTGGTCATCATATGCTCCCCTTCACTTCTGCCTTTTTATAATTTCTGGGTATCTAATAATTTATTCAATAGTGATCATTTTCCTATCTATTTTTCCATGATGTCAGTCGAGAGAAGTTGCGAACCCTCCAGATGTCACCCCTGGGTGTGCTTCATCAAAATTAAGGGGTCATACTGTGCGAATGTCTCATAACAAGTCCCTCCGCATTAGCCAATATATTTAAATAAATAAATATATATAAATATATATATATATAGATAGATAGATAGATAGATAAATAGATAAGTATATAATAGATACCGAAATCCTGTGGTCAACACCTTCGACGATCTACGGTAAACAGGAGA
Source organism: Dolomedes plantarius (assembly GCA_907164885.2). NCBI lineage: Eukaryota > Metazoa > Arthropoda > Arachnida > Araneae > Dolomedidae > Dolomedes > Dolomedes plantarius. The sequence goes on from OU015496.1 coordinate 135,457,518, forward strand.
ACGGGCCTTTACGGCCTCTTGGGTAAAGTTTTGTAGTTTAGCTCGGGCAACATCAAAGAATCCAATATGTGATAATAATACGTTTATTCACTATGCAAGTTGCGGTTATATAAGTACTTAAACATATATAAGAAATAGAAAACACTGGAAGGTATTTACATATTTACAAAGAACAGAGAGAATGGACAACAACGACCGGGCAATCCATGATTCCGTATCCAAGTGCGCAATTCGACACTCACAATAGCACACTGGAAAGTTAGTTTCGTTTGACAACATGGGTATTTGTGTGGTGTAATATATATTTCGCAGCAGCTAGGCACCATCCAGAGAAATATATATATATATATATATATATATATATATATATATATATATATATATATATATATATTTCATAACATTTTTTATTGCCCCGTAATTCTTTAAACTAAAGGAAAATTCCTTAGCTGACAGTTTTCGGTATTATTAACATAATCTCAAGCGCTTTCAAAGGCTCTTCTCTTTTACTATATAATACAGCTTGATTATTTTCATACCAATAAATCACTCCTCCACATTACTACCTCGGATTTTCTTCTACTTAAGGTTATGAATAGATAATTACTTCACGACAGAAATCCTTTATATTGGATAATTTATTGGAGATGGCATAAACCTTCACAAATTTCCCTCGCAGAGGGTGGCTAATGAATATTCCTGCTTTAAGTAAAACGAAGAAACGAGAGAGCTTCCATGAAGAAAAACAGGAGAGAGAGAGAACCAAAAAAAAAAGCTCAAAGTAAAAACTATGAAGTAACAAGAGAGTCTGTATTTCACACGCTGTAAGAACTTGGACCTTAAAGAATGTTTTTGAAAGTTTGAAAAATTACAGATGTCCTTTTTAGCATCAGCATGTGTTCTCTCGTTGTAAAGGATGTACATACGTAGTATGCATGTCTGTAAAGTGTTACATTAGCATATTTTGAGAGGGTGAATAAGTATTATTTGGTGAATAGCAGCAACAGCATCGAATAATTTGCCTTTACGTATACCTTGTGCCTTTACGTATACCTTGTGCCTTTACGTATACCTTGGAATTATGAACTGAATATCAACCCTGAATAGTAGACGTTTAGGTATATTTATGGTATACTTACACACACACACACACACACACACACACATATATATATATATATATACATACATATATATATATATATATATATATATATATATATATATATATATATATATATATATATATATATATATATATATGAAACATACCGACTCCGTGGGAACGATGACCGGAGCCGGCACATCCCATCAGAACAGGAAAAAAGTAGCCGAGACTCGAGTAGAGATTACACTCATTACCTTGAACCAAGTATTTTTTTAGGCGAACATTGACACAGTTGCTCGGGGCAGTGATAATGACGAAAACCGCTACATCTACATGTGCGAGCTCTTTTATAGACGATCTCGTCATGTTATCTTTGTAGTGGTGTCTAATTGGTTAATGTTTAAAAATGACGTGATAATGCTCAGTAGTGTTTAATTTAGGTACCCACGCTACGTAGTTGGAAAAAGGAAGCCATGTTCAGGTATTTTCATCCAAGGGAATTAGAACTTAAAATCGAAAGTGAAATTAGCCCGTACGCCCAAGGAAATTTAGAATAATTCAGAATTTAAAAGTGGTATGGGGCTTTTAATGTTATATATATATATATATATATATATATATAATGCGTATAAAGAGGGCATATACTGCCGAACAAACCTACCCTAGCGTTTATGTGTTAACTTTTCAATAAAAGATTGCGCATTTGCAACAAATCCTCATACTGAAAATGGACAAATATGACTAAAAATAAATAATTCATCAAAGTAAGAAAATTATTAGCAGGAAGAATGTAGACAAAGAATAAACAGAAATCCCGCACTTAAGGCTCAACGCACCATAATACAAGATTCTGTAGCAGTAAAAGAACTAAGCCATATATCGAGGTAACCGACTGGTCTCGTCATCAGGAGGCCTAACTAAATCATTTACCTCAAGGAGGAACTTTCTGAATAGGATGCAGGTCTAACCAAAAAATATCCCAAGGCCCCGAGATCCTATAGCAGTAAAAGAACAACGCAAGATTATGTAGCAGTAAAAGAACTAAACCATATATCGAGGTAAACGACTGGTCTCGTCATCAGGAGGCCTAACCAAATCATTTTTCTCAAGTGGGAACTTTCTGAATAGGATGCAGGTCTAACCAAAAGACATCCCAAGGCCCCAAGCTCCCCATTGAAACAGATAGTCAAATCAAATAAAAATGAAAATAAACAGACATCCTGCACTTAGAGCTCAACGCACCATACATGCAAGTACACATACAATCCTAAAAGAGCACAAATGAAAAGACATAAATGCAAAAGGCGTACTCACCCTATTCCAGTGCGTAACGGTTATAGCCATTTTATACCCTAAGAGTTATGGCACTGTCTCAAGACTAAAGCGACACACCCCATTGAAGTTTTTAAGCCACAGATTTTAAAGAAAGTGTGAAATCAGAAAACCCTACCTTAAATGTCCCTAAAATATACTCGAGTCTAAATGTCCTTTTTTCAATATTCTTAGATTACCAAAATTATTAAGGAAATTGTTCTTACGTAGGTTTTTCTCAAAATTATTACACGCCACCAATAAGTCGTCACTCTTATTGCAAATGTATTTTATTCTGTTTAGTTGTGAGTGAAAGATATTATAATAAATTTTATAGTTTAAATTGCTATGAAAATTGGTAAACGTAATAACCTCAAAGCTAAAATCTAATCTTTTATCGTATAACCCGATTTTTAATTCCCTATTTTGAATTTGAATTTTAATATCCAGATAAGCCGCATAATGATTATCTTCATTAGTACTGTTTAAAGTTAATTCCTTTGGGTAGATTTGATTTAGAAATTTCAAATCGTTACAACTGAAAATTATGTCATCAATGTACCTAAATCCGGAAACACTATTCGAGTTAAGAAATTTGGTTTCGTAATAATGTAAGAAAATGTTTTCAAAGACGCTAGAAAAACTATTACCCATTGGTATATCCTTTATCTGTTTAAAAAAACAGGCTGTTAAATAGGTAGTTTTCAAAAATATTAAATTTAGATAGATCAATCCAGTGACATTTTAAGTTTAAAGTACTATCCAGATAGACATCATAAATTTCTGAACAGATATTCATTAAATTATTATGGGGAATACTACTAAACAGGTTTTCAAATTCAAACGTGTATATGTTTTCTATATTCTTACCCTTTAAATATTGTAAAACTTCCTCGTTATTATTTATAATAAAGCTATTTTCGGTAACCCTGATTTTATTTAGAATAATTTTTAACAAGCTAAAAAACCTTTTACTGAGCAAAGTGTTATAACAATTCGTACTACACGTAACGAACCAAAACTTAGTTGGTGCTTTATGGAATTTAATGGTGAGAAAAAGGTACTAAGGGTAATTTAGGTTATTAATCTTAAACTTATTTTTTTTTTTTTGTTAAAGGCTAAGATTCTGTTATCTGTTTCTCTCTTGGTAAAGTTAACTTTTTCATTGCTATTGTTTGACTTGCATTCCCTAGATATAATTTACATTAATAATCCTTACACATAAAACTGAAGTTATTGACCGCCTTATCTACAACCGTTATAATCAACTTACTTTTTAACTCTTTAATTTAATGTACAAATCTTTGTTTCAAAAGAATCCCTGCTTTCTTTTTATATTATACTCTTCATAATTCCTTTTTATATCTTGTATAATATGTACATTCCATTCCAGGAAACCTTCGATAGGCCAATTGCACTTTCTGGCTTATTTTACTATGAAATATTCTCAATCTTTATTGTTAGAACTTATGATTTGCTTTAAGTTTACCTTATTTCTGACCCTAAAATTTGAACCCTTATTTAAAAGTTCTATTAATACCCCAAAGCTGGATTTACATAGTTTTCGAACTCCTCAAGATGACGATTACAATCAGTATTAGAAATTTTACCTATGTTATGACTATAAAAGTTGTAGTTTCAAATTAAGTTCCTTAACGTTTTTTGATATTTATAAACGACGGCGATTCCCCCACAATCTTTTATTGGTAGAAATTTAGAATTATTGTGTACGACAGTAGGTAGTTTTAAGTTCTCAAAATCTTTATCCAGAAAACTAGTAACATAAGAAAACTAGTAACATACGCCTTTAATATTTAATTGTTCAATTAAAGTTTTTAATAATTTTAAAGTTACAAAATTTGAAATTTTCAGCGTCGATCATTCCAAATGAATATTAAAAAGCAATTTTCTAAGTAAACTAGAAAATAACAAAAGCTAAATTTAATAACTACAAACTATAACTTTCAATCAAAAGATGAAAAACATAACTTTTTATTTTAGTTGCAGAAGAAATAAAAGGTGAAGAGCTCTAATGCCAGGAATTTAGTAGATGCATATCAATAATACGTTGCGCTTAAAAGAAAGTACTGTTTCTTATCAGAATCCAATTTCGCGATCTTTGTGAATTTGTGAGGTCGGCAAAGGGACTTTAAAACGCCCTAGATATCGGAAATATTATTAATGAGTTCATCCAAAGTTTATTCCCTGCCTTAGAGAATAACATCGTTAATTTTCTCAAAGGCAACATAGACTTCCACCATAGCAAATACTGAAAAGTCGATAAAAGATTAGTTTTCATCTTAATGAACGTTCCTTGTTGCCCTAGAAACTGATTCTGATTGGGAGGAATGTGTGTCAGGTATTTAGTTATCATTTTGTCTTTGCGTAGAAATCTGTATAAATTTGGTTCCTTATTCGCAAACTGAGCAGATAATGACTTTTAAGCATGCTTACACTGATTTCGGAATGTGAAGAAGCTTCAAGACGCATTCTAAATACTAATATTGGCGTTTCACATTATACTACATAGTTACTGACACAGGGGCGGCGATTTGAGTCGACAGTCATTATTTCATTTGCCAGCTTTAGCAGTGGTTTAATCTTAGGTTTTTAAGACATTCAAGATGGCCACAGCCCATACACGAAGCAAGTCAGAGCAACGAGGATTAAGTAGTAGGAATTGGAAGGTATTTAGTATACTAAATTAACACGTGCTGGGGGGAATTTTATTTTAGCGTTAGATGTTCGGTCTTATGATCTCTGATAGGAGCCTTTGGTGTATGTTTTCTCTCAATTTATGATTGTTAGCTTAAAATATTAAACACTTGTGCCATATTAAGACTGATGTGTACTAATCTACTGGATTCGCTCACCTCAATGTTAACCTATGGAGAAAATTTGTCTATTATTTACAGCTACATAAATGCTGATAACCCAATAAAAATGGTATTTTCTGATAGCCTGAACTTTTCTGCACCTTGAAACAGGATTCATTTTATAAATTTCGTCCACCAAAGGAATTGATGAGCGCTTATAACACACTACACCACATATTTTCGCCAGATAACTTAAATTCAAAAATATTTTTTTAATTTAAAAATAAAAAACGAAAAAGTCTCCGAACTGGAAAATTTCTTTCCCTATTACTGAGTACAATTTTAAAAAAAGTTCTTTCGATCCAAATCAGAAATTCTTGAATACATTTCTCCATAGGTTAACACTGAGATGTGATAATCCAATAGGGTACACAGCAGACTTAACATAAAGTTATTTATGGGGAACATGAATGCCCAGGTAAACAGAGTCTCCTCAATTTTTACCGAGATCTTACTTGTGTGTGGTAGAATGCAAACAATAACTTTCGATTTTTGTAACAGTCATGGTACTTTAAAACGTACATAAGTCATTCTCAAATCATCGTATCGCAACAACGTAACGCAAGCTTCTGCAATGGCGGATAAACTCAGTTTCCTTGTGCCACGTAATAAACTGTCGAACAACTCGCAGCAGGAAAACAGACTTACAAAATATGTAACCATATCTACGATTACAGGTAGCCAAACAAAAATATTTATGAAGTCAGAAGTTAAAATCCAATAATTAAAGTTTGGATTTTTTAATGAATTGTTGTTTTAGCTTCTTACAAAGCAGCTTTTTTTTATCTTAGCTATCTACAGCATTAGTCTCGAGGCACGCGAAAATGATGTCACCGGAATGTATATTTCTAAAAGCTACCATAGAGCGTTATTGTAAATTTTAAAAAAAATCGTCCCCAAGACGTCATTTCCACACGGCGAAATGGCGAAGAGGTACAGGACAATCAGTAGAATCAGTTGAAACCAACTCTGTGAAAATGAAATTATTGATGAATTTGATGCGTGTGTAATACGTACTTGGTTGACAGATTAAAAGTAAATGATTGAATCTATAATTGTATATTTGCTTCCTTTTTTATTATACTATTTATTTTCAGAGAATTAATAATACTTTTGCAACGTTGATATAATTATGACTGGTTTTCTTCGCTGTTCAAAGTATTCATTTTACTATACATTTACTTAGAAATATACGATAAATTTTATAACTGAAAGAAAAATCACTTGCCATACTAGATAGAGACAAGAAATTTGTCAAATCTTACATAAGCAAAAGGGGAGGGGGTCCGACATCTGTTTATTTTTGCTTACAGGAGAAGGGAGGGGGTCGAAAATGTGCTTACGTAATATTTGAACAGCGCCGATATATATATATATATATGTGTGTGTGTGTGTGTGTGTGTGTAATGCCTTAATTATGGGGAACAATCGTTGGAACTTTAAAATGGGGTTTTGCTTAGAAAAATAGGAATTAACAATTAAAAACTGTGAAATCACGAAATATCGGGAAAAAGAGAGAAAAAACGGGTTTTAATAGCTAAAGTGATCAATAGAGACCGCCACCTGACGGTCCAATTAGGAAGAAATCATTTAGGCGAGAGATTCTAAAGTTAGATTAGGTCAGGTGATTCAGTTACATAAGTGGAAGCCTCTAGAATTTTCGAAAGTAAGTGTCAATAGATTTTAGGCGGGAGAAGGACAAAAGAACTGGGGAAGTTGGCAGATAGATTTCGATGGGGAAGTTTGCTATGGCTCGCGGTAACTTGGGTGGGGCGGTCTCGCCAACAATCATTTGGAGCTCTGGTTCAATAGAGACTCAATAAATATGTTTTAAAGGATTAATTCGTCTTCTCTCCTGTCTACCGGACCTCGACTGCACAATAATAGCACTAAATTTACGTGAAAAAGGAAAGCGTGTCATATATATATATATATATATATATATATATATATATATATATATATACAGTGTCACAAAAAATATATGCACGCAGAAGAAATGGAGATACTATCACGAAACTTGGCAAGAATATAGACTGGTAAGGTATATGTAAATGGTTAAAATTTGGACGCCTATGAGACAAGGGTAAGCGCGCTATGCGCATATGAGATGCGCAGCAGGGAGAGTTTAAAAGCGTGATTGCTCGTGCCATGGGGTTATTCAAACAAATCTTTCGACTTTGAGGGACGGTATTGTGACTAGAGATGCCTCTGAGACGTAACCAGCGACAGTACGAACAATTGTCGGACTTTGAGAAGGGGCGTATAGTAAGCCTCAGAGAAGCAGATTGGTCGGACTGGCATATCGGCCACCACCTCGGTCGGAGCGATATGGTAGTTACTCAGTGTTGGCAACAATGCTTCATGGAAGGGATAATCTACCGTCGAGGATGGCCAGGGCGTCCCAGGAACACTAATGCGTGTTAGGATCGCGCAATCATAAGAGCAGCAATAACAATTTCACTAGAATCGGTTCTATGTCATTTACCACCTTCCAGACATCCGGTGGTACCAAGGGTAACCATTCGGAGACGACTGGCCGACGCAAGTATAAGGAGCCAACGTCCATTAAGACACCTACCACTGACCCCACATCATAGGCAGTGTCGATTGGATTTTTGCCGACCTCGGGCAAGCTGGAGGTTGACCGACTGGAGGTGAGTGATCTTCAGCGATGAATCCCGATTCAGTCTCAATGCTGATGACCAGCGCATTCGCGTGTGGAGATGGCCAGGCCACCGGTCCGATCCGGCATTTGTTGTCGAGAGGCATACGGCGATTACACAAGGTGTGACATTGTTGGGAACGATTTGTTGGGACACACGATCACCTCTAGTCGTCCTTCAACGCACTTTGACAGCACGAAGTTACGTGGACGAGATTTTAAAGCCAGTTGTACTGCCTATGCTATCAAATCACCCAGGTACCATTTATGAGCAAGTCAACGCTCGTCCACATACTGCGCGACTCTCCCAACAATGTCTTCGAGGATATGACGTACTCCCATGGCCTGCCAGGTCACCTGACCTCTCACCAATAGAGCACGTCTGGGACGTGCTTGGAAGGCAACTGCAGCCGTCCCGAAATATTGGTGAATTTACTGCCCAGTTGCAAAGATTATGGCATGTTCATCCGCAGGAGGTCATAGGTGATCTTATTTGCTTATCTCCTCATGCACTACATACACGTTAAGTTTCGTGATAGTGGCTCGTTTCCTTCTGGGTGCATATATTTTTGTGACAGAGTGTATGTGTGTATGTATATATAGATATGTATATATATATATATATATATATATATATATATATATGTGTGTGTGTGTGTGTGTGTGTGTGTGTGTGTCTACGCATAACTAGGGATACGTAATTTTCGTATTTATGAAAAAGATGCGAATGGATGCGAAATTTGCCGATATGGGCGAATAAAGGCAAAAATTATATTTTTACTACTTTTTGGCGAAAACTCGGTGATAAACGGCTTTTTAAGTGAAATTAGGTAACAATAGTAATAATTAATGAATATAATTGCTTAATTAAGACCATCCACGGTCTTTAACTAAGAGATCTCCCTCTCGAAATTTGCTTTTTACTCATTGCAAAAGAACTGCATTGGAAGAGAATGGAGAGACTACTACAACGTTAGCTTTTAACTAAGAATTTTGATACTTACCTAACCAAAAAAGAAAAATTGTGATTTTTTTAATAAATGCGAAATTTTTTAATGAATATATATATATATATATATATATATATATATATATATATATATATATATATATATATATATATATATATATATATGTATGTATTGCGAATAAATGCAAAATTTTATATATTGTAATTTTTCTTGCTAAATTTCGATATTTTTTATGCGAAATTTACGTACCTCTACGCATCTCTCTATATATAAAACGCGTAGGTATGCGGCAGAAAAATCGGCGATATTTCTACACTCCGAATGGCAACGGCTGCAATTACCAGAACCAGATGTAAACATTAGCAGCCGCCCGCAATTTGCAACCGCATGTCAACATGGATTTACACACTGAAATCAGGAATGCTCGAAAGCGAGCTTCACGATCAAGTGAAAATTGGGGAACAGTCTCAAGAAAGAAACCGAAGATGAAATAATTTATTAAGAGAGAGCATGAATGATCACGAGGTTAAGCTTAACTGTCGCCGGCTTAGCAGCCGACAGCCAGTAATAGTTAATTTTCTACACTTTTTCCAGTACTTGATGAATTTTTACTCCATTTTATAAGAGAAGAACTTTTTCCAACAATTTATTATTTGATATGATTAAGTGTAGATTTCAGAATTGTGAACAATAGTACATATAGAGAGTGATGTAATCCACACTATTTTAGTACTTGCTGAATTTTTACTCCATTTTTTAAGTGAAAAAAATTTTCACCAACAATTGGTTTATCTATTGTAATAATAAAGTGTAGATATCTTAATTTTGAAAAATAGTACATACAGAGAGGGATGCAATTTTTAAAATCATTGAAGTTGGGTTTATCAGTCTTATCTTTAACTCTGTTCTGAAGTAATGGAAATTCACATTTTTTAATCACGATGTTTTAGAATGTCTTTTAGAGAAAACCCCTTAACAACGTATATTTATGATGACAGGCAATGGTAACATTCCTTACATGAGTTATTTTCAGTTGAATTGTATTGCAAAAGAAAATTTGAAACTAAAAGCGACCATGCTGTCGCGCAGCGGCTAGTAACATAAGAAATCGTGTGTAGCAGAGAAACAGTGTTTCAACTTAAATTAAACAAGTATACCGTCCGCTGCCCTCGGGAGTCCATTCTATATCCGGTAATGTCTACCGTCCCCGTTCCACTAAGCCTCGAATTACAAGAACCGAGCCCGAGCAATAAATCTGTCGGAAGAAAATACGGAACAAGACTCCCCGATTTATAAGAACACGTGCGCGGGAGTATTGTTTCCCGAGGGGTAATTAACGGATAGGACAAACGCAGGGAAATAGAGACCGCTCGTAATTCCTTAATGAACTGAACGTTAACTGCCATGATAGATTGATTGTTATATATATATATATATATATATATATATATATATATATATATATATATATATATATATATATATATATATATGCAATACCGCACAAAATGCAGGAGATTTACTCGTGAATACAGGGAAATATAGAGAGTACATACGCGCAGTTCGTTTCCTCACGTGTGGATACAAAATAAGATGATGTATAAGACGCAAGTTTAGAAGGGACGAAATTTAGACCGTATAAAGCTGTGACTTCTTATGTCGGTGGCTAAGTTTCATGAGAAGAAATGTCCTCCGTTCAGGCGTATATAAAATGAAAGTTTACCTGTTTGACCACTAGGGTAAGCATTATTCTATTGGTTATAATGTACTATGTGGTCCTTACCTTCGGTATTTTAAAGGGATTACAATTTGTTTGTGCGATAGTCCAGATTGGTTAGTGAGGTATTCGACTCTTTGTTAATATGCAATTGTTTGCAAACAGGAGTTATTTATTGTATACTAGGGTGGGTCGATTTTTACTTTTTTAAAAATCGAAATCGCCTGTGGTGGGAAAAGCTGTGTATTGCTATCAAATGTTTGTAAAAAAATGTTTTTGAAATTAAAATATATTTAGGCCCTCAGCCCGGCCCTTGAAGTTTCTCCAAAAATGTAAAAAAATGCATTTTTTATTAATTTTTTAATTTTTTACGTATCAAAAATTTAAACCATCTGTAGTGGAAATTGTTGCCGTCTGTTTGTGAATCTTTTTTTAATTAAAATATATTTAGGCCAACTGCCCAGCCCTTGAAATTTCTCCAAAAATGTAAAAAATGCATTTTTCATTTATTTTTTAATTTTTTTACTTATCAAAAATTTTAACCACCTGTAGTGGAAATTGTTGCATAGCAAGACCCTTTGCTTATGAAAAAAATTATTTTTATATTGTATCATATTTAAAGCCTCCGCTAGGCCGGCGAAATTTTGATATTCTAACCCTTTGAAGCAGAATTTTTAATAAACGTATTTTAAAAATTAAAGTCATTATTAAACTCAATGTCCCATCTGTGTCAAAGGGCTAAAATAGCTCTTTGCTTATTTTGCCAAAATTATGGCAGAATAATCCAGAATTCACCACGAGGAGGTGGCTGCATTCGAATTCCTCCCGCACCCACCCACCCTCCCAACAAAATATGGGCGCATTTTTTTTTCCTGTTTAGTGATATGGCAATCTTACACTTTATATTTTTCCTTATTTTCATAGTTTGGCATCAGTTTTCGAGACGCCAAAGTTGTATATATAAAGCCATCGCGACTTTTTGTTCCACAGACAAATGAGGATGCCTCTGACAGTATCTTGACTGCCCTTTCGACATCTTGTGTACGGCATGGGAGAGTCCACAGCTTACTTTCAATAAAGTCACCTATTTCAGCCATTTTCTCAATTTCTGCACAGGGTATATGTTCAGTCACTGGAGATTCTGCAAGTGAACACTTCTTCCAATTGATCAGTTCTACATAGTCGTTTGCGTGAAATTTGAGAGGCGGAAGGACAAAATCACAAGTTGTTTCATTGAGAAGTGTTGGGGCCTTCATGATTCTTCTGAAGCCTAATTTTCTCACATAGGATCATTTGTCGTTGATTATGGCAATCAGCAGGTTTTCTGGGTGACCATAAAATCATTCATTTTCATTACAGGATCCACTACTAATTTCAGCTCATCGCTCAGCTATCTTGAGTAGTGTATAACTTCCCAAAGATTCTGTGTACCAGCATGAAGGCTCACTTTTAGTGAGAAACCAAACTTTTGCATACACTTTTGGAGCTGCCCACTTCTTTTGAAGATGTAGCAACTTGCTTAAAATCCTCATCAAAATAAAAATCATCTTCACTTTCAGAAGTAGAGCTACTATCCATAATACTTTCACATTGTTGAGATTGGCTATCTATATCAGTTTTAGATTTTTGCTTATTCACACGTTCAGAATCCATTGCTTTCCTTGCCACTCTAAGTTTTAGCACCCTAGTGATTTTAGCATCCAAATTCCACATAAACATTTTCGTCCAAGATCTCTGGTCCTCCAAAAATTCTTGTTCCAAAATCGGCTTTTTTCTTGACTTCTCATATGTGCACAATGAAAATTCATGACACTTACATGTTGAGATATCAAACAGTGTAGATTGGGCATTATTTTGAAACCATCTTAATTTAATTTTTGCTGCTTTCCAGTAGACTTCTTTATATTGAGAAATTTTTTATGAAACTTTTTTATGAAACTTTTTATTATGAAATTTTTTATGAAAAAGTGCAGTACAATCACACTATCTATCGGGGAAATTCAAAACGAATTTCGCTGGCCTAGCAGGAGCTTTAAATATGATACAATATCAAAATAATTTTTTTCACAAACAAAGGGACTTCATATGTAACAATTTCCACTACAGGCGGCTAAAATTTTTGGTACGTAAAAAATTAAAATATAAATAAAAAATGCTTTTTTTACGTTTTTGGAGAAACTTCAAGGGCCAGGCAGGGGTCCTAAATATATTTTAATTTTTTTAAAAAATCACAAACAAAGGGTCTTGCTATGCAACAATTCCCACTACAGGCGGTTAAAATTTTTGGTACTAAAAAATTTTAAAAATAAATAAAATATGCTTTTTTTTAAGTTTTTGGAAAAACTTCAAGGGTCGGGAGGGGGGCCTAAATATATTTTAATTTCAAAAAAAAATTTTACAAACATTTGATAGCAATACACAGCTTTTCCCACCACAGACGACTTCGATTTAAAAAAAAATTAAAAATCGACCCACCCTAGTATACACAGTAAACGCCAGTGGTTTTAAGGTTTCTTACCACATAATGGGAATGTTATTGAATCTGAAGCACTGATTTGCAGGGTTCGGATATATATAGTTCCTACTAAAGAGTCGGAATATGTATTAAGGGGATAGTATAGTTTAGCCATTACATTATTACTACATGGAATTTTGGAAGGGGGGGTCATAGGAAATTATTTGAATATTCGTTAGATGAAAATTAAAAGCATGCATTTTATGCAAATATATACACCGCTAGCCATTAAAATTGCAACACCAGGAAGAAAAGCAAATAACAATACTTCACTTATTGTACGTATCCAGCAACACAACTTAGGAAAAAAATATGATTAAATTTGTATGCAATTTGGGGGTATACAGGGTCCGAAATTAGTGCTCAAAGCTGCCGCCTCTGACTGCTAAAACGGCTCTAACCCGGTAAGGCATCGAACCGAACTCGGCTTGGATGACAGATGCGGGCAATTCGTTCCATGCTGCTTCAATTCTACGCCACACTTTATCAATTGTAGTGGCTGGAGAGCGGTGGCGGCCAAGTCTCTCAGCAATCCATGAGCAAATGTTTTCAATGGGTGAGATATCTGGAGTACGTGCTGTCCAGGGCAACAGCCGAACACCCTCTGTTTTGAGGTAGGTCAAGACACGACGGGCAACATGCGGTCTTGCGTTATCTTGTTGAAAGATGACGTTTCCGAGGCCTCGAAAATAGGCCACAATCATAGACCTTAAGATCTGAGGAATGTAACGCTAGTAGTTCAGATTACCGACGCGAGTTCAGGTACACGACGCGTGTCCATACCATCTCACCAGGTGCAGGGCCCGTATGACGATATCGAATGCAAGCAGGCCACGTTCGTACTCCTCGTAGCCGTGCCTCCAGACACGGCTACGTCAATCATGATGCTGCACGCAGAACCGGGACTCATCTGAAAAGACGACGAGGTGCCACCCCTGTATCCAGTTTCGTCATTGGGCTCACCATTGTCGCCACGCGTCTCTATGCTGCAGTGTCAAGGAAACCCGAAATACTGGTCACCGTGCAGTCCGTGCTGCTCCAGGCGTCATCGCACTGTTCGTGCGGATACTTGTCGTGATTCAAACAAGCCCATTTCCCGACTCAAGGTGCGTGATGTGGCTGTACGATCCTGCAATGCCGACCTCACAACATGTCTGTCCTCTCGCACGTTAGTGGCAGGAGGCCGTTGAGATCCTGCATGGCGTTCAGTATGGCCCTCCTGAACCCGTCCATTCCATAACAGCCATTGGATTCTGACCAATACATGTAGCAATATCACGGAACGATAAACCATACTCTAGAGAGGTCACGATCCTGCCGCTATCGAATTCCGACACGTGCTGGTAGCCGTTTTTCCATCAAAGGCATAACACGATCTTCTCACAAACAACCAACTTTCAAATGTGATTTTCGAATGAGATATCCTCTGCGTAACTTTCATAAAGTGTTTGCGATGCCGTTTCTCCCTCCTGCGTAGTTCGATTGCGCTTAAATGCTAATCATTTACAAATCCCAGCATCTTCTTCCTTTCATGCGAATTTGCCGTTTGTTTTATCCCTCCTTCACGGTGTTTCAATTTTAAAGGCAGTATATATAAGTGGTGTAAGTCAAGAATTTCAAAAAAGGAGTTTTCATATTGCTTTCTTTTACATTGCCGTAATCTGAAGCGGTCTTTACAAAAATTAAAAAATTGAACCGTAAATATTTTCTGAAATATTTTATTATATATTTTCTAGTTTCTTCAAACTCAAACCTTTAAATATCTCGAAGTGAAAAATATATGACATACACCACTTTTGTTATCACTGGTACAATATATATATATATATATATATATATATATATATATATATATATATATATATATATATATATATATATTTATTTATTTATATATATATACCGGGAGTGAAAGAGAAGCAGTTTCAACTCAAATGAAACTAGTATACCGCCCGTCGACATCGTATCTTCATTGTATATCCGCTCCGCTAAGCTTCGAATTACAAGAACCCAGCCCAGGCAATAAATCTGTCGGAAGAAAATACACGACGGAACAAGACTCCCCGATATGTAAGAACACGTGCGTGGGAGTGTTGTTTCCCGAGGGGTAATTAACGGACGGACACACACACACATACATACACACACACACACACACACACACAGGACTGATGCAGAGAAATAGCGAGCACTATCTGGTCCGCCCATAATTCCTTAATGAACTGAACGTTGACTGTCATGATTGATTGTTTAATGTGTTTGTGATGCCGTTTCGAATTTCTAACATGGGTGTCTGCCAAGAGAGAGCGAGAGTTTTCGATTCAAACACTTCGTGTTTAAAATAAATTTACAAAACGAAAGATTAAATGTTTTGAAATTGTCGGATATACACGGAAAGTAATGATTAGGATTCCGCTGTTTGTGATTTCAATAATACAAAAAAGTTTGAATTTCAGGAACGGAAGCTAAACAAGTATCAGCAAACAAGTATCAGGTCTTAAATCGAAATTTTTTTTCTCATTCAAAACTCACTCAAGTTGTTGATATTTGTTAAAAAACGGTTGTATGACTACGTAGTCGACAGCTGTGCCAGTATTTTGGGCTCTAAATATCGGTGCGGAATCTGTTGCGCCTTCGCTTTAAAGAAGAAAGGGTCATCAGTAGCTTTTTTTTCCACTTGCATGGACACCTCGCTCCCAGGACCTAACCCATGTGACATCTTTTTGTGGGGTTATTTAACGTCTAAGGTGTATCTCGGTGGAGTCTCGAGCTTGGCGGCCCTAAACGACAACATATCTCGGACTTTTATGAACATTCCTGGTGACATGTTACGCTAGGCCGTTGAGAACATAGTGTTCAGGATGCAATGTGTTGTCCACCAGGACTGTGTGCCCATTGAAGGATGGAGATGTGAATTTGCTGCAAAAAGTGGTGCTGCAGTGAAATATCTTTGTTATTCATTTGTCTTCTTACACCCTTTTCGATATTCATCCCTTGTTTTTATAGCCCAAAATACTGGCATTGCTGTCGACTACATTGTCGTGAATTTGTATTTTGATGTTTTACTTGCTTTTTATGCAAATTCTCGGGTGCGCCGACAGCAGCAGCGCCATTGCCCTTATCGTTGACTTTTGGAACTACTTTTTTTTTCACGGAAACTCTTTCCAATGTCATCCTTTAGTCCCTCTATCAATTTTGGTGGAATTCCGACTTATAGATCACGCTACAGATGGGTCTGAGTAGTGTCAGTTTAAAAAAAAATCACCCTGTGCATAGATATACGTATGGAAGTTACCATCTAATCAGGAGAATAGAACTGCACCATATAGTAAAAGCTATGTTAAAATACAAAAAAATATTAATAAAAGGTAAATCACACGTAGTACATCTCATGTGCAGTGCTAAGCAGATCCAAAAATAGCATAAAAATTGTATTATTTTAATGCTATTTAAGGACAAATATTTTCTTAAAATTATAATATCGCTGTCGCATATCTGAATTGTGCGTTTCCCGTAAAATTTATCACTCATTTTTTATGTAAAAATTATTAATATAATACTAAATATTGGTTCTGTATAGTGCTACTTTGAAAAACAAAGCTTAATGTACCTTTTAATGCTAATAACATTAATTATCGCCACATAACGCATTAAAATGAAGGTGGTTATTTTTTTTAGTTTTATAGCCTCTTGTTTTTCTATTTAATTGGTCCAAATAAAATTAATGTTAACCCATATCATGAATGTTTAATGGTACTGTAATATCTAAAAGCTGCAATTTTATTTTATTTATTAAACTCTGATTCTATTAAGTATGCGAAAAAAATATTTACTAGACAATACATTAATACCTTTTACTGTTTAGCGGAATAATTAATTTATATTCTCAAAGAAAACTAAATTAAACAAAAATTGTTCTTTTTTTCTCGAGTGATAATTATAAATGATTTTTTAATATCGCATTTTATATAGTACTTATCATTCCCTAGCTTAATTTGTCTCATATTTCGCTGTTTTTAATAATCCCTCTTTTAACTTTTCGTAATATTTATATATACCGCCGGGCGAGCTCTGGGCTAAAACTGACCCGTACCAACATGGACAGCAAAATTTTTTAGACTTCAGGGCATAACCATATTAGACAATGCTGGACTTCAAAATTGGCTCACCTTATGGCAATTGTTAACCACAGGAAGGGTCAACTTTGGGAAGTTTGGTGTCGTGTTTTTACATTTATTCCCTTCAGGATCCCCTGTCTGGAAAGATACCCCAGGGACATCTTCCTAGTCGATAAGGACATTGTCTCTCTTCTCGCTCTTAGTAATGCCGTAACAAATTTATCTTTTTATACACGAAACTGCGTATCTTTATTGAAGTTCGACCACTTCGGACCCACGAGTACAATTTAATTATGTGTTTCAAGATCTAATATTTTTAAAGTATATATATATATATATATATATATATATATATATATATATATATATATATATATATATATATATATAATATATATATATATATATATATATATATATATAATATATATATATATATATTTATTTATTTATATAATAGATATTTAAAATTAAAATAACCAAAGGGACAGATGCGACCATTTAATACTCTAATAACATATATCAAGGTATACATTTAAGTACTTAAGCAGAAATAATAAAGTGGGGGTTGTATAGTTGATAACTGGGGAGGGGGGGGGGGGGTTGTGAGCCCTAACCCCGGTTAAACATGTTTTGCGTCTAGACAACACTCCCGGAGGTTGGCTATAACACCAAGACCGTTAAAAACAATTATTGAAGAAACATTTAAAATGAAACAGACCTGTTAAACCATAGAATTTTAATATAGAGTAAAGCTAAAACTTAGTTATATGATGAATAGTGTTTATACCTTATAATCATTAGGATAAACAATAATTAACTTAAAGTACTATAATATAAATTCAGAAAAGATAATACAGAGGTACAAAAATACAATAATACTAAAAAAGTAAAATAATTACACGTTAACTAATACTCTAATAAAATATTAAGATACTAAAATACTTAACTCCATGCCAAGCTAGTGTCACGAATCACTCAGCACACATACATTTATAGTCATACTAGCTGCGTTTACATGGACAACAATAATACCCGGGATTTACCCGCTAATAGGGAAAACCTTCGAAGCCCGTTTACATGGGACCACATTTTCACCCTGCTTTTACCCGTCTTACCTGAAGTAAAGGCCGTCACATGATTCGGCGGAAGTGATCCTCATACACCATCATTCCTTGTAAATCACGTTATGGGTTCGATCCCAGCCGGTGTCATACTTTTCCAAATTCACTGTATTGCTATTTTTAGCTTTCCATCTTCGAACTCCGCATTTATCTCGTTACGAAGTGTATGGTCCTGGGGAAGGCTTTTTTTTTCCAATTGCTGTTCTTTTGACCTCGTATTCTTAAATTTTAAAAATAACAACAAAAAAAATCATAAAACTTTAAAAATCCAAAAAGATTGAAAAACTTACAAAAATATTTTTTGTATTCTTATGATATCTGCTTTTCTGGGCCTCTTAATATTATTACTTTTTTGTTTTCCGTGGATCATTAGTCTTATCTAATTTTTCTTCTAAATTTTCTTAACTTGCAACTCTATATTTTTTCTGTTAAAATTAACTTTTTTGTTTTAATTTAACTTTACTATTATTTTTTTTTCTTTTACCCGCGTTATTCTTACCTTAATATTTTAATTCATTACTTAAAATTTTAACTACTGAGCACTCCCACCTTGATTACATATATCTTGCTTACAGGAGATAAAGTCGACACGACCAATGCACTCCTCTTCTAAAACACAATTACGTCTGCGTCTATTTGTTATTTAAATGCAGCACATGTCAGTCGCTGTTGATAATTATAGAACGTTTACGATTGTTTTCTGTTGTTTTTAAAAATAAATTTAGAAAATAGATAGGAAAAAAGGAATATAAGAACTAGAAGATTGATGCGGATATTAGATATAATCGTACGATCTATGGCTTCATCGCTAAATTTAGTTTTTCCACAACAAAGAATGTGGGCAAAATTACGAAGCTCTGTTTGGTGGGAAGAAATTGTTTTAAATTCCTGAAGTAATAAAAACTGGAAAGAAAATTTTCCAATCGATAGGTGCATTTTTTTAAATTATAAGATTAATTGTAAGATACTTATTGTTTTAATAAATCCTTTTATAAAATCAAAATGTAATTTTGATTTCAATTTTGTTTCAGTAATTTTTAGTCATGTATAAATAAAAAAATCATAAATAGATATAAATAAATTTTTATCTGTGAATTCTAAAATAATTAATTTATAAATTAATTTTAATGTTACGTTTAATTATTGATTATATTTATTAAATTTATTAATTTTACCATAACACTTTAAATGAAAATGTTACTGAAATTTTATTCAAATGAAATTTATTTCTTATTTTACATACCAGATGGCAATACCATTCTATTTATAATGTAATTGGGGATGGGTTTTTTTTTTTAAAACTAGATGGGCAGATCAAGAAATAAATGAAATCCTCCGGAAAAAATAGGCACTTCTCTACTGTTTTCTTGAAAATTATGCGATCGTTAAGGGGTTCCAGATCCTTCCATCGATCATTTAGCTGCATTTTCATGGATTCACACAAGTTCAAACCCGCCATGTTATTTAATCCCAGCTTCGAAATGCATCATGGGTAATTAGCGGGTTTTATCCTGGGTCGAAGCAGGGTCGAAAATCCACCCTGCATTTTTCCCTATCGTAGGGAAAAAGTAAGAAACGACCCTGCTTTTACCCGGGTTTTTGGCACATGTAAACGGCACTACTAAGGATTTTTAAATTCGTATTAGGGAAACTTTAATGTTGCCAACTATAAGTTAAAATGCTTCTCGCAATCGGTATTATTTAAATTAAAAAACTGGGTGAGAAGTGACTTGAGGAAGTTAACAGGAAAACCCGTATCAATGGCTTGTTTTAAGAAATTATTTATTCTGAAGTCTATAACCTTTGTGTCTGAATGTAAACGTTGGCAACGTATTAACTGGTTTATAACTACATTACGTTTAATATTTAAGTGTAGAGCGTTATTCCAATACGTAATCCTGACATTTTTAAAGTTGTAATATTCACGTTTATCATAAAGACAGTATGATACTAGATTTAGATTATTAACATTTAAACTCAAGTCCAAAAATACCAAATTGCCTTCTCAATCTTTATCAATCTCCACAAATTTAAGATTTTCAGGGAAAAAATTAATATCTATTGAAGTTATGTTTTCATTAAAACATATAAGTATATCGTCAACATATCTGAAAAACATTAGTTCATTTAGAATCATAACTCCTCTTTCATAAAAGTGAAGGTAAATATCTGCCAATGCAGACGAGCATCCTCCACCCATCGATATACCATGTATTTGTTTAAAGAAGTTACTACCATTTTATAGTATGGTTTCATTTAGGACTAGGTCTAGTAGCGCTCGATATTTATTTTCAGTTATATAAGACTTTAAATCAAATTGTTCATATAATTCAAGTATAATACAATAGAGATCTTTTAGGTTGATGGAGTTAAACAGATCCGTAAAATCGTAACTTTTAAAGTTAGTTATATCACCTTTACCTTTTATCTGTTTTATTATTTCTAAGCTATAATTTATGAAATAGCCCCCTTCTTTACTTATTTTTTTGTAAACGATTTTAAGTATACTCAAAAGTTTATTATTAGCAAGAGTTAAGTATGTATTGCAGCCCACTATTACAGTTCTAAATTTAACGGGTGACTTATGAAATTTTGGGATTAAGACTAAATAGGGAAACTTTAGATTTTTAATTTCATAGCCTGAATGGCAATATAATGCTTTAATACGATTTTGTATAGTACATTTCATAGAATCTAACTTTTTGTAAACGGTAATATCATTGTAGCACTGGATTAATTTCTCACAATAAAATTTTTTGCATATAAATGCATAATTAGCTGATACTTTATCAACATAAGTTATAGCAAATTGATCTTGTATTGCTGTGATAGACTGTTTTAACATTTTTAAGTTTCCATTATTATCATTCGGCTATGTTCTTAGATAAGCATTTTTAAAATCTCTTAAATAATGAAATTTCCACTGTTCAAATGTGCTTACAGGTATACTATGCGTTATCGCTATTTTATATATAAAATCTTCTAGATTATGTTTGAAAATTTGGAAGACGTTCTTTTTATAACCTATGCTATAGCCAATTCAATAATTCATTAAATTAGTCAAAGCCATATTTTCTGTTGTTTGAGTGTTATCTGTGATAATGTGGCTCTAGTGTTCATTGTAACCTGTCATATTATTATTACAATTACATTGACTAGGAGAAGCATCAACTACAATTTTGAAATAGTATTATAGTTGAAAATATAGCGACCAATCGGTCTACTATATCTGAAGCTGTTATATATTTTTATATTGTTGATAGGAAAGTATATCATATTTTGATTTAAAATTTTATTAAAAGGTATTTTATCGAAACCTTTATTGGCATATTGAGTTATACAATAAATTTTGCTACAGTTTTTTGTCTCGTTGCCTTGTAATATTATTCCACAATTAGAGCTCTTTTTCTTGACGAGGTCTATAATAATAGGTATGAAATGTGTATTATTAGGAATAAATAATAAAACAAATACAGCATTTTGGGGCCCCCATCCAAGTAGCCCCTGGACAGGTGTCCCTGTTGCACCTGACTAGTGACGGCACTGTATATATATATATATATATATATATATATATATATATATATATATATATATATATATATATATACAGAGGCTGATCGCACATTTTTTAGACGATTTTGGTAAGCGGTAATAAAAAATCGTTTGCTGCAAAAGAAATAATTGCAATTGTACTATGATTTTAAAAGTCAAAATTATCGTCTACGCCTTGAAAGTTTTGTTTTTATTCAAAATGGCGTTTTTAACAAAGCAGTGGTTCGAAAGCTACATTTATGCTCTTTCCGAAGAGAAATATGCATACTCCGTTATCCAAAAACGATGTGAGAGTCATGGTTTTGTGATATCTAAAGCGTCGATAGGTAATATCGTCAACAAGAAAGGAAAAAAACGTCAAATTGGAGCCTCAAGTAGGACAAAAATTCCAAACAAGTATCCAAGGAAAAAATGGACATCTTCGACTATTGCAAAGGTACGTTGTTTAATGTTAAAAGAAAATCCCCCTAGTTAAAGGACAGTTGCAAAATCATTAAAATGCTCGGTGTCCACTGTAAACAAAATGATAAACGTTAGTTTAAATCTTAAGAAAGCGAACAAAATGTGCATCGTCTTCTTCCAAATCATATCGCTGAAAGCAGGACACGCTGCAGAATTCTATATGAGAAACACTTATCCAAAGAAAAATGGAAAACAAAATTAGAAAAAAAAATTACGATAGTTTAAATCATATACGTTAGAAAAAAAATTACGATAGTTTAAATCATTTATTTAATCACTTTAATTACTTTACTACAACACATTTTTGTACTATTTTGCCAAAATAAAATTTGGAATTAAATAAAATGTTCAAGTTTTTACATAACCAAAGATTTCTTATCTTCAGAACAATAATTTGTAATACCCCCCACAACCGCCCGAAATGTTACAGTTCCGGTACCTCTATTTCTAGAAATCGAGCAATATATATATATATATATATATTTATTTTATACATATATATATATATATATATATATATATATATATACATAATCAGCGGGAAAGAAAGGCTGTTATTCCCAAATAAGAGAAGCTATTGATCATCTTCATATTCAACTGTCCTCCTAAACGACAGGTCAGTTGGAAAATAAAGATTACTCTCGACTCGACAGCCAGGTCCTCAGTTCCTAGGTCAATATCGCAGACAACGTACATATAAATCACAACTACTCTCACACTAATTCCCAGTTACGGGACGACTGTAGATTTTTTTTCCTAAGCAACATCTTTATTATTATTATTTTTTATGCGATGTCGCCTTTAACATCCCGGTGCAGCTTTGTTAATTGGAAGTTAATTTTGGCACAGTCCCAAATGTTCGTAATACATGGATAAGTGATGGAACCGAACAAGGTATTACGCCAAATGACCAGTTATTATCTACGCTTAATAAGCTACTCTGGGTAATTAGATTGTGATATATGGGCTTTTGCTGCCCCGAAAATTTTGATGCTTGGGCGCGAAGAATGTGTTTTAAAACTGAGTTCGTGGATTAAATAGTGTGTTATTAATAGCTGGAGAGTGGACATACGATGTTCGTTTCATGTGCGTTGCTTCAGAATATAATAATCTGAAAATCGATTATTGTGCTAGAGCGGAAGGAAGAGAGAAAAGCCTAGCAATTCTTCTCCACGTATTCATAGACAACATGTTATTACAGCGACGATACAACCTGAAATTGTTGTTTATAGATCTGAGAGTGATGTATTGTGTTTTAATATCCCGATGCCTTTGTGAAATATTATTAAGTAGTGGAAGCGTTCTTGATTTTGAATATATATGTATGGTGAAGGAACATTTTTCAGATGTTTCTGCTTTTATTTTCAAAGCGATATGTATATATATATATATATATATATATATATATATATATATATATATATATATATATATATATATATACGATATACCCAGTTTTGGTGTATAAATTAAATTTTAATACACCAAAAAATATTTACTCCAGGACAATCAGATTTTATAAAAACTTAAAAAGCTCCTTAAAATTACAAGTCAAATGCTATAAATTCATAGTAAAATATTTTTTTAAAGAAAACATTACGTGCATATTTTTCGTAGCATCATTATACACGTATCCTGAAATTATGAAATTAATATATTCAGCAGTTTCCTTTATACAGTGCGGCAAGCATTACAATGATCATTTCAAGAAAAAGGCTTTTAAATTTTCCACACTGGTAATGTTTCTATTGGAACCACTTTTTCATCTTATAGTTTTTAATGCTCTGGTTGGAATATTTTAAAGCTGTTTATTTTAAATGGTTCAGAAATGTTCAAATATTCTAAAAATGCAAAAAAGGTAAAATTCGATTTTTTGAAGATTTAAAGGTGTTGATGACTCCCCGTAAAACTACCTTTGTAATCTCTCCAAAAGGAGAACAAACTATAACAGGCATGAAAACTGCAGATGGCATGGCGTTATTAATTAATTTCAAGAATTGGAGTTTTGTAATATTTATTAATATTTATTCATTACATGACGATTCAAAGAACTTTTTAAGAAAGACTTACGTATGCCACTCTCGGGAAATTTAATACAAAATGTATCTTCTTTTTAAGTCCTTTTTAAAAAGTTACATCCTTATCAAGCTCCTTTTTTACTAGCCTCAACTGTAATATTTTCACCTAACATCATCTTCAGAATATACGCTATTATGCTTGTGATTTCTGTTTGGACTTCATTTATATTAATTTAATTTACATGCCCTCAATCCATTTTTCAAAATATACGCTATTATGAATAGGATTTCCGTTTCGACTTGATTTTTATAAATTTAATTAACCTGCCGTCAATCAATCTGAACTTCAATGAATATCAAACCTAAAGTATTTTTGCATCAGAATATACCATATTCAGAATATACATTACTAGCTGAATACCCGTACTTCGCTATGGAGTACATTCAAATTAAATACAACGGTAAGTGTATACAATTAATGTCCCCCAAAAAACAATATACACTCATGGACAAAAAAAATTAGCTCACCAAGAAATAATTGCGGGATCGTAACGAAACTTGCAATGAAGGTACATGTTGGGGAGATATGCAAATGATTAGAAATGCAGCGTGATTGCGCATTACGTATAGCCGGTAGAGGGCGTTGAACATCGTACTCTGTGGAGTATAAAATAGGTAACCAAAGCTTGTTTGAGTGTGCTGAATCATTTACAAATGAAAAGCTGAGATAGACATGCCATTACGCCGTGTTCGAAGACAATATAAGCAGTTGTCGCAGTTTGAGAGGGGGAGAATCGTCGGGATGATGGAATCTGGGTGGTCAGCTAGGCGAGTAGCTCGTCAATTAGGCCGCTCTGATTGTGTTGTGAGGAGGTGTTGGGACCAGTGGACCCGAGAGATGTCATGTACACGAAGACCAGGCTCAGGACGCCCTCGACAGACCAGTCGTCGAGAAGACCGCCACATCGTAAGAAATGCACGCGTACAGCCAACTGCTTCATCGGCCGCCATCCAGGCACAGGCAGCACCTTCACTAGGGGCATCTGTGTCTTCTCGAATCATACGAAGGCGCCTGGCTGAAGGACAGTTGGTATTGCGGCGCCCATTACGTGTGCTGCCCTTGACGCCCACCCATCGACGCCTCCGTTTGGAGTATTGCCGCGCACGAGGAAACTGGACTGGAGCGGAATGGAACCAGGTCGTCTTTAGCGACGAATCCAGACTCAATCTCGGCAGTGATGACAATCGTGTTCGTGTGTGGAGAGCCCGTGGTGAACGCTTCAATCCTGCCTTTGCTGTACAGCGACATATCGCTCACACAGCTGGTGTGATGGTATGGGGTGCCATTGCCTACAATACACGGTCACCCCTAGTATTGTTTCGTGGCACCATGACAGCCCAGTGGTATGTTTATGAAATCCTGCAACCACATGTGTTGCCACTCATGCAACGGCTCCCAGGAGCCATTTTTCAACAAGACAATGCTCGGCCTCATACGGCAAGGGTGTCACAATACTGTCTCTGCACTGTTACTACCCTTGCTTGGCCTGCCCGATCCCCAGATTTGTCTCCAATCGAGCATATCTGGGATCATTTGGGACGACGAGTTGGGCATCCCACGAGTTTGAACGAACTAGAGGTAAGGTTACAGAAAATATGGAACGAAATGTCTCAAGACATCATACAGAACTTGTATGACTCAATGCCCGATCGTATCGCATCGTGCATTCGCGCTAGAAGGGGTCCAACGGAGTATTAACTCCTCCGTTCTTTTGCCTTTTTCTCTGAAATAAATTATCCTTTTTCTTTGATTTTCTTATCATTTACTTATATCAAAGTAGTCATTACGTATGTAAAATTTCGTTTCATTTTGACGACTCCTTCTTGGTGCGCTAATTTTTTTGTCCATGAGTGTATATATATATAATTATAACAAATACATTGGTCAATGTATGCAATTAATTTGTATGTTTAATATTCACAAAACATGCTAATTTGAATTAAATTCTTAAAAACTTCCATCTCAATTAGTCTAGTGGTTGAATTTTTATCTTTTATCGTATTTTAATAATTTTTTTCCAATTTATTTCGTTGTTAAGCACGTGACGCAAAGTTAATTTAAATTATCACAAAAAGAAAAGAAACCCCGTGACCGGCATTTAATAAATTAAATTCTAAAAATTAATCTTTAAAAATTCACCAAAAATCAGAAAATGGAGGTAAAGATTCGAAAAGGATTTTATTTTAAAGAAATTTTTATGATCTTTCTCGTGATATAAATTTTATAACCCTCAAATTATTATTTTAAATGCAAAGTTTAAAGAATGTCACAGAAACAGCTTAAAACTTTCATTTTTAAAAAAATCTAAGAAGAATTTTCAAAAATCTATCTTAGTGCACTCCTACACTATGAGAAGAATCACCATGCGAAATTTCAGCCCTTTAGGTCCAGCGGTTTGGTCTGTGCGTTATATGTCAGTCAGTCAGTTACGGAACTGTTATATATATATATATATATATATATATATATATATATATATATATAAATGGATTCGACTTGATTTCTATTAATTCTAGTTACCTGACTTTAATCAATTTCAATGATAACAAACTTACAAATTTATCCCTTCTGGA
This sequence comes from Dolomedes plantarius, assembly GCA_907164885.2. Classification (NCBI taxonomy): domain Eukaryota; kingdom Metazoa; phylum Arthropoda; class Arachnida; order Araneae; family Dolomedidae; genus Dolomedes; species Dolomedes plantarius. The sequence continues at coordinate 135,484,592 of OU015496.1, forward strand.
ACTGGAAAATTTTATAAATCATGATCTGCAACGTTAAGAGCGAATTTTTTAATCATGTCTAAATAAATATGAAACTTGAAGTATTTTAACATTATCCTATCTAAATTCCAAGTCATTCGCGTGGAAATATGCTACAATATATGTGGATTTAATACCAGGTAAATCCATTAAAACTTGTTAAAGGATTCGCTATAAAATCTTCTAGACTGTTTAAAATTTGAACAAAGCACTTCTACGAGGCCCATCCATAAAGTTAGAACCGATTTCTCATAGATCATGCGCAGGTCACGTCATTGTAAAGACGCCGTCGTCATTTGTTTCCTGAACGTTTGGAACTTCATTTGGTGTAAATTGTATTGTTTCTATAAAGTTGTCTCACTCTGTTGTGTTACCGTATTTTCCAGCGTATAACACGCACCTATGATTTTAAACTACATTATTTAATTTTTAGGTATATTCTCTGCATAACGCGTACCCTTTTCTTGACGTCGAAACCTGAAATGTACATGTGCAATGCTCTTGAAGTCATTCATTCAAAGGATTTTCTCAGGGTTTCGAACAATGGAATACTGCATTGACAAGCGATAAGTGTAATAATATGTGTGCGGGGGGAATAGCCTGAGGGAGTAAATAATTCCTGGTGCCTCAAAGAATCCAGTAAATCTTTTAGTTTGGGACATGTTCAGATCCCGTCTAATGTATAATACGAGGGTAGGCTGAAAAGTAATGCACACATGCTTGTAGAGCGCGAACAAAATGACCTTCTAAACCGCGCCAAGTGGCATATGGAAGTTACATTCCCCCTCAATACTCATCGCAAGTTTTAAGTCGTTGTGTTCATCCAGTGTATTTTGGAAAGCGGTAGTATGGAGACGTGTTCTAGTGCTATGTCAACGGCGAGTTATATAGCGCGCTGTTATCGAATTTTTAACAGCTGAAAAGGTGACTCCTACTGAGATTCATCGTCGTTTAAAGGTTGTTTATGGTGACGATGCTGATGATAGGGGTACTGTAAATCGATGGGTAATAAAATTTCATGGTTGGGAGCCTGGAAAAGACATAATTGTTGATGAAACATTCAGCGGACGTCCGATCACTGCCACAGACGATGAACATCGCAAACTCGTCAACGATTTGATTCAAAATGACCGGCGAATCACTCAAAAGCGTATGGCAAACCATATTGGAGTATCCAAGGAATTTGTCTGCTTCATTATAGAACGATTGGGATACCGTAAAATCTGTGCTCGATGGGTACCACGCCGTCTCACAGGCGAGAACAGCGTCGGACTGGAGAGGCTCTGCGAAACCTGAAGTTTGAACCGATTCCACACCCTCCTTATTCCCCCAATCTTGCACCTTGCAATTTATATTTTTTTCCTCTACTCAAGAGAGACCTAAAGGGTAATCATTACACCTCGGACGATGTGGTGAAGGCAGCTGTCAAGTCGTGGATTCGAGAAAAGTCGGAAGAATTTTTCAGTGACGGAATGAGAAAACTTGTTACACGTTGGCAGAAATGTGTAATCCTTAACGGTGACTATGTTGAAAAATAAATATATGATTTTGAAGCTTCAGAATTGTACTTTAATGTTCTTTTTGCCCGATCATGCTATTTCTTTTTGTTCACGCTCTACAAGCATGTGTGCATTACTTTTCAGCCTACCCTCGTACGAAGAAATTGGTGAAAGACAGTAACACAGATATGGCAGTTATTCCAGACGCATTAAGCCATTAGTTCAGCCTTTAGATGTGTATATCAATAAACCATTCAAATGAAATTTAAAACGACAGTGAAGCACGTGGATGTTCGAAGGTGAGTAAACATTTACGACAGGAGGTAAAATGCTCCATGCCAGTCTAGAATTAGCGTGTGACTGGATATTAAAAGTATGGAGTGAAATGAAACCTGACATGATTCAAAGTCATTTAAAAAATGTAGAATATCTAAGAATCTAGATCAGTGGTTCCCAACCCGTAGAAGTGTGCTGACCACTAAGCCAGAGTTTGAACCATGTGCGGACCCCCCCCCCTCTACCCCACTGACATCAGGCGGGGGGGGGGGACTTCAAAAGGGATACAGGATTAACGTACTCGCAATCTTATGTATCATATTCTAATAATAAAATAATTATGTTAAACTTTTAAGAAATGTTAATTCAACACCTGATAGTCATTGGATATATTCGGCCCATCTAGTTCAATGAACATTGCTTTCAAAATCCCCATTTATTTGGCAACTTTTTTATATGTGGAGCCGGACCACTCCCGAGGCTCTCGGGGACCACTGGTTTGGAACCACTTATTTCAGTGACGGAAGGACCACTTATTTCAGTGAAGGAAACCACTTATTTCAGTGACTAGAGGTAACGGAAGATGATTATTTACTTATCGATTAGAGTAACAGTGATAGTGAAGAGGAAACTTAATTCGATAATGTGCCTGAAGATATAACGGAAGACAAATATGACGAACTATTCATGTTATCCGATAATTAAAATTTTTAAGTTCATAAGGTATCTCATTTCTTTTAAATAAACAGCAGTTAGGTACACTTAGAAATCATTTTTTTATGTTCATATTTTCTTTATTTTTAAATCTATCATTTTTATATCCGGCGTATAACGGGCACCCGTAAATTTCGATCTTATCTCTTGTAGTATTAAAAGTGCGCGTTGTACGCCGGAAAAATACGGTAGTTTAAAGTGGATGTTAAAATTGAAAATCCCACGAGCTGTGCAGTGTGGTACGATCATTAACTTGCGGCCATAAAGGCTGAATTAGACTAGGAAATTCTTAAGAAGCTGGGCCTAACAATTAAGATTCTACGGCGTGGATTACTGTCTGCTGGACTTCTTGCACGGCAACGAGCAACCGTACACCGCCGTCCGTACACGTGCATTGCATAAATAGTTTGGTTAGGAATTTTTTGAAAAACCACCGTATAGTCCTGATCTAGCTCCTAGCGATTGTCATTTGTTTCTCCACCTGAAGAGATTTTTGGCCAGTCAGAGGCTTCATAGTGATCAATTAACAAAAGTATTGGTGATCAAGAAACAAAGGCTGGTGGTGATTTTCTTCGACGACGGTATAAAGCTAGTCTCGCGATACTACAAATGCATCAATAAATATGGCTGCTATGTAGAAAATTAGTGTAATATACGTTTAAATATTTGGCAATAAAATTTTTCAGAAACTTCTTAAATATTTTTACACCCAATCAGTTGTTTCATTTTTGATGTGCCTTGAATTTCCGCGGGATGATTGCATGCAGATTCAAGATTAATCTACAAATCAAGTAGCTAAACAAATCGTTCTCTATGTGGATGTCAGAAAATACTTATTACAATAGTGTAAATATAAGGTATCTATTTCCGAGGGATAATTAAAAGCTGATTCAAGATGAACCTACTAATCGAGCAGCTAAATAAATCCATCTCAACATGGATATTAGCAAATACGTATATATTTCAATAGTCAAAATATGAGTTGTCTATTTCCGAGGGAAAACTGCAAATAGATCCAAGATGAATCTACAAATCAAACTAAACTTATCCTTCTCTGTATGGATGTTGGCAAATTAGTATTACAATAATTTAAATATGAGGTGTCTGTTGCCAAGGGATAATTGAAAGCATATTCAAAATAAATCTACAAATGAAATAGCTAAATAAATCCTTCTCAATGTAGATGTAAACAAATACTATAACTATTACAATAGTATAAATATGAAGTGCCTATATACGAGGGATAATTGCAAGGAGATTCAATATGAATCTTCAATTCAAGTAGCAAAACAAATCCTTCTCAGTATGGATGAGAGCAAATTGGTATTACAATAATTTAAATATGAGGTGTCTATTGCCAAGGGATAATTGAAAGCATATTCAAGATAAATCTACAAATGAAATAGCTAAATAAATCCTTCTCAATGTAGATGTAAACAAATATATGTATTACAATAGTCTAAATATGGAGTGCCTATATCCTAGGGATAATTGTAAGGGGGATTCAATATGAAACTTCAATTCAAGTAGCTAAACAAATCCTTCTCAGTGTGGATGTCAGCAAATACGTATTACAATAATTTAAATATGAGGTGTCTATTGCCAAGGGATAATTGCAAGGAGATTCAAGATGAATCTACAAATAAAGTAGCTAAACAAATCCTTCTCAATGTATATGTAAAGAAATATATGTATTACAATAGTCTAAATATGAGGTGCCTATATCCGAGGGATAATTGCAGGCAGATTAAATATGAATCTTCAATGCAAGTAGCGAAACAAATCCATTCTGAGTGTGAATGTCAGCAAATACGTATTACAATAATTTAAATATGAGGTGTCTATTGCCAAGGGATAATTGAAAGCTAATTCAAGATGAACCTACTAATCGAGCATCTAAATAAATCCATCTCAACATGGATATTAGCAATTACGTGGATATTAGCAATTACGTATATATTTCAGTAGTCTAAATACGAGTTGTCTATATCCGAGGGAAAACTGAAAATAGATTCAAGATGAATCTACAAATCAAACAAACAAACAAATCCTTCTCAGTGCGGATGTCAGCAAATATGTATTACAATAATTTAAATATGAGGTGTCTATTGCCAAGGGATAATTGAAAGCATATTCAAGATGAAACTACAAATGAAATAGCTAACCAAATCCTTCTCAATGTAGATGTAAACAATTATATGTATTACAATAATTTAAATATCAGGTGTCTATTGCCAAGGGATAATTGAAAGCATATTCAAGATGAAACTACAAATGAAATAGCTAACCAAATCCTTCTCAATGTAGATGTAAACAATTATATGTATTACAATAGTCAAAATATGAGGTGCTTATATCTGAGGGATAATTGCTCGCAGATTCAACATGAATCTTCAAATCAAGTATATAAACAAATCCGTCTCAGTGTGAATGTAAGTAAATACGTATTACAATAGTCTGAATAGAAGGTGTCAGTTGAGTGTACATGCTAGTTACTCTACAGGAATTAGTCCAAAAATCATCTGTTTTTGCTATAAGCAACGATAAAATTGCATCAAATTCATCCTAGTAGAAACGGGAAATGTTAGTTAAAGCTAAAGAAGAGCTAAAACAAACAAACTAAGAACAGCTAAAAATGTATCTTAGAACCTTATTAGATTATTAGAACTTGATGTCTTAAAATACAATTATAAACTAATAATAATCGAATTTAATAATTTTAATGCTACAGGAAGATATTTTTACTAAACTGTGTAAAGTTCAATATTAATTTAAAATCAACTCAAAATAAAAAAATTCAAAAAAATCAGATAGTCTCTTCTAACGAAACTGCCGCGGGTTATTAACGTAGGATTACTTATCATTGCTTACCTCTCTTGTCTGTATATATATATATATATACTGCTGGCCACCCAAATTGCAACACCAAGAAAGACAAGAGATATCACAACAAAATTTATTTTGTAGATAACATGTTGACCAAGTATCAAATGATTAAATTTATAGACTTCTGTGAAGTGTGGTTCATGCCAAAATCAGTGGCCAGAGTAGCCGCCATTGTTGGAGATCACCGCTGCCACACGCCTCGGCATTGACTCAAAGAGACTTTGGATGAGTTCTTGGGGTACAGCAGACCAAGCAGCTTCCACACGTTGCCAAAGTTGATATGCTGTGACAGCTGGGGATGGAATCTGGGTAATAGTAGAGCAACCATGGACCACATGTCTTCTATCGGCGAAAGATCCGGAGAGCGAGGAGGCCAGGGAAGCAATTCAATCTGGCGATTGACGAAGAACCGTTGGACAATGCGTGCCACGTGTGGTCGCGCATTATCCTGTTGAAATATGGCTGTGGGCAAGCCCTGAAGGTAAGGAAGGACAACTGGCTCCAACACCTCGGAGATGTAGCGCTGGCTGTTTAAAGTACCGGCAATGCGTACTAGAGGTGTGCGAGAGTGATATCCAATACCGCCCCATACCATGATACCCGGTGCAGGACCAGTGTGGCGGTGCATAACGCAGCTGTTCAGCATTCTCTCTTCACGGTGTCTCCAGACTCGAATGCGACCATCGTGGTGTTGCAGACAGAAGCGTGACTCGTCAGTAAAGACAATTTCATTCCATTCTGCCGTCCACATCCTTCTGTCATCGCACCATTGGCGGCGGAGACGTCTGTGGTTCTGCGTCAAGGGTAGACAAAGCAATGGACGTCTTGCGGACAGACCACTCTGCTGTAAACGGCGTCGAATGGTACGCGCAGACACTGGATGATGTGTTACAGACTGCATGTGCTGTGCTATGGTTCGTGATGTGACTGAGCGATCCGTCACTGCCATGCGCACAATTTGCCTGTCATCACGTGAAATGGTGCGCTGAGGTGGATGCGATCGAACACGCCGGTCCGTCGTACCCTCCTGCATCCAACGATCACATATACGCATTACAGTTGTTTGGTTTCGTCCAACACGACTACCGATTTCCCTGAAAGATAATCCACAATCTCGGTAGGCCACTATCCTTCCTCTGTCGAACTCGGATACTTGATCAAAAGATGATCGCTGTTTTCGACGAGGCATAATTGATCGTTTTTTTTGAAAAAACCTCACGAAAAACACAATTGCCGAACTTGAAATCGTCGAAATCTCCAAGCCTTAAATTGCGCTTTGAAGTGGCGCCACAGGCGCGCGTGATGTGTGTCTGCGCTGAAATTCTAATCATTTGCATATCTCACCTCCGCTAATGCATGTTGTAAATTTCATGTTATTTGCATGTTTCCTTCAGGGTGTTGCATTTACAGTGGCCAGTAGTGTATATATATATATATATATATATATATATATATATATATATATATATATATATATATATAAAGTCAGAATTTTGAAGCATTTTGGTACTTTTCAGTTTAACTGTTTACTGCTTTCCCAAGCGATACAGACTGAGTTTGGAGCACTGCCAAAACTCGCGACGACGGACCGTTTTAACGTCTCAAATTTTGTTTTCCGGTGGACCGTTGTGGAGGAACGTAATCCTACGTTAAAAAAGTTTAATATCTTGTACATCTAAATTTGAGAATTCGGTTTTATATTTATACTTATGTATCAGGTATGCCCTCAAATTATTTTATTTAAACACAAAAACGGAATTTTTAAACAAGAGAACGAAGACCTACGTTTTGCCGACTGTCTAATTTATGAGAACAAACAAAAAAGAGGTAAAAAATAGTAAGATTGTGATAATTTTTAACATTGACTAGCTAGATCTCATACTCTACTAAAATGTATTGTCAACTGGATTTCTCACTGGGAGCTAACACTTTATTCGTTTTACTCATGATCAAGTCATTTCGTTAAAAAAAAAAGTCGTAAATTTAACATAATTTTAAGTCTTACTCTGTTTCATTAGATCCATGTCGTAAGGGAAGACTATAGGAAACTTTCTGGAAGCTTTTTACTAACGGTTTTTACTTTCTTGGTGTTAGATCTACTAATTGAAATAGCTACGGATTTTTATTCATTCACTATTAACTCAAAATCTGGTCTAAAATGTTAGAAATATTTTGCTTAGAGGTCTGAATTGTTTAGGTAACAAAATTTAGGTAACTTGCAACAGAGACATATAATGTATTATAAATTTATAGTCACTCTAATTAGAAATTATTTATTTCAGTTTCTGATAATTTCATAAATAAATCAATATGGCTTAAATTTTCATTTGGTTGACTATCCTTAAATTACAACGATATATGATATATATAAATATATATATATATATGATATATATAAATATATATATATATATATATATATATATATATATATATATATATATATATATATATATATATATATATATATATATATATATATACAGTCGAACCTCCATATATCGAAGTAGCAAAATGCCGGAAAAAAATTCGATATATAGAAATTTCGATATAAAGAATTGATCTTAGTTTTATCACAATTCTCCTAAAACATTAAAATTAAAGCTAATTTTCGTATACGAAACTCCATTTCCAATTTATATACGAATTACATTAAATGAAAGTTAATAACTAAAAAATTAATTAATGTGAAAGATTTATTGAGTACTATATACCTTAAAAAATAACAATAATCCAGACAGTGGTTACAGTGATCACAGTTACATTCTCTAAAAATAAACTACAAATATCTTGCTGAACAGCCAGTTTTGCGGAAAGTTCATCAAAGAAATGCTCGCATTTATTCAGTCCATTAAAACTTCATGAGCGGTCCACGAAGTATTGTTTCAAACGCCAAAAATTGGGAGATTTTATTCTAAAGTGGAATAAAATCTCCCACTATGTAGAGAAAAAAATTTCGATATATAGAGATTTTTTCGATATATAGAAACAGTTTTTCTATGTAATGAACATGGAGATTTGCTAAGAGTTCGATATATAGAAAATTTCGATATAGGGAAGTTCGATATATGGAGGTTCGACTGTATATATATTTATATTTATTTCTTTTCTTCTTTTTGCTTTCAGAGCCTTCGGGCAAAATTAATTTCTCCCTTTAATATTTTTGGTTTTATTTGAGAAAAGGAACAGGGGCATTACAAAACAAATCACAAAACGCACACCTATCTAAATCAAAACTTAGTGATATTCAAAACTATTTCAACTGAAATTTATTTCTGTAGAAATATTTTCAAATTTTTTTTTATAATTTCATAGAAACAAAAGGTTAAGCTAATTTATAGTCTAAAAAAGAGTTTCACGAAAACACCTCCAAATCTTTCAAATAACCACGATTTAGCTACCGAGAAAAATACTCACCTAAAACCTCTGTCGAATTTATCCATTCTGAAACCCCGAAAACAATATTTGAATTGCATCTACCGTGCTGTAGTGTGAATTGCAGTAGGAAATGTTTCAAAAACAAAACATTCGTACATAAATATGCGCGTTGTTTTGATCCACTTAATGAATGTTTCAATAAGCATGCATATCCCTTTATCCTTTTCAACCACCCGTGGTTTAATGTGTTGTATTCGGAACTCTAGAGGTTCCATTGACTGGGGTATATTATTCAGATCTCTAAATACTGTAGTTATGAATGGTTTCTCAATCATGCAGGAGAAAATGCTGCATGCTTTATCTTGAAAAGGGAAACAAATTAATTCTGGGAACTGCTATTGCCTGGGCTGAACATTCAAACTTCTCTTATTTCAGTAATGGTAACATTCACGTAATCTAGTGCTCCGGTATTAGGTGTGCTGTACATCAAGGCCGCAGCTTGCTATCTTGAACCCATTCAGTAGGATATTTACATAATTTTGAATTTAATTAATGTTTGCCGCAACTGCAGTCCATATAACATGAATAAATGATAGCAGCAAAGTATCTTGGTAAACGGCTGACTGGAGAATCGCGATCCAGAAAAGTACGTTTTATTGTATCAGATAAAACAGTGCAAGCAATAACTAAGCAAAAAAAAATAGACAGGCGTTAGGATTTAATAGGTAATAAACATTGATAAATCATAACTTTTGTTATTCTTCAGAAATTTTTTTTTTAAAACTTTGTTTTGACAGTGTGCCTGTTCCTGAAACTTACACTTCGCCTCCTAAAATCGTGGCCAGAATTCTACCAACTGTCCATCCAGGTGGTCTGTCCCGTAAACATAAGGGGAAATAGAAGGGTTTTTCCACATTTCTCCCTTTCTAAAACAATTCAAAATATAAAAATCATAAA
>OU015496.1:135501819-135506819 GCA_907164885.2 Dolomedes plantarius
CGGATTTAGCGTTCCCATGTCCTGCTTAGGCACTGAGGTACTTAATGGCGCTTGTCGAGATTCGATGCAAGCAACCTCAGCACCGAATGCCGACGCGCTACCGCCAGATAACCTCGAGCCCCATTACAAAATATAGTGTCATTGATGAATTATTGCCCCAGAATCAAAGTATGACAATTTAGAACTTGTAGCAGGTATTAATTCATACGATACTGGCAGAATTTTAAAAATAATAGAAAGATTTGAAAATAAATGGATCAAAACTGGTTAATATAAACAGGAATGAGGAACACTTTACAGAACCCCTATAAAACAGGTAAATGAATCAATTCGATTTTAAAAGACCTCAGTCATCAGAAGCCGGGTATGTAATTGCACGATGTTCAATCTATTTTAACAAAAAGGCCACACTCACTGACTTCGTTCACTGTTGGAAATTAGATTATTACTTCTTTAGTCCACACGTGACTACCTATGATATCATCGCATGTGTAGGTTTATTTGAAAGGAAAATGTTTGGTAAATCTCTGACTTTCCCTCGAAAAGAGAAATCGGAAGAATCAAGGATTTCTTATTCCAAAAATTTTGGCAAACTAATACACAAATGTTCCCCGTTAAGTAAGAAAAATTATGAAATATACATATAATCCTGAAAAAGGAACTCGTGAATCAGTAAAAGCAAAATATTTTTAATGTGTTCCTATTGGAATTGTGTGATTCCGTTAAAAAACTCAACAGGTTTCCTTCGATGTGAAGAACCTTCTCTTAGTCATTTCTATCAAGTCAGTTCGCGAAAACATAATTTAACAGAAATAATTAATCTATAAGAATTTTTTCGTAAAATAATATATTTAACTTTACAACACTAAAACCTTCAAATATTTGTTAAAATGGAATATGGCTGCTTAAAATTACTAATTTCTTCTTATAGAACGATAAGAACTTTTGCGTAGGAGATTTAACAGAGTTTTCCTTTAATTAACAAGTAATGAGCAATTTAACTAGCCATGAACAATAATACATTGCGTACGAAATGTGATACTCTACGTTCTGCATATGTGAGACATCGTTCATCTGACTTTTCCTGTCAGTTCAACAGGCTGCCTGGAAAAGATAGAAGCCTATTAAGCTAAGAATGTTTTTAAAAATGTGACATTTTATATTACATTTCATGGTTTAACGTACTGACTAGAAAACAAAGGATCCCTTAAATCAGTAATTCTCTAACGCCCCTCCCCCCGCCCCAGAGAGGCACGAGTGATCAGGTAAGGAAGGGCAGTTGGTTTGCAAAAAATATGTGTAGACCGTATTTTAACAAGACTTGTTGATGTTGTTGTTTCTAACCCTATGGCAATCGAATATAAAGTCAGATGAGATCCATGAGGTTATTGACTCGGGCAAATTCAATGATGAGAAGAGGGTTTGTTATGAGATCTTCTCTGGTAAGATTCAGACACTTCCAAAATCTGCTCCTGCAGGACAAGACACTTGTTTTGACAAAGTGATAATTAAATCAGTGATTAGGTGTGTGAGAGTTACAATTTTGTTACTTTTTATTTTTTTATAATTGCAATGAGACAGTGGCAAAAACAGCATTGAGCCGTTGTGTCTCTTACTGTAAATGTACTTTTATTTCATAGTCGTCACCACTAGAATCCAGGCCTTCGTTTGGCTGCCTGGGCCAGTACTGCAGCGGGTTCATAAATTTGTAGCTAGCGCATGCGCCTTGACTGATCTCCCCTTTTTCTCTTTCAAAATTTATGTAGGTATGTTTCATGCCTAGTTGGAGGGGGCTGGGTGGGTCTGAAGCTCATCCAAAGGGAAGCCTAGTCATAAAATGGTTAGGAATCACTGCCCTAAACCCTTAAATAAAAATCTATGACACAGATTTCAAATCAAGAGCAAAAAAAAAAAATCTTTCAAATTGTTACCAGCATGCAACTTACCACAGCATCATAGTACCCTATATTTTCAATGTTCACGTTCTGTTTTACATCCACTTTACAACACTGTTTTCGACACTTAGTGCTTTCAGGCCTGTAAATGCAGGTGGTCAGAGAAAAGGATAATTGCTGAAAAATGTCAGTTTCGACCAGTCTCATTACATGAAATACCTCCTTATGTAGCTGGTATTAAAAATGAAATATTTATTTTAATGACTAGATTTTATAGAATACACTCTAGTAGTGTTAGTTATCCTCTAAGGGTAACTAACGCAGTTTAACGATGATTAAAAATTGGATCACAACCCTTATTTAGGGAGTTGATCAATTAAAAATAAGCGTAAAATTTACATAAGAATATACACTGTAAAAACTTTAGTAAACCTATTTATATAAAATTATATCGTTTGATCTAGACAGGTCCACTAAAGGTTTTACAATCGTTTTTCAGAGGATCAAAGTACCAAAAGACGAAAGGATTAGAAATGGACGCAATTCAAGTACAAAATTTAGCCACTGAATTTTAGATACATACTAAAGCACTTCTAACACAACCTTCAAATTCAATTTTAGAGTCTTTTGAAGAAAGTCAGTGTCTAAAAATTTTATAAATCGATTTATATAATTTCGATTTTTAAGGGAAACGAGTGAAACAATTCAACGTTAAAGCCCACAGCTTTCATATAAATGAATAGGTTGTTAGGATGGGAGAACTTACCAGATAAATAGTTTAAAAAGATTATGTATTCAAGAATAATCTTGAGAGAAAGACATATGAGATTTCTTTTCAGGTGCCATTATTTCTAAAGAATACAGTATTGAAAGTTATTTCCCAGGGAACAAAATTTGCTCATTTGAATTTTGCCGGCTTTATTTGAATTGAAAATTTTAATTATTCTTCGGTAGTCTACTGGTCTCAAATTTGTTGCGAAATGCCCATTCTTTGGAAATTTTCTGAACGTTCGTTAGTTAGTACCCGGTGTGATTTTAAGTAAAGTAATTCATGGTTATTGAAGAATTGGCGGCAAACAGTAATGAAGAACAAGCAAAATTATAATGAAATATTAGTTGGAACGGCAGTAGATATGCTGTATAAGTAAATAGCAATCCCGTGGTCGAATTTGGAACACTTTTAGATTAAATATCTTCAATCTGACCTTGACGAATTAGTTTAATGAGCTAATGCAGGGGAGGGCAATTGTTTTGGCCCTGGGGCCACTTTGTGTAAGCGGGGGTTAGCGGAGGCCCGCACCTTTTAAAATTATTGCATTTATTAGTTAACTTTGCATTTCAGAATATATATTGTACCATACATTCAGGTATAAATTGTATCATAAAATTAATAAATATAAATTAAATTAAATAGTGGCTGTTTTTCTGGCTGTCAATACAGCGAGACGGAATTACATGACATACCTTCTTATGTAGGAGGGATAAAAAATTAAATTTTTTTTAAAGGACTAGATTTCTTAAAACACACCCTAGTAGTATTAGTTACCCCCAAAGGGTAACTAACGGTAATTAACTTACAGATTTTTTCTTCGCGGGCCATAAAAAAATCTGTAGCGGGCCGCTATTTGCCCTCCCGAAGCTAATGGATTCTACAACCATGCCAAAACACTTCTTACAATATCTCTGAATTCAGTTTTGAAATCTTTTTGAAGCAAGACAGTTTCTGAAAATATTATGAATCCATTTATGTAATTTTGTATTTTAAATGGAAACGACTGGAACAATTCAACGTTTAAGTCCACAATTTTGATATACATTAATAGGTTTGGTTTAATGGCAGAACTTTCCTGAGAAATTGTTGAAAAAGAAAAGTTTATTTTCAAGCACAATCTTACCTTTAGTTTTCTTAGAAAACAAAAGAGCGAGACATCTGAGGTTTGCTCTCACGTGCCATTATTTCTAAATAATAAATTCAGTTTTGAAAGGGATTCCGCAGGGGAGCAAAATTTATCTGTTATATTTGAATTGAAAATTTTAATTATTCCCCGGCAGTTTTCTTTATTCACGATGATACATTTTGCAATTCCGTCTTAAACTTTTCATTCCAGTGTCACTTCAGAAACAGGAGATTCTACATTCTCCCCTTCTCTGTTACAAAATTTAAAAGCATCTTAAGAGAGGAAAGTCTTTCTCTGTCGTGGTTGTTTGGCTATTGTTGTTATTATTTCAGCGCGAACCAAAATAACATATTATTTGGCATCATAAATATACAATATTCTTTTGTGCCGTGTGCCACAAATGTTATGCATGAATGCGCAAACATATTCTGCCATCTAACTATCTGAAATAGTCCACATGAGATATTTTATTTCTATGGTGGAGGGGAAATATTTACAATCTGCACGGCGCTTTACCTCGGCATATAAATATTTCGGAATCACGGACAAAGAAATATTTTATTTAAAAATATCTCAAAATCGTTTCGGGTAATAATGGTGTTGTTTTAGAGCTTCAAATTAAAGCGTAGGTTTTTATTTTTAGATTATCGCTTCAGTGCGTGTATTGAAAACTGATAAAGCGCAGCTGACTCTTTAAAAAAATTAAATCGTAATTTTCTGCTTTCATTGTGGGCTATTTATCTAAACTTTAAAAATTGGCAACATATTCAAATGACAAAACAACTGGGTAGAAATAATATGTATAAACCGAATATGCTGGATGTCGATATATTTCAATATTGATTACTTTTGGTAGGATTACAATGTTATTTATTTTAGCATGAAAGGTAACTCCGTGCAATAAACCAAAATCATCTAAATGATATTTATTCAAGAATTTAATGCAGAGATAGCTAAAAAGTATATGAAACATTATCATTGTATTTTTCCCATACGGATTATTAAAAACAGGAGTAAAAATTTAGTTCATCTGAAAGAGTTTTATTCACTAAAATCTAAGATCTGTACGTAACAAATATTTAAAAACTCAATGAACAATTACAAATTGGAAATTTAACAAGAAAAATATATCAAATAAAATAGTGGAAGAAATTGCTAATCCTAATATTATCATGGTCGGTGAACACTTATACATAAGCTTGTGTTA
>OU015496.1:135511819-135584319 GCA_907164885.2 Dolomedes plantarius
TATAATATTGTTATATTCTTCCATAAGCTTCACACCTCTTTCTGCAATATCATTGACAACTGTGAGGTTTCTGACTACTGTAAGGCCATGTTGATAATCAGGAAGAGAATTCCAGATCGCAGGATCACGAGCAATAAAATCGGACGATATTTTAAACCACTTAAAAAATTTGGATGTTCTTTTTGACACAAAGTTATGTAGTCTTTTTTGTGTGAATTCGGCCATTTCCTTTAAATCAAAATGGAAACGCTTAGAGTCACAAGTAGTTGATTATTTTTCTTTAAATGCTTTGGCCATCTTTACTTTTTGTTCTACAGGAATTGTGTCATCAAAAAATGCTAAAGCCACTATTTCTTCAGTAAGATACCACAAATGTGCACAAAATTTTTTTTGTGGTTTCTTGGGAATTTTTTTTTTATTTCATTGTAAAAATAAAGATCTTTTAAAAACATCCAATCCTGTAATGGTGCTTTGCAGGCTAAGTGAGCATTGTACCAAGCTTTTATGTATATTTTTACAATAAATATACAAATATCCCTTATTCCTTGCAATTCCTGAGTCAAATGAAATTGATTTCGAAAAATAAATATTTTCAAGCAATAAATAGCTTTCGCCATCCACCTGGCATGGTGAAAAGCACCAAGTAATCGAAATGAAATTTCATTTGCTTCGTGTTCTCCTAAAATTATCATAACTAACTGCAGCAGCTCTTTATAATCGTATCTTGTCTGTTTAATAACAACTTGTGCTTTGGCAAAATGAAGCACAATCTCTATGTCTTTACCGATACTGTTCACAACAAAGTGATCATCAATTCCAACAGTATATTTAGAATTATCTATATTGGCCCAAGCTTGTTGAAAACGTTTAAATAATCCTATTTCGGGTCCAGACGACTTACCAATGCATGCTTCAAAAGCAGACTTTAAAACCAATTCATATATATGGTGTCTGCAAGGTAGGTATAAGACATCTTTACCCAGTTTTTGTTCTAATAAAACGCAAGCACCTTTTATTCTTCCAGTATTTGACGCAGTTGTGTCACAACACAAGGCTTGCACTGTCAAAAGTTTATTTTCTGAAAAAAAGTTGTAAATAGCTTCTTCCATATCGTCTCCACTGCAAGAATCCAATTGAGGGACTCCTAAAAGATGCTCTTGTCCGTTAGCGGAAATAATTACTAGAACCCTGTAAAGCTTTTTGATTCTAGTTATTGATGGAAGTAGCTTTCCATCCCAGTGGACGGTAGTGAACTCTAACTGTAACGGCAGACGTTCATTTCTGATTAATGAAGCACGCTCGGCACGAAGCTTTTGACGGCATCGCTGTATCGAGGTTCAATTTATAATTAGATCTTAAGTGTTGTGCCCCAAAGCTTCTGCAGTAGCCATTAAAATGTGGACAGAGTTTCTGTCACTTTACTTGCATTTATCAAGACCTGATACCAACTTGGTGTTAATAAAATTAATGTTCCCACGTTTACATTCTTTGGTTTGACCTGGCTGATTTGTGGGACACAACGTATCTTCACGGTCAATTTCATTTTCAGATGAACTCTCCTTTTCAGACGAAACTGACACTAAAACAAAACCTTTTATAAATATACTACAAAATACTGCGTTAAGAATGTAATAATTGGACAAAAACAAATTTCAAAAGTACTTAATGGTTTTTTCTTACACGACTCTTCGACGTCCAAATCCCTGTCCTCCATTGTTTCACTCATTTTTTCATCCTCTTTAATTTTTTGTCTTCGCTGTTCTTCTGCACTAAGACGTTTTAGAACTCTTTTTTTTTTTCCTTTTCATCAGTTCTTTTATCAATGTCCCCTAAAACGCCAATTCGTCCTTTCTGCCTCTGGGACATGAGAAATTGTCGGTCTTCTTCTATTGTAATAATTTCCAAGGCAATAACAATTAGAGTGAGCAATATTTAATGGGTCCTGTAGTTTTTCTTTAAAATTTTCTTCTTTTTGCTCATGAGTTTCACTCTTTCTTTTAGAACTTTTTTGAAGCATTCTCCATTCATTATATAGGGCTTCCAGTTTAACAATGCAATGTTGAAGTTCTCTAAATGGTATTCGTGCATTTTGCCAAAAAATTACAGTTTCAGAAATTACTAAACGAGCACTTTCACGAAGACTTAATTTTACGCATCCCATGTTATAAAATAGCACTTGCATTACTTGTTTGTTAGACGGTAATTTGCTACCTAATATTTGATTCATTTCTCTTTCATGATTGCAAAGTTTACTCTTTAGTGCCATTTTTAACAAACCACGTGCTACCGCTTCGTTTGGAAGACAACGCAATACTGATTATGACTAAGTGCAGTGGTCACTTTCCTCGACAACCAGGACTGCCGACGCCACCTGCACAGTGCCTCCTATCATGTGTCCTACGTGCTATTGGGTTATGCAAAACTATGTCTTAGTGTATATTTGATATATTTAGTTTATTAAAGCGCATAAAATCTTATTTCATTTTTTTCTGTTAAACTTGTGGGAAAAGCAGTATTTTTTATATAAATGGCGACATTCACAGCCTCTGCGGCACCACTTAGAATTATGCGAAAGACCCTACTTTTTTGGCATTAGTTTTAAGCTAGTTAGAAAAAATTTAGGGGGTGAGACATTAAAAAAAGCAAAGTTGAAAAATAAGGGCCACCCTAATATATATATATACATATATATATACATATATATATATATATATATATATATATATATATATATATATATATATATATATATATATATATATATATATATATACATATATATATATATATATATACATATATTATCATAAACTGGGGCAATTCGACTTCCCTGCCCAGTCTATTCCGATAGCGCGCCTAACTATGGCTAATTCCTAGCCACCCTGTTCCCTCAGATATCACTGAGAATACGCTGGATTAAGGAACATAAGAAGCACCTTTATTCTTTAGCGTATTTACAAACTATTTACATTAACTCCTTGAGTTTTGCATCGCCAGTGCATTCATGGCCTCCAGCCAAATCAATTAATTCACATCTGTAAGGCGCTTCGGCTAAACAAATCACAATCACTTTCCATGTGGGTTCTCCGCTCACGCAAACCGCTGGTCCGAGACAAAGTCGACCTCCGTTAACACCGGACCTCTGTCCTTCTCTGTCTGTCCCTGTCTGACACTGGCCTACATAGACGATCCACCAGTCCAAACCGGTTTTCCTTCCACTGCATACCTCCGAAACAACTCGTCCAGAAACCACTTGCACTTCCAATCCTGGTTGTCATCTGTTTACTAGACAGCTGCCACGCCTATTGATTGATGGACCTGGAATCACCTCTGGTAAACATTCAAAACTGTAAAGAAACTGCACCATATTTTCATATAAAATACCGGAGGTTAAGTAGTGAGTCCGTTTCCATCACAGCTCCTCTCCCCCCTTTAAAGCTTTTTTATGCATAAAAAAGTCTAATGGAAAGTTCGGTAGGTCCATTTAGGTATGTCCACATGAAACATTTCCAAAGAGGTCAATACCATTTGACTTTCTTCAGCTTTAACTTACTAGATTCAATTCCGCCTACTTTAGAAATTTCCCTCCAAAAGCCCTAAACTGCACTCATTCTGGGACACATCATTCCTAAACCTGCACTAAGAATACTTTTCGGGAGTCAAAAAACATCAATGCAATTCCCGTCATAGGTACAGATAATCATTATACCGATATAACATTACCTAAACACATAATCATTTCATACATGATTAGGACAAACAAAATAGTCATAATGCACTAAGAAACTTACGTTAACAATTTCATACTGAAAACAACAAAAGTAGCCTCAAGGCTACCCTATCTGCCTATAACCTTCTCGGTTCAATTATAAACTTAAGGGCAGTTACCACCAGTACCTTTCGACCTGTCATAGCCGACAACGTACCCTAACTCGTTTAGCTTCTATTCGCCAACACATTGCATTTTCATTTAACATATTTTGGCATAGGTACTACAACAATCTCAAATCTTAACTTAATTACAAACATTACCACAATTTCGACCATATTTCATTTCTCGACTATATCTTAATCTAGTTGCAATAACATGAAACAAACTCAAAGACACATTAAACAAAGAAACATTACTCAAAGAAACACATTTAACACAGCATACATTGATCACAACGTTAACCAATTAAAATTTTCACATTTGCTCTGTAAACTTCTCTTAAAGCAAAAACACATCATCGTGGATAACGATTACCAAATATAGTGGACAAAATTAAACTTATATTTCTTACTAAATATTAGTTATGTAATTCTTACTATTTCATTAAACATTCGGCATTACAAGATCATTAACTATTCGACTTTCTGTTGGTCCTGTAACCCGCGGAACATAATTTCTCCTATCCAAACGCGCGACTCAATGGAGGCCTCTTTCCACTCGATTGACCAGGAAACCGAAACTCAACAGTTGAGCCCACATTTATTTCTACACTAGGATTCCACAATTCCATTAGGTGTTTTTAACGTCATTTCCTGACATAGAGTCATAACAAACTAAGTTGTTTGGATCCTTTTCTAACAAGAACAAAATTGTATTGCAGTATATTAATGACAGCCATTCTGAGGCCTTCCACCGGCTTACACAAAAAGCGTCTTAGGACCTTTTACCAAAACAAAATTGTCATACTAATTGAACATAATCGTTATACTAATTGAACATAAGGAATTATACATAATTTGCTTAAATTCATTCTCAAACTATATGGTCATGTTTTGCCAACATATATGCACTTTAAATTTCACAAAAATCATCACATAAAAGATTATACACTACAATATCCTTAATTCAACTTTCTGGTATAAAATCATACAAAAAAACAATACACATAATTATTACACATACATTTCTGGGTCACTGTTTCACTCAGATTACTTCGGAGCATTAAATTCTCCCTTGACCCTCAAAATCTCATCTGAGAATTTAAATTTTTCCCAACTATTATTCCTTTAAATTTGGAGTTAACCCTCCTCGTAGCATCTCGCTTACTCTTAATTTTCGTGGAAACCCTGTCATACGGCTCCCTAAATTCATCCTGTCTATTAATCTTCGCCCTCGCGAATATTTGCAACTTTCGGTTTTTCATCAGTCTCCCGAAATTGCTAGGCTGCCTTTCTGAGTATTTAGTACCCATTTTCATTTTGAATTTAACAGAATGTTTTCCTCCCCTAAATTTCATCTTGAACTTGACAAAACCCTGGCGTCCCGCCTTTTATCTATGCCTTACGCAATTCGGCTTCCTTCTAGCTAACAGACCTTTCTCCCTAGTTTTGGTCAAGCCCCAAAACCTTTTAAACTTCGTTTTCTTGCGCTGTATTCCCTTCGTCATTTCGGGACGCTGTTTAGTCCTAATCACTACCGGATGTAATTTCCCTTTGAACCCATTACAATGGAGTATCCCAATCTTAGGTAACCTCCCTCTCAAAATGTTCCTACTCGGAAACGCCGTCCTTCTCTTTTCTACAGGGGTTCTCTCCACCTCAGCTGCATTGTTTAGGTTTCCCCTAAATTCCATCAAAATCTGACCATCCATTTTAGACGCTCTTTCGACCCTTTCGCGTTCCGTGTTTTCCCCAATGCCATTGTCTAATCCCTGGGGAGCTCAACTTCTTCGGCTACATTCATCAAATCCTGACACGCACTTATAGTCCCTTCCACTTGAAAAGAACTTGATGAATGGACTCTCGGACAAAGGTCCATCCCCCTCTGTGTGCGGTCAGTTACACAAAACTCGGGATTCGAGTCCTCTAAAACCTCGGGTGACGCAACGAAACTAACTTTTCTCACTTCAATATCACAAATGTTAGAGTCGCTTTCAGACAAATTCCTTTTATCTAGGCTACTTTCGTCACAAAAATCTACATTCCTTTTCCCACATGTCTCTACATTCATTTTCCCACATGTCTCTACATTCACGGATTTGCAGAGCGAATTATCTATTTCACTTCTATTTTCTACACCCGAATTTAAGCCTGCTTGCTCAATTAAAAGGGTTTCCTTTTTTCCCCGCACTTCCCTCGAACTGCTCAATGTATCTCCGGCATCCAACTGACTACAGAATTCCTTATTTTTAATTTTGCCTCTAGTACTTGCGCTTCCGAAATTCCCAGCTTCCCCCTCGCTGAAATTTCCCAACATATTCTCCTCCCTTTTTTCTCTACCCGGAGATTTAACCTTTTGCTTCACGCAAATTTTCCCCTCAATTTCACTTTCGGCTCTTTTCTCAATTTGAGTGACTCTGGCCTTCCTTATTAAACCTCTACTTTCTCTATTGGAATTTACAACCTGTAATTTTACTCTCAGGTACTCTAATTCCCTCGCTTTAATAAATCTAGTTGATTGATCTAAAATATATTTTGCCTCACAGTCTCGGTCGTATTCTAGTATCTAGAGGATTCCTTTATCATGTCTCACAGTCTCGGTCGTATTCTAGTATCTCGAGGATTCCTTTATCATGTCTCACAAAGAATTCTTTATTCGACTCGAAAACCTCGAAAATATTGTCTATTATGGCTTCCTGACAAACGTCTAAACTTTGTCTCTTTCTTATCAAAGCTAATTCATAGGCCCTATCCATCTGCTTATACTTCTCTTCCCAAATTTTCCTCGCTTCCCTTTCTTTCTTATCCCTAATTTCTCTCGCATCCCTTTCTTTCTGTTCCTTAATTTCTCTCGCTTCCCTTTCTTTCTTTTCTCTAGTTTCTCTCGCTTCCCTTTCTTTCTTTTCTCTAGTTTCTCTCGCTTCCCTTTCTTTCTGTTCCTACTAAACACGCCTTGGTCCCTACATCGCTGTAATTTTCCGCTCCCATGATTCGTCGGACAATTACTATTTTTTTATCATTTGTCGACGCCTCAACGTCCAAATTATCGGCTAAAGCCACAAGAACAAGTTTAGTCGATCTAATTAGAAGAACTTCCATTTTTCCAAACTAAAAGATTTACCACTGTATTCACAGAAATCACAATATCTTATTTCTAACCTAATGCCGTACACTCAATACACTCACAGAAATACACATGCAATTTCACTTGCCCTACTTTACACGGAAATATAGGACAGGTACTAGATATAACGATATAGACACTAAAATTATTATCTTAGAACCTTCACTTATACACATAAACTGGTACAATTAATCACAGGCAATCCTATCAAATGACATAATAATAACTAGAACATATATCACAGTGCCTAAAGTTAACGTTTAAAATAACTGGAGCATATCTCACACTATACTAAACTGTTTAAAATTTTTAAGAGATGTATCACAATATATTATCAAACATTTAAAAGAAACACAAATATATCACACTATATTATAGCATACAACATTCAAAACTCAAATTGTTTTCACCATTACAAGTCTGATGCACCTTCACACGTACTTATACACTTCTAGAATAACACTAATACAAATATACTATTTGAATTCAGCGTTTTTTCCCAAACTGAGTACTTTCCTGTGCACCAAGGCACTGTGCGGTTTCCTACAAACACTCGCACACTTTCTATTTATTAAGCACTATCAAACCGATGTTCTTCTAGAATAAAACCTGGGAGATTTATCCCAAAAGAAAACACTTTTTTTCTTTTTTCCGCACAACATGTGAGATTCCCTGTGGATTTACTCACAAAAGTTTTGATTACCCAAAATCACTTTTAGAAAAAACTAACTACTAATGTCTCTCAAGACAATTACATTTACCCAATCTCTATCAGGATTTCACACTTGTTCTTCTCGAACAAATTTCACTAAACCTTCACTGGTTCAACATTCGGACTACTCAGGTAAGCGTTGAAATTATCTTTCTAAATACCCTGAATTATTAGACTAATTCCAACCAGTCATTAATTCCAATCCCACAATTTACTGCCCCTCGACAATTTTCGCTCAGACCTCTTTGGAAGATTTCAAATGAGCTTACCTCCCCTGCTGTTTCATCTTGCTGTACACGCTGATCGAATTTTCTTGCACGGGTTCCAATTCTCCTGAACAACTTCCGTCTCGGCTGCTAGTATTTTCCGCAGGTTCTCGTTGACTGTTTGCATCGGACGGATTCCTTTGGCTATCCTCGCCAGCTCCGCCACTGCTCGCCTCCTCCGTGGATCCTCGCGTATTTCGCTAACACATACGTAAGATCCCCCGGTGCTGCCACCAGCAATCATAAACTGGGGGCAATTCCACTTCCCTGCCCAGTCTATTCCGATAGCGTGCCGAACTATGGCTAATTCCTAGCCACCCTGTTCCCTCAGATATCACTGAGAATACGCTGGATTAAGGAACATAAAAAGCACCTTTATTCTTTAGCGTATTTACAAACTATTTACATTAACTACTTGAGTTTTGCACCTCCAGTGCATTCATGGCCTCCAGCCAAATCAATTAATTCACATCTGTAAGGCGCTTCGGCCAAACAAATCACAATCACTTTCCATGTGGCTTCTCCGCACACGCAAACCCCTGGTCCGAGACAAGGTCGACCTTCGTCAACACCGGACCTCTGTCCTTCTCTGTCTGTCCCTGTCTGACACTGGCCTGCATAGACAATCTACCAGTCCAAACCGGTTCTCACTCAACTGCATACCTCCGGAATAACTCGTCCAGAAACCACTTGCACTTCCAGTCCTGGTTGTCATCTGTTTACTGGTCATCTGTTTACTAGACAGCTGGCAAGCCTCTTGATTGATGGACCTGGAATCACCTCTGGTAAACATTCAAAACTGTAAAGAAATTTCACCATATTTTCATATAAAATACCGGGGGTTAAGTAGAGAGTCCACCGCCATCACAATATATATATATATATATATATATATATATATATATATATATATATATATATATATATATATATATATATATATATATATATAATATACGATACATATCATATAGATGTGATGTATCATGATATTTATCAGTATAATCATCATAACTTAAAGTGCAATGTAAACATCATAGAAGCATGTGGTCCGTTTCATCGAATATCAAAAGCTCTATCGCCTGTTCACAAGTAAAAAAAAATGCGATTTTATTTTGATAATTTTTGGTATTGTCAAAATAAATAGTTTAGATTTAAGTACTTGGTTTTAAGTACCTAGATTTAAGTACTTGGAACTATCAATTTTTATAAATACAGTTTAAAACATGCTTGTAATGTCTATAATTTCTAAATCCAAGCAAAACGTAGTACATGGAAATTAGTTATCACAGACAGTTGAAGAATTGTAAGCAATTTTTGCTCAATTGGGCACATACAAATTGGCTGTATGCACAAGATATGCGTTTTTAAAGTCCATTGCTACATTAAATATTCCAAAGACAAGATTAAATATCCCACTTTCCTTAAAAACTTGTGAATTTTCATTTTTTCGCTCCTGATGCATGAGAGAATATTCAAAAATTTTCCCTACATGACGTATATAACATTCATCTATTGAGAGTATTTTATGCTGCAACTTAACCAAAACATGCTATACAATTTGCATCAATGGAAATGTATTTTTTTCCACATCAGTTGTGAAAACATAATTCCCTTTCTTTCGCCGAATTTCTTTTGTGGCGGTGATCTACAAAAGAGAAATGGTCTGGGAATAGAAACAAAGAAAACGCGGTAACCGTTGTTTTTTTTCATTACTATATTATACAGCATGTTAAATTTCAAAGACATTTGTTTCCTATTACTGCTGCAAGCCAACATCTTGCGTCAATGTAAATGTTGTTGTCACAGATGTAAAATAAGTTACTCTTCTTATGATAAATAAGGTAGTCTTATGATAAATAAGATAAATTGTTGCGAAAATTATTTAGGTTAGTAAATTTTAAAAAAATGGGCTTCTTAAAATCTGCAGTAAAATGTGAAAACAGCAACTAATTTTTAAGTTGTTACATATGGCAATTGTTTTTGGATGTTAATCCGTACAATTTATATACTGCCGAAACTGTTGGCCATTCATTTAAGGTGGCACCGTATAGGTGGCTAGCATTACAAGCCTATCCCGTAATTTAGAACCGAGTCAAGTGACGAGACCGGAACACTTGACCCCACACCTACAGAGGTAAAATTTGAGCACTTCGAGGACATTGCAGCCATGACAGATTTTATGTGCACCAGCCACCATTAGTGTACAAGTCACTAATTTCTAAGTTACAGATATAGTTCATCATCGAGTGTTTAAGTAGGACTGTCGTTAAGGCTGCTCTGTACTAACTCTATTGGATTCGTACACCTCAATGTTAACCTATGGAGAAAATTTGTCCAAGAATTGCTGACTTGGATTGAAAGATTTTTTTTTTAGTTGTACTACGTAATAGAGAAAGAAATTTTGCCCCTTGGGGCATTTTTCGTTTTTTTCAAATGCAGATAATATTTAAAAATTTAAATTAATCGGAGATAAAAATCTGGTAGAGTGTCTTTTAAATGCTCACCGATTTCTTTGGTGGACGAAGTTTATAAAATGAATCCTGTTGCAAGGGGCAGAAAAGTTCAGGCTAACTAAAAATACCATTTTTACTGGATTATCAGCATTTATGTAGCTGCAAATAGCAGACACATATTCCCCATGAGTTAACATTGAGGTGAGCGAATCCAACAGGGTTAGTACA
The DNA here is from genome assembly GCA_907164885.2 of Dolomedes plantarius. Taxonomy (NCBI): domain Eukaryota; kingdom Metazoa; phylum Arthropoda; class Arachnida; order Araneae; family Dolomedidae; genus Dolomedes; species Dolomedes plantarius. The sequence goes on from OU015496.1 coordinate 135,522,476, forward strand.
GAGCAGTCTTAAGGCAAATAATAAGGGAGTTCGCAATTAAAAATCCTTTAGGATTTATCCATATATCAGTCACTCAGCATGCTCTGTATCGCAAAGAAGAACTATTCTCGTTTAGTTGGATTTATTTGAAATTTTTGCATTCAGTTGTGGATGTTAAGATATTTAATTACTTTTTTATTTTTATTTTTTAGTCTACCATAGAGTTGACATAATGGGCAAACATTCTTAGCCACAATACGCAATAAAAGGCCCAGAAAAAGGACTAAGGTCAAATCAAGCCAATAGAATTGTTATTTACAAAACGAACAAAATGAAAATTACAAGACTGACAGACTATCTCTGGTCTGCCTAACAAAAAAGTGGATAGATGGTCCTTTCCTTCAAAAACGGAACTGACGAGTCACCATCTATTATGGCACGAGGAAATACTCAGGATTTTATGCTTATTTGCTGAAACCTTCAAGTTTCATGAATATGGCAGGTAGAATGTTCGTTCTTAATGTCGGTAATCAAGTAATTTCAGACCCTATAATCGTTCCTTTTTCTTGCTATAGTCTCTTCGTTGAACCTTCAGTTTCAAACCTACAGTGTCAATAATCATAAATATTTTGCTAGAAATTAAAAACATTGAATCAAATGTTTAGAATCTTCTTCCAGGGCTGGGTTTTTGGCAATACAGTCGATTCCGGTTAATTGGACCACCAGTTAATCCCAAGAACTGCTTATTCGGACCAAAACCTGTCTTGTAACATAAGGCATGTTCATTTAAAGGGTCAGGTACCTTTTAAAGACCAAGAGACTCGACTAACATATCCCTATTTTCAATCATCAGTAGTTACGAAAATAATTTATTAAGAAATATAAAAATTTTCCTGTGAGTTAAACACTCTCTCTTCTTCATAAATATGGCTCTCAATTTTTTCTGGCTTGAACAGAAATTTCTTAATTGTTTAAAATTTTAACCATTGTTTTTTTTCATTTTTATGTCACTGCGCACATGATATATCCAGAACAGTTAGCTAGAATACCATGAAATTTTATGCACGTTCAATATAGACATGTATCATTAAAATGGCCTATTTTTATATCATTCCTAAGATAAAAATTTGAATTTCAGTAAAATTTAGAAAAAAAAATTCTGAAATATTAAAACAAAACTTTTTTTTTTTACCAAGAACTAAGAATTTTGATTTCAAAGTTGGTCATTTTAAATATGTATTATACAACTTAAATTTGAAATTTAAAAATATGTATATTCATTAATATATGGGCGCAAGTTTGCGTGCAATGACATAACGTTGAAAAATCAATGGTTGAAATTTTAAAAAATTATCTTCAAGCTAGAAAAAAAAATGAGAGCCATATTTATAAAGAAGAAAGTGTGTTTAACTCACAGTAAAATTTTCATATTCCTGAAAAAAAGATTTTCATAACTACTCATGATTGAAAATAGGTATATCTTTGTCGAGTCCCTTAGCTTTTTAAAGGTACCAAACCCCTTAATCGGACCAGCCGGTTATTAGGACCAAAATGATCGCGTCTCGCGGCTGTGTATACAGACAGGACACCAAAGCGATTGCGTTGAAAAACTGAACAACTGAGCCATAGGAGTTACCAAGATGCATGTACTGCTTGAGGATACAAAAACCAAAAGAGATTTTCTGATATTTCATTTGCTTATGGCAGGCTATCCAGCATCATAAACGCGAAAAAGGAGAGAGTGAGGCCATATTTAAAAAAGTGGGATAAGCTATACAAGATAACAGCAATAACGCTCTCTATAATTCTTTTGGTCTTAATTCATTGAGAACCTGGATAATTGTGGCAACGAATTATTGTGCGTGGGGTATTTTAAAACTTTATATTATAATTATTAATTAAAGTGAGGAGGTAGGATAACTCTTAACCATCAATTACTTCATTTACTTTTAAATTACCTTTAAATCTTATCATTAGCAATTAGTGGTTAGTATATTTATGTAGATGGTAAGTTTTGCGTTGTGTTTTTATTTAATGCAATAACCCATAAATATAATTAAAGTTTACACTAGGTTCGACTTACTGTTGCATCACTGTGGTGATTAATGAGCCAAAAAGAAAAATTAATGTAAATGTAATAAAATTGCTTATCTAACATTGGAGCACACCTAAAAATAAAATTACTTCACCTAAAAGAAAACTCAAGAAAATCAAATCTGCTGAAATAACAAACCTAAAGCTGAAAATCAGAAAATTAACTCAAAGGCAAGGACCGACATGACACTACAGGTTAAAAATAACAATTTTATTACACTGACGTCTAATCTTAGATTCTGCATGATTCTCCACCAATCAACGATTACAAAATATTAACAGTATAGAGCCTTCATAACATTAAATAATTCCCATGAACCTATTCAGAGAAGTCGCAATAAAATCAATTACTAATAAGGGTGGCTGGTGAGAAAAAAAAACCCGTTTAAATGAAAAGTAAAAAAATCTAAAAAAAAACTAAAGAAAAATTCAATAATAAAAGAAAAGGAAATTAAAAACATTTTACCAAATTAAATGCTGCAGCACTAAAAAAACTATAATTTTACTGTCATGAGGGGAGTTTTAACGCCATTTTCTAAATCGTGCATGACGCCAAGACATACGTCGCCGGACCCTTCCGTTCAGCGATCATCTCTCCATCCTGGGTCTGGGGTCAGCTCCTAGCTTCTTGGCTCGCCTCTCGCCTCTGTAATCTTTCGCACCCTCCGCCCCCGAGTTGACGCTACGTTTTTTTTCACCTTGGACTCCGCGAGAAAGTAGTTCCAATCCGCAACGTCAATCTCGGACGAGGAAAACGCTGAAATTCTGCAATGGCTGAAGAAATCTTTTCTTCCACTCATCGTTGATTTTTTTTCTTCTATTTCACATAATCATTGTTGGTTACTTATTTCCTCCTTGAAAACTTACAGGGCATCTACGAATCGCTGTATTCAACCGCGGAGGAAACGCTCTCGTATCTGCTACGGTCATCATCATTCCAACGCCCCGTTCCAACTTTCGGGGAAAGTGTGCACGACCATGTCTCGGTTTACAAACAACTGACAAAAAGGGGATTATCTCAAAAGGAAGGTCTGGAAGGACTAACTTTAAAAGAAAAAGACACACTTTAATTTTGCTTTCATTCATTAAAAAAAAACCCAAAAATTCACCAGCCAATAATACGTACCAGCCACCTCACAATTATTTCAAAATAAGACTTATTAATTTATCAATATTTTAACAATAAGGTATAACATTTGATGATCTCTTTCAATTTGATTCTTCATAATGTCAAAACATTTAGAGAACTTGCGCCCGATTCTCCAAATGCGATGACATTAATCAAATAAATGAATATTTGATCACCACAAGCTTAACCATCCAGTATATTTAGCAGAGGTTTAATAAATTTATAACAAAGCACAACCGTTACTAACATTTAATTGTTTACTTTACTAACTTAATTATCTCAAAACCCGATATTAACATAAACGTCAATTATTTATAAAACTATTAATTATCATCACAACATAATGACAATCTCCGTCAACCGGTGTACAAACCCAAGTCTCCTAACCTTGAGTCAGTATCGAACCAATTGAACAATGCTTGAAGAGGCCCTTTCATTTAACTCTTCAGCGGGCGCACCCGTGTACAAAGTGCGACATTTTCGTAATTTTGAATGGTTTGTTTTTACATGTAAGGTTTGAATGTTCTAAGCAGTTTCTATTTATAGCTATACCCTTTCTAATGCAGGTCTGATTTTCTATCCCTTGTATTCCTTTCCATCCACTGTTAGTCGGGAATTAACCGTGGTAAACCAGCGATTATACTGGATTACAATGCGACAAAAGCAGGAGTTGATGTAGTCTATCCAATGTGCAGCTATTACACGGTATTCCGCAGATCACGAAGATAGACAATCTCATTGTCTTTGGTAGGTTTTTGGACATAATAGCAATCCCTTTGCAATTAATCCTTAGATTCAATAAACTGGACAGTTTTGAAATAAAGCGATTGTATCTGCATTCTTTGGCCTTTTATTATAAATATATCCCAATGTTATCAACATTTTATATCTTATCACAAAACAGAGAATTATAATTTACAATTTGAAAAATAAAAGTTTATTATAAAAATAATAATCAAGGTTGAAAGAGACGTTGCACTTTGTGCCATGCGCGCCTGCTGGTGTTCCAAAAATTGGCGTGCCCGCTGAAGAGGTAAAGATTACCCCTCCTCCAAATGTTAGAGAGAGGTCATCTTTTGGACCTCAGTGCCTTGCATAAATTTTTCAATCATAACCATAATATATTAACGGGACAAACTTTGAAGCGTGAGATAAATCTTGTATTTTTATCGACCTCTTTATTGGAGCGTAAAAATATTTGCCCTCCGATAAAAGTTAAAACGATTGGCGATCACATAAAGTGGGATCAGTTCGACAGTAAACGTAAATAAAGGAAAAATAAAAAAATAAACTTTGATTCCTGATTACTGAAGCGGAATAGGTGAAAAGTTGATTACTGAAAATAATACAAAATCACACGTTTAAGAAGATAAATGAATACCAAATCTTGATTCCAAAATCATTGAAAGTGATAAAATTCAAACGTTTAGCATAGGAAGTGCTTATAAACTTTTAATTTCCAAAAACTAAAACTGAGTTTGAATAAAATCAATAATTCAACACAGAAAATTAATTCTAAATATCGTCCTTTTTTTAACTATTCCAAAAAGAAATCAAGCATCTAAATAAAACAATATGAAAAAACAAATGAATATATCAAAAATCAAACATCTAATATGATAAACTTTGATGAAATCTTCACCTAAAAAACTGAATAAATTGAAATCAAGCATTTAACAGAAAAAAAATGAATTTATAATCTTGTTTAAAAAATAAACTTGGTATGATAAAAATTTCAGATTTAATGAGTTAATAACAAGAACAGCTGTAATAATAAGAACTAAGTATTTAACAGGGGAATTCCAAATTTTGATTCCAAATACATCTAAGCATAATAAAAGTCACGCATTTAACAAGAGAAATAAATATCAAATTTTGATACTTGATGACATCAAATGTATATACTAAGAATCAAACAGCTAAAAAGGTAAACTATGATGAAATTTTGATAAAAGAAAACTTAATACAACTGAAATCAAGCATGTAACAGAAAAATTAATTTAAAATATTGTTTAAAAAAATCTTAGCTTAATGAAAATAACACATTTAATTGGGGCAATACCAAAAACAACTAAACATAATCAAAACCCCGCATTTAACAATACCAAATTTTGATTCCAAATGCCTCTAAGCATAATAGAAATCACGCATTTAACAAGATAAATAAATATCAAATCTTGATTCTTGATCAAAGCAAATGAACATATTAAGAATCAAACAGCTAAGATAAACAATGAAGAAATCTTTATTTTAGAAAAACTGAATGCAATTGTAATTAAGCATCTAACTGAAATAAATGAATATAAAATATCGCTTAAAAAACTTATTATAATAAAAATTACGCATTTAAATTTGGCAATACTAAAAACAACCGAGCATAATAAAAACCCAGTATTTAACAAGACAATACCAAATTTTTTTTCCAAATACATCCAAGAGTAATAAATTTCTAACATTTAATACGATAAATAAATATTAAATCTTAACTCTTGATGAAATCAAATGAACATATTAAGAATCAAACAGCTAACAAGATAAACTATAACAAAATCTTTATTTTAAAAAACTGAATGTAATTAAAATCAAGCATCTAACAGGGAAAAATCCGAATCTAAAATCTTGTTTTAATAAACTTAGCATAATAAAAATCACACTTTTAGATTAGTCAAAGTCAAAGACAACAGCGCATAATAAAAGCCCCATATTTAACAAGAAAATTCCAAATACATCTAAGCATAATAAAAACCCTGCATTTAACAAGATAAATAAATATCAAATCTTGATTCCTAATACATCCAAGAGTAATAAATTTCCCGCATTTAAAAAGGTAAATAAATATCAAATCTTGACTCTTGGTGAAATCAAATGAACATATTAAGAATCAAACATCTAACAAGATACTCTATGGCAAAATCTTTATTTAAAAAAACTGAGTATAACTGAAATCAAGGATCTAACAGTGAAAAAAAAACGAATCTAAAATATTGTTTTAAAAAACTTAGCATAGTAAAAATCACACATTTAGATTAGTCAATACCAAAGACAACCGAGCATAATAAAAGCCCCGTATTTAACAAGATAATACCAAATCTTATTTCCAAATACATCTAAGCATAATAAAATCCCTGCATTTAAGAAGATAAATAAATATCAAATCTTGATTCCAAAAACCACCTAAAATAACAAAAAAAACCCGCATTTAACAAGACAAATGAGTGCTATATCTCCAAGCACAACAAACTTTTCCACCTCTCTAAATCTCATCCTGGTCTAGCGACGTGACTTGTACCTCGTTCGCTCTTAAATTTTTACAAAAATTTCCAAAAGATAAGAAACAATAGCAGTTGGTTTGACAAAGCGTTTGCCGCGAGCCTATTCCGTTCTCTCAAACAACCAAATCCTGGATAACTGATTTGACCATTTTCAGAACGACGCACATAACCATTTCCCGTAATGCCGAGTATTAGGAACATTTTGTACGACGTCTAACCTCAGACATATAATGTAGTTTGCTTTCTCGCAAAAGGAGGGTTTTATTTATTTACCTTTACCTAGTTCCATGTTGGGAAACGTTATTTCACGTTTTGATTTAATATTCTATAAAGGATTGGCCTATGTTAAAAAAAACTGTTTCTTGATTTTAAATAGCATCTGGAAAGACTAGAAGAAAATTCCTTATGCCTAAGAAATGGGTGTTCCAGAGAAGATGTTCCCAATACAAATGTAATTTATCGTAAACTGCATTATAATAGTTAGATATTACAAACTGATATAAATATACGATACAGGCAGGGTAATAAATATAGAAATGGTATACGTGTATACTATGTGATATATTTTTAATGGAGAATCCAAGTTTTCCAGACATTTTAAGTAAATGTCTGGAAAACTTGTAATTGTGGCTATTAAGGTGTTACGTGCTTATGTAGATATATGCCAGATTCATTTAAAGGACAATTAGTTACACACAAGATTTATGAGATAAATAGATAGCTAGAGATATTAAGTTAGTCATACTATAGTCTTTATAACGAGGTATAATCTTATTAACTGGGAGCTTCTAATAAAAATTAAAAAGTTGAGTGACGACAGTTCTAAATTCTATATTACAAAACGTTGTGTAATACAGAATGATTCCTCACTTTCTATGAAATTTTGCTAGCAAAACACTTCCAGAATGTTATTAGCACTTAAGTAAAATTATTGTATGTTGCTAAACAGATGATAATATCAGTTGGTAAAGCATTTTTTATAGGGCTCATATAGATTAGATATAAACATTGAACACAGTGAACAAACAACAGAAGAAAATGACCCATTGCCCCAAGTCCCCGTCTCTTCCAATATCTCGACACCTCATAGTATCCAATGCAGCAGGCGGCTCCTGTCTATTACTTCTCCAGACTTACAGAGCGGGCAGGGGCCCCGGGTTGCCCAAATTGGTCGGCAGATCTGTACTGTCCGTCCGGCGCCAAGGCCTATACTATTCATAAACTGAACAGGGGAAATCAACCTTCGGCTGAGTTTGCAGGACTTGCTACGCAGCGCCGGTCTCCAGTTTGACATTGTCGTATGGACTGAACATCCCGGTCGACGTAACCTTTGAGATTACAGAGCGGACAACAAGGCTTGTCGAAGACACCTATATGGAATAGATGGACACCCAGGCAGTCATATCCTGTAATCACGTGGAAACTAGTAACCGCCAGTGTTTAGTATTCGTTCTGGCCTAGAGATTAAGCCAAATTTTGGGTAATAGAGAATGTCGCAGAAAGAATTTTAGTCTTCAAAAGGATGTTTCGTGCTGGCAAAACATAAGCTATCCTAGAAAGCATTCCTCATTGAAACAATCAAATATTAAATAAATTTTCTACCCATTTTCAAATCGATCTGCCTCATTCTCTGTAATGCCATGAATTAGAGAATTTTTTCCTCGACCACGGGCGCCCGTTCTGTGCTCAGATGGCAAAATGTTATAATAAATTTACGTGACAGCAATTCTAAGATTCAAGATGTCATGAAAAATCAGTAATTTGCTTTACATGAGCAAATGTGGTACCAATGTTTCAGAAAAATAGTTGGCTATTACTTACAGTAGTTACAGTAAATAGAAAATATCGGCGAACAAGAATCCGGAATGTGAAAAACTCAATTATTTTAAGAAAAGTCTCTTAAAGCATTTTACTATCTGAGCACAGTGTTGATGAACTAATTTTCAACATATTACAAAATCAGATAAATATTTTTGAAAATGATTTCGCAGTCGTAGTGCTTCATAGTCGAAAATGAAAGAGAAAAAAATGAGTTTCAGTGTTTCATTTATTTTGCGGTCACATATCATAAAAGCTTACAGTAATAAATATATAAATATACTCACTGAAAGTAATGCTATTTCGGTAGGTACAATCTATATTAAGGAATGAGTAATACAGAATTTTTCAGGAAAAAATTATTAATATGGAAAAATTGTTTTTTATAAATTTCAGTTCTGTCTCGGTAAATAAGGAATCGATTTCAGATAAATTCTTAAAAAAAATCAGCATTAGAACAGCCGTAAGCGTTATATTAAATACAGCACGGAAAATGAAGTGATAATATCGCTTTGTAACATCTATGTGTTTCGGTAACTTTCTACGAATTTCATTAAGATGGAAGGATAAAATCGATTTTCGTTTGTATGTTCGCTGTGCAACATGTAAGTCTGTTAATGGTGTTGGCAAAGGTTCAGCTTCATTACAAGTAACCATCAATAGAGGCTCTTTGAATTCCGATAACACAAACATTGGATAACGTACAAGATTCGAGGAAATTTCACCAACGATGACCTCCATTTGGACAATATACTATTAGATTCTCTTAACGGAAAATTTAAGTCCAAATTACTGTATTTACGTGAATTTTAATTATTTTTTGTAATTCGAAAAATAAGTTGTTATTTATAATAATATTTTTGCATTTTGAGAGATAGCATATTTTACACTAGAAAATAGTGGTCTTGTATATTTTATACTAGAGTACTAGCATTTTTTTATACTAGAAAATAATTTCCGAAAATAGGTCATAAAAAAGTTGTCACGGAGAGTGGCAATATATCAGAGTCAGCAGTTGTCTGGCATGGGGTGTGTTCAGGAATAAGTAAGACTTAAGTTAAAAATATTAAAATTAATAACTTAGGACATTTGTATAACCAAAATAATCTAACACAGAGACTTCTAACACTCGAATCTCACTAGCTCCAGAGTCCAACTGTGTGTGCTACTAGCCGCACCTTTGCCATAGGACCATGGGACCATAGAAACATGTGATTAACTGTGTTACCTAGGCCATCGCCTTCTAACACAGATATTTCATGAGATTGACAATGGAGAGCGAAAGTTCCACCGAAATGAGAAAGGGAATGTTCGTTTTTTAATATCTTCAGAAGCGTAAATTGCAACACAAAAGTGAAGCAGAGAGTTTTTTTTTGGTCAGAGCTTTGGAGGGTGAAATGAAGAGTTCTCAATGGACGTCTCCAGGATCTTCGTGATGCTTCTCTGGTGAAGGCGGAGTCCATAGCTGTCTGAAAGCTAGTTTTCAATTGGCAGGTAGAGAGAGGAGGAGGAAAAGTGTTTGGATAGAGAGATAAGGTTCAGAATCCTTGAGTTCTAAAACTAGGAAATCGCGCAAATCCAAAAGGATTTACTCAGAGACAAATAATAAGTGTTAGAAGGAAGTTTAAGGATTGTAAAATAGATTTTTATTTTATTTATAAAATTTTTAATTGTTTTTTGCCTTGGCAAAGTTGCCCCTTTGCTCTAACTCGAGCGGTATTTATACAAGCAAGCAAACATTAACATATATTTGCATAAAATACACTGAAAAAGAGAAAAACAATAAAATATGGGGAAAATAACTGAAAAATCCCATTTCTCAGATGTATGACGTCAAAGTTGCCGTAACGCCATTAGCTGTTAGGTAACAAGTGCTACGTCATTCTAAAACGATGGCATGAATGTCGGAAAGTCATACAAGTACACTAAATCTTACAAACTGAAGTTTAGATAGGCCTTTCAGTGTTCATTTGCCTAACGAAAGTGAGCAAATCACTCTAAGCAAAAATCACTTTAATAAAATTTGGGATAATACGAGACACCTATTTTCGTTTTCCAAGAAAAAATATTTCGGATAGTAATATTTATCATACTATTTTTTCCAGTTTCGTCACGGGTTCGAATACCGACTTTCTTCTGCTCTCCCTTCTTCACCTAAGTGGGGATCCCATGATGAAAGCTAGCGCTTCCATAGATGCTAATTGCGTCGCATAGTTATACTACAATTGGTGTCGCGCAATTTACTCTGCAGGCTGGAGATCCACATTCGATTCAATCGACGTAAATTTAGTTCTGTTTTATTCTTGGTAGATGTTGGTCGTCATGAATTTTACAAAATTATTTTCCATTTGCCAAGCTCCAGAAAATGATAAGAGAAAAAAAATATTGCATTCATCCGTGCATGATAGAAGATTGGTCTTTGGCCAGTTTCATTCCTGTTTTGGTAACTCTCTAAACATCACCACGGCCCCCTCCACTTTCGCGGATCGGCCAAATTATGCTGATGACCGATCTCGTGACAGCAATCCCGCCGTTCCAAGGGGACCCTTAGTTCCGTCGCACGACGAAGCAGTTTAAACCAAAACATAGTTCAGCATGACGATACCATTCGCTCAAGGCTAACGAATCAGAGTCAATCCAAATACCAACAAATTCACCCAAATTTTCCTCTATTGCTTCGGCAGCCACCAAACTACCATCTACATCGCTATCCGTCTAAACCTTTATTATGTAATCAATTTTACATAAACTTAATACATTTCATCCTGTACCACCCATACAGGGAACAATCATAAACAATATTGTGTACCGCCCGTACAGCAAATTAAACGTCAAGTCCTTTAACCAATACTGTCACCAGTACCATTAAAACCATTAATTACAATTACAACACCAACAAGTAACAAACAACAAACAAGACAATAGCAGAGCAAGCAGTAAAGCAATATAACATAAACATGCAACAAACATAGCCTGTTTACAAAATAAAAAGAACGCTGATCACAAACAAAAACGCTAATAGCAAAGCCGCAAGCCCAAGGGACTCACCGCGCAATCTTGCGCACGCCGTAGTTAGTTCTCTCAATCAAGCTGTCTATCTGCGATATGTATCGGAGACAGCCAGGATCAGTTGGGAGATGTCCCGCCTTAGCGCGTATCTCTTCTTCCTTCTTCACTTGAATAAAGTAGTTAACACAGTTTGCACATCTGAGAGGATCCACACATTCCCCCTCATGCCCTCTCATGTTGCATTTCTTTCATGCTTTATCCATACCGCAGTATTTCGCAACGTGCCCAAAATACCAACACTTATAACAAATAAGAGGCTTCAAATACTCTTTGAAGCTAAATCGCTCCCATCCAATCTTCAACTTCTTAATTTTTTAGAGCTTCGTAAAGGCGGCTCCCTTCATACTCAAAATCCAATTGCATCCCTTTTTATCTTGATAGCTGGTAATCATATTCAAAGTTTCTCCCACTAGTTCCTCATTTTGACCCACTAATTTCTTCCCTAGCTCTTCTTTCTTATATCCTTCATCAACTCCAAATATGATAATATATGGATCTCGCTGTTTAGCCTTTTTAATTTCATATTTCTCTCTCAACTCATCTATCTTCTTGAACTCAGCGATGAATCTGTCGATATCATCCTCTTTACTAGTTCCAACAAAGAGACCAATTTTTAGCAATCTTTCTACAAGTAATTATTCCCATATCTAGCTTGTCTGGTTTGATGATCTCTTGAACCTCCTCTTTGGTCTTATTTAACCAATGGAACTATTGTTGCAGCATGAGAGCCTTCTCCTTTCCTCTTGATATTCGTCACTGGCTTCTTAGATGTGCCCTTCCCAGCTATTTTGGCGTAAGTCTCCTTCACTTGCTTCTTTTCAAAAATTCTTACTTGCCCCAGTAGATAAGAGATCAGTTTCTGTTGTTCCTTGGTTACCCTGATGTTTCCTAAAATATCATCAATCAGGTTTTTCTTAGTTTCAACGCTCCATCCAGATACGCTGATAACATCGCTCAACTTACGATATCTCTCATCTACAATGCTCTCGATTCTTGCTCAAGATACATGAATTTCATCAAGCTTAGTTTCCATCATAGATTGCGACGCTAATTTCCCCTCCTCCAACGTTTGCGGTTTAGCCATAGCTTAATCCCCAGGGACCACCACGTGGAGGTGTCGGTAGAAAATTTAGAATAGATAATAGCTAATTTTAACTCTAAAAACACTTTTTACCACACAATAAACTCTAGGCTGTTGTGGGTGAGTAGCTAAAATCTTAATCAATCCCGTTTTGGTAAACTGGATCTTGGTAAATTCAGTAATTGGTCATTTCAGGGGGTCGGCAATGTGGTGCCTGCGAAACAATTTCAAAGTGCCCGCCGTTCAAATATCTAAATTTTAGGTATTTGAACGACATACAAACGCTCGTAGTTGTAATGAATAACTTTAGTTAAAAAAAATTAAAAATCACAAAGCCATAAAAATCAAAAACTGAACAGCCTGCTCTCTCGACATGCGTTGCTCTCCCCTTGCGGTGAGTCAGCTCTTTTTTTTCCTTCTCTGAAATTGAACTCACTTTGCGCGTCGACATATGCTTGTGAATATTTGTTTTCCAATATGAAATCCTTAAAATCAAAGTACCGGTCAAGCCTCACTGGCACCCATTTGGACAAATGCCTGAGAACTGTGAATTCAACTTATGTGCCACTTTACAACGAGTTGGCCGCAGATTTGTAATGTAAAATATCGTATTAATTATCCATTTTAAGATTGCATTTTTAAAATTAAAATTTGAATTTATGTATGTTAAAAATGTATGAAGGAGTAATATTTTCATGTTTAACACTCGATTACTAACCTTGTATCCATGAGAGACACGGTAACTATTTTTGCTGACTGCAAGTCCATCCGTAGAGAGGGAGGCTGCTTGCCCCGCCAATCTTCCTACCAGGAGGGGTGTTAGATGTCAGTTTAGATTTCGCTCTTATAAAGTAAAGTTTATTGACATCACAAGCCTTTTATATCTCAGATACGACGACAGCAGATTCGTACGTATTTTTGATCAATCTGACTTTTTGTTTTGTAGCTGTAATTTTGTGGATTGTTGTTGATTCCAAAATGTTTTATTCAACCAATTTGGAAATTTATACAATGTTTTATTCAACCAGTTTGGAAATTTATGCTGGAAAGCAAACGGATGGGCCATACAAATTGAGCAACAAGAGCACGGACATAGTAGAACGATTGATTACTCTCATCACTAACACCGGACTTAAAGTCACTGCTGATTATTGGTTCAGTGATGTCTTTCTGCTCCAAACCTTATCAGAAAATTCTTCCGTAAATAAAAGGCAAAACAATGCATACCTCTAGTTATTTACCCCCCTTTTCCTTGAAATAATAGCGTAAAAATTTATATACCATGGTTTTTATGTCATGTATCACAGATACGACGACAGCAATGACGTAAATATTTTTAGGATAGTAATGGAGTGTTAAATATTACCCCCATTGTCCTTCTCTTCATCCATCGGCACCCACCGAACTTCCACATTTCTGAAATATACCCTCCTTGTAAAAATGGTAGCCGACCCCTGTGGAGTCATTCGGTAAACTCAGGTATGTTTTGATAAGTTGAATCTTGGTAAATTCAGTAATTGGTCACTTGGTAAATTCAGTTAAGTTTTGTTCTTGGTAGATGTTGGTCGTCATGAACCCTGTAAAATTAATTTGCATTTACTATGCTCTGGAAGATGACAAGAGAAAAAAACATTGCATTCATCCCCTACATGAGAGAAAATTGGTCTTTGGTCATTTTCAGATCCGTTCTATTCTTGATAAATTTAATTTTGTTTTGGTAAATTGCCTCTTGCTAAATTCGGTAATTGGTAACTTGGTAAATTCTGTTCTGTTTCCTTCTTGGTAAATTCGGTTCTGTTTTGGTAAAATGGTTCTTTGTAATTTTCAATAATTAGTCACTTGAAACATTTAGTTCTGTTTCATTCTTGGTAGATGTTGGTCGTTATGAACCATTTAAAGTTAATTTGCCTTTACGAAGCTCTGGAAGATGATAAATGAAGAAAAAAAAACTTTTCATACATCCCCTACATAAGAGAAGATTGGCCACTGGACAGTTTCATACTGTGTGCTAAGAAGTAAAAAATATCTTTTACTATAATCGAATGAGGGAAGCCTCATTCGAAGAATCAGAAAGATATCATCCTCGAAAAAACTTTCTCCTGTCTCATCCCATGTTCTTTGTTTTGCAAATTTATCACTATATAACTTTATCCCAATATTCCACAAACACTCACGCCTTTGAATTTCAGAGATTAATTTTTCAGTGTTGAACGTCATGTTTCCGACTGAACGTAGCATAGACAGTAGCTAGGGATTGCAGAAACGGACTAAAAATTCAGAACCTGGTTTCGGTTCTCAAATTTTTTTTCCAGAACAGGGTACTCAGGTATTACCCGGGTTTAAATAATACATGAACCGCGGAACATTTTCCCTAAAAATTTATGTAAAACCTATATTTATTTATAATGCAAAGAGTTTTAGCTTACTACGTAAGTAAGAAATACATTTCATTTCAATTTATTTCATTCTAAGTTAATTTAAGGAAATGGGTTCTAAAACCCGAAACTGCCGAACTCTGGTTCGAATTTTTTTCTATTTGAGGATCTTATGTTATCAATTTGCTAATAGATTAGAAATTCGTGTAAGACTAGATTGCATTATTTTAGATAATATAAAATGCAATATACTTTTGCTGTTTATATCTGCAATAAATGAAATATATCCTGAAAATTTTATATGAAATTAATCAATAAACACTCGTGGAAAATCGTCTAACGGCAGTAGGGGATTGATTTCTTGATGGTTGAGGAAGATATAGTAGTTAACCTTTTACAAGCCGAATTCAGATGCAGGTATATTTTAAATTAATTTTTTGCATATTTTGCCTTAAATGCTTTAGTTAACCCTTTGAAGGGCGCCGTTTGCACAGTGCAAACGCTTAAACCTAGTCTTTTTTTCACTTGCATTCAATGTATTCTAGTTAAGTAATCTGAAAAATGGTTACTACTGCCATCTGTTGTCAGATTAAAGAACTAAAAGCATTTTGCAACCTTTCATTGGAAAATTTTCCAAGATTTTTTAGGCTAAAAGAAATCGGGAAAAAAAATTGCACCCTACAAACGGGGGAGGTTGTTGCCCCTGAAAGGGTTAAGGGATATTAGTCATTTAAATGGGAGAAAAAAATTTCTATATCTAATTTTCATGGTGTTCCCAACTGGGAACATTGGCCACTTCTGACTATACTTTTACACTGGATTCAAAAATGGAATATAGTAATGAATAGATTAAATAATAAGCAAAGTAGTAAGATTTAATGAAATATTTATTTTTAAATTTAAGTGCAGATATGAATTAAGTTGAAAATTTATAAATTTAAATTAAAACAATTTATTTTACTTAAGCAAAATATCAAAGATTTATGTTTATACCTTTATTCCATGGTACAGGGCAAAGCATGTTAGATGTAATTTTTTCTTACACTCATTGCAAGCTAATCTTGCAATGAGTGTAAGAAAAAATTTTTGAATTCGATGTTCTCGGATAGTTCCAATAGCTTTTGTATTTCTACTTGAATGATCCTTCATCAAATCATTAGTAGTAAAAAAAAATTATCAAAAAATATTTCTACTTGAAGAGGGTTTGCAACAACCTCCAGAAGATTATTTCCAACCCTGGTACCAAAAGGGGCTATTTCATTTGACTGCTTTCTTGCATAAATTTCCATTTTATATGTGTAACCATTATTAGTGCAAATCCTCCAGATTTTGAATCCAGAGCGAATTGGTTTTCCCCGAATAAACATTTTAGAGGAATGGTGGCCGTAATTCGAAACCACTGATTCGTCAATGCTAAGCTGGTTGTGAAATAATAAAAACTGAATTAATTTTTTGTTCAGTTCATCATAAATTGATTGAATTTTACCCAACTTATCACCAGGTTGCAATAAAGCATTATCAATCAAAGGAAAATTTGTTTTTATTTCTTTAAATTTTTTTCTTAGCATGTCAGTATAGGTAATAGGTACAGCCATGTCACAGAATAGTGGCAACAGGCCAATGTTCTCAATTGGGAACATAAATATTTAACTTATTACACCAAGTACATTTCTTTTTAATTTATTTTTATTTAATATTCTTTTAATAATGTGAACTCTTTTAAGTATGACTACCAATTTTTAGAAGCATTGGATTGTTTATCACATTGATATGATTTTTTAAGTTTTGCTTTGTGAAAAATGTGGAAAAAGACAAATTTTTTGTACATTTCCATTTTTATGTTCGAAATGTGCTTTCTATTTAAAAGAATCAAGGCCATCTTTCTGCTACAACTGATAATTTTTTCAAGTCAATATTGATGAAATTTAATTTTAAATAAATTTTCAATTCGATTTTCCGAATTGGGAACATTGGACTGTGAAAGTTTAACACTGTGGATGCACTTAAAACAAAGGGTTCCAAACATTTAGATAGTGATAAATTATAAGACGTGACACATTTGTTTATCTGCATTAAAACGTTGTTTTAAGCTAAAAATTCGAATACCAATTCTAGAACCACAGGAACCGGGTTTTTGATTCCAGTAATTTCAACCGGGCACCCGGATATCCGGTTCTGGAATCCCTAACCGTAGTGGTAGTCTGGCCGGTTACAATTAGAATGCACGGTCAGTTTCTGTAATGTCCGTACGCCAACTGAATACCTACTCACAACTCACGCAGCGTAATACGTTTACATACGCAAGGTCAGACGAAATGAGTCAGTGAGTTTGGCGCCGGACCCGGGGCTAGCTAGTGGGTAGCGCTTTGGTAGAAGGTACTCAGGGTGCTCAGTTCAAATTTTGACAAGCGGCACTGAATGTTCTCTTGTCTACTCTGGGTATAGGCATGTTATGTCTGTTGGTCATAAAGTCCTCCCGTGTGGTCTTTCGGGGGAAGAGGAGGATACGAGACCAACAGATGTCGTCCCTAGGGATGCTCGGTCAAAACTGTGGCGGTGCCAGGTAAAATGTCGACCTCCCACCCTTGGAGCCCTATAGCCGTTAACTAAACAGGAGCTTCATCTCTTCACCCTGCAGCCTTAAATGAACATTCTTAGTTTTTTTTCCGGCCGGGGGGTATTAGTTACAACAACAACAATAACAACACAAACTTAGTTTCCTGAAGGTAAATGCGTATTAATAAAAATATTATTAATAGATCTTCAAACAACGCATTTGCAATTTTAAGATGTTGTAATGAGTATGAAAATAAAACTTTCCAATGCACCAGACGGGGCCCGATAAAGCAAATAAGACCTTCCCCAAATTGAATCGGTGCCGGTGAATAGGCTGACACCCCAATTTAGACCGAGTAACCCCAGGGGCGACTTCTGGTGTGCCTTCTCCCAACCACCATCTCTGACCTCCAGCTGGACTTTCCTGTCTACAGATTCAATGTGCCCATATCCGGCCTAGACACGAAGGTATTTAATGGTATCGTCAAGATTCGAACTGAACACCCCCAGTCCGAACTCAAACGCGCTACCCCTAGGCTACTTCAGGCTTTGAAAATAAAACCTTCATAAACACTCATATTTTTAAATCAGATTATTTCCTTGATTTAATTAAGTTTTATAAATATGATTAAAAAATTATTTTAATTTAGTTATATGCCATTCCCATTAAAATTTTATTTTTAATAAAACTTAGAATGAATGAACTAGTAGTTACAAAATATCATTTATAAAATACCAGACAGAAAATAAAACAAAAAATATGAATTGTAATAGAGAAAGAAAAGCAATAATAATTAACTTTTTTTAACTTGCCCCTTTTTTTAACTTACTCATCTGCAAAAATAACTTTAATCAAAGAATAAGAAAAGCTGTCTTGCCGGGCTGATTTAAAACATGTAAGAACTGAAATAAAATTTGAGAAAAATAAATTAATCTATTTTATTGCGACAGGGGCGCTCAAGCAGTGAAAAACCATAAAAAAATACGTCGTTACAGAAGAAAACATTCTTGCGATTTTATTTGCACTTTTTTACGACAGGTAGTAAAACAGTTCAGTTCAGGTCAGAGTTAATATTTCATGTAACAAAAATGAATATGTATCACGGATATTATTCCGAGAAGCCACTAGACAATTTAAATGCATTAAGTTTCCCCTCACAATAAGTGTGACAGTTTTTACTTCAGTTCCAAAATTAATAAATTGAATATAAAGTGGATACAATGGAAGAGGTGACAGTTATTTCTATCGTTGTTTTATTTTTTACTGTCATATATGGGATAGTAAATAAGAATTTCAAACGTTAAATATATGTATTTAAGTGTTTTTGTAGCTGTAGGTTTATTGGAAACATATTAATTTTTTTGCAGGATATGTTTTTTACTATAACGAAAAAAATAGAACAGTCACAATAATGTGGAATTAAAAACTTTTATAAATTAGTCCTAATCCTATAAAGAATTCATTGAAAGGAGTAGCAGTTATTTCTATTGTTGTTTTATTATTTTCTTCTGTAATAGATCGAAAATAAAATAAGAATTTCAAAGATTTGTACAGAATGCAGCATTGTCATAAATGTTAGCATGGATTTTATGATAAATTGATGTGACAAAAAATCACTTTGATTAGAACTTAACTGTATCGGTAATTGACAATGCTATTGTTTATTGGTAATGTCCTAGCCGAAACTGGCAATTTCCCTTTATCCAAGAGTACATACGAAAGAAATTTCAAATTTTTTGTCCCAAAAAAATTATTACCAACATTTATCTAAAAAATTTTGTATAATATTGACTACCTGCATGTTAGTAGGCACCACACAATGCACTTTTTTTAAACAGGAACAACTAAACTGGTAATTTCCTACCAGTTTTACTCTCGTCTCTCATACAGTTGCGTAAATAAGTCTCTCATACAGTTGCGTAAGTCTCTCATAAAATTGCGTAAAGTATATTGACGATTTAGATGCTCGCACATTCCTCTAGCAAAACACTGACGCATGTATTTGACGCTTGCATTATATGAGTTTTAATGTTTCTAAGATATGACATTGTTACAGCAGAATGAATTTTTCTGCGAAGATAGGATCAGTCTTTGATTGCTGATGGCCTCCAGGGTACTTTATTGAGGATCAACTTGATTGCTGATCTCGTTCCTGTGAGCTTCGTATAGTGTATAGAGCGACTACTTGCTGTTTGCAGGCAATGTGCTTTACGTAGACATCTACAGATATCTCTCTTACAGTTGCATCAAAAATTCTGCATATTTTGTTGCTGACACATTCCTCTAACAAAACATAGATAAACGTATTTGACGCTTGCATCATGTATATTCGTTTAGACGTCTCTAAGATCTAACATTGTTACTACAGGAGTAGATTTTTCATGTGAGATTGCAAAACCCCTTGATTACTGATAGCCTTCTTAGTCCTTTAATGTGGATAACTTTCATTTCTGAGCCCATTTCTGTCAGCTTCGTTTCGTGTAACGAGCGACTACTTGTTGTTTGTAGGCACCACACAATATGCTATTCATAGACAGTCACGGAAATCTCTCATACAACTGCATCTACTATTCTGACCATTTAGTTGATGACACATTCCTCTAGCAAAACATAGATGCACCTATTTGACGCTTGCATTATACGTGTTTTGACGTCTTAAAGATCTGGCATTGTTACAACAGAATAGGTTTTTCATCGGAGACAGCAGCATTCTTTTATTGCTGATAGCCTTCTGGTTTCCTTTATTGTGTATGAGCTTGATTGCTGAGCACTTTCTTGTGAGCTCCGTATAGTAGTACTGAGCATTTTCACTTTTCAGGTTTTTTCTAATATTTTGATAAGTTTTATAGATGGCACTGAAATTAGTAGATTAGTGATATTCAGGTAGAATAGGTAGTTTAGGCAGGTTAGGTAGATTAGGTAAATTAGGTGATGTAAAATATTGAGGTAGATAAGATTAATTATATTGAGGTAATATGCTTTCTCATATTACATATTCTTTTCAATATTTATATTTTGATATATAGATTAGATGCTTATAACGGTCATAATTCCATTTTATTAATAAACGTACTCAAGACCGAATTAGTTTTAGAGCAACTTTCTCTGTTTACTGACGCGCATAAATCCAAAATAAAAAATCTCCGAAACCATAAAATTCAACAGTTAAAGAAATATACTAAACGCTGCATAGAGAATGGCATAAAGAATATGGAAATAACGCTGCTTTTAGAATAAGGAAATATATGTTTCTGTAAATGGACAAATAGCTAAACGTAAAGTATCTTACATCTGGCTCACGTTATTTGCAACAATGGTTATTAAAATAACAAGTAAAATAAAATCAATAGCTTTCTTAGTTTGAAATAACTGGGTTGGATCATAATTCTCTTCATATACATACTGCTATTCTTCTATACGAATAAGAAACTCAATGTAGATTTCCAGCTGGAATAAGTATTTCGCTTGCAGATTATTACACACAACTCGACTACGCCTTTGAAATATTGCTTTGAATACGCGTATCGGAATATTTTAGTAATACGTAAGACCATATTTTCGATTCGTAATCGTCACATGAATGAAAATTTATAGAAACGCATAAGAATTTTCAACATTGAGTTCAACTTATTATTTTCTTCAGAGAATAGGCTTCAACATTCTAAATTGGTTTTATATATATATATTTCGTGGCATAACGAAAAATTTCTCCATGGTGTTTTGGGGATTCCGGAGGGAAAATTCCTGCAGTTTATGTATTCTTTATTCGCAAAGCTATTTGACAGCTCCATCTTTCAGGCAAATCGTATGCTGAGCCTTTGTATCTAGATCTGAAATTATTTGTAGATTTATAGATATTTCTTTTAGAAAAAGAATTTTGGACTTTTATATAAAAAATTTAGATAGATAAAATTCGAAATTCTCGGGGAAATTTCGTACAGTTGAATTTCCCCGCGTAAGAAATGAAATTTGTAGAACCAACAAAAGTTAAAATAGAGGTATTTACTAGTATAGGAGAAAATGATAAAATGAAATAGATCAACTACAATTTTAAAGATTTTAGGATAAAACAAGTTTCACGAATTTTTCCAAAATAAATTAAAATGATAAATTGTATCTTTAAATAATTTCATACAACACATATTAAAAATACTTACATGCTACTTATTACAGATATATGATCCTATTTCTGAAATTGACCGTTTTCAGTCGACGTCATGAGACAATTTGATAGATTAGTTTCTTAGTTTAGATGGAACTTTAAGATAATAAGACGTAAGTTCAGCAATGAGAATTAAGTGACCAGTGGGGATTCATCAGCGAGTAATTGAGGAGCCTAAATCCATCTGAAAAGTTCACCAATTAGAGATCAAAATACAATTTTGTCTTCCGTTGTCAGTGATGTCAAGAGCCGGTACCAGGCTATGTATGTCTTTGGTTATTGTATGAGGGCCATTATAGAGTCCTTATGAGCTCGGAAATCATCATACTTTCTTTACCCTTCGTCTAAACGAGTTGGTATAGTTTCAACTTGGTAAAAAAAAATAATAATAAAATTAAATTAAAAATAAAAAAAAAAACTTTAGTATAAACTGTTCTCCGGCAGGTAAGAAATTATATATGAATAAATATTTTCATAGTTTGCTGTATCAAAATACCACAGTTAAATAAATATTGTTATATTCTGGTAAAAAAAACAAACATTGACACGTACTTTTTTCAATAATTTTTTGGGCAGAGAAAATATGAAAATATGAGAAATATCTAATATTGAAAAAACTATTTGAAAAATAAATAATTAAATAAATTTCTGTAAAAAAAAGTCAGTGAACGGAATCTGAAATCCTTATTTTCTAAAAATAATGATTCGTGCATAATGGTGACCTTTAGTGAAAAGAAACGTATTGTTTATCATTACCTGGCTGAAAACTTTTCGCAAAATTATATGTTTTCGGTATCCGTAATTTAAAGCATCTTTTATCGGATCCACATAATAATTCAAATAACAGAAAAATCCAGAATTTTCACAGAAGAAAAAAAGAACCTCGATTCCAGAGCAATAACTGGTACACCCCCCTCCTCCAAATATGCATGCTGTATTCCCTTTTAATTAAATTATTTTCTTTTTGGAGTATTTCTGTTCTGAATTTCATTTAAATTGATCGCGAAGCCACCCACGATGAAAAAGAATGAAATTGGGGATATTGGGAAAATATCTCTAAGAGCTTGCTACTTGCGCATTGCGTTTTTCTACACAGGCCTTTAATAACGGACTGTTCACTTGACGACATATGAAAGCTTTAATTCAATCTTTAAAGAAAGAATTTCAACCAAATACTTTTTTTTCCATGTAGAGAGGGATTCTGTATTTAGAAAGGCACATTTTACTTTAAGTGGCTATCAGTGCATTTTATATTACCGCATTCTTTCTCTTTTCTCATACAGAGTGAATTTTTTTTTTTGCCTTTTTAGTTTGTGCGATTTCCAAGACAAAGAGGCACAAATTATTAAAGTTTTGAGTATTAAAAGTTTATATCAGAAAAAAATATGTTCAATAAGCCTTTAGGCTAAATCCTTGTGACCTTTTACATTGTTATTTTAAGTTCGCTTTACCAATAGCAATTCTTAAGAAAAATGCATTTTACAACGCTTTACGTAATTTTTCTCTGGGAACGATTAAGGTGTTGGGTTGGCCAAAAGTTTCGTCCGGTTTTTAGTAAGATGGATCTAGTAGACTTGTGTTGTGACAGCTATCATATCAGCTTCCATTTAAAAGAAAAAATTATCAAAATTTGTTGTGTAGCCGTTTAAATAGTGAACATCGAAGTTTAATTGGCAATATATTCCACATATTACGCTTTGTTCTTTCAAGAAAGGTAAAAACGTAACTGAAACGCTAATAAAGATTTTTTTCAGTTAAAATGTTGTTCAGTAAAGTTATTGGTGAAAATCAAAAACGTGTCTTTTAATTTTACTTAAAATCCGAACGAACTTTATGGCCAACCTAAAATTTGCCAACGTTGAAATGACTGTAATGGCGAAAAGAAATTATTATTATTACTAGTACTGTTTCATTTCAAAAAGCAATTATCAGGATTCTAAAACTGCTTTCCTTTCATTCGTACGATTACTAGAAGAGAAGATAAGGTCAATTAAATGAACCAGCAGTGATGGTTAAAAGACCGGAAGTAAAATCTTTAAACGCATTTTCTGGGAAATTAATTTTTCAGTTATTTTTGTATACGAAAAACATAATTACTCCTAAAGTTTTGAATATATTTCAATGAAATTTTGCAACAATACTTTACACGTTACTAACTGCTTTTTGAATTAAAATTCACGCTCTACGAGTTAATTTCATCATTTTACAGGTACCTCTACATGGAAAATACATAATTTTATTTTAAGTCTGTGTGTTTTTCTACATATTTTGATACATTTCAGTGATTTTAGGAAAGATTCTAAACCCTTCAGTTCATTACACAGGTAAATGTCACAGTAGTATATTGTTTGTTTGTTGTTTTTTTGTTGTCGTACATTAGCACTACGAATAGTGCTAATGCACTATTCATAGAAGAGGGCTGCCATTGCCTCAAGAGAGGTTGGACTTCTATATGGTGCACGAATTTTGAACCGAGTCAAGTGACGAGGCCGGGCCACTTAACCCCGCAGGTCCAGTGGTATAGTTTGGGAAGTTGGAAGACATTACAACTGCGACAGATTTTTCTCGTACACCATTAGTGTACACGTCGCTACAGTCGCACAGTAGTATATAATATACAGAAAACAAAAAAAAGTATTAAATTGAATAGACTTCTTGCGTATGCATTAAATTTTGTAAAATGTTATTAAAAATTCCCTATACTTTTAATGTTATGAGAATTTTACTAGAATTATATTTGTTTTTATGATTTTATATTACATTTAAACTAAAAATATACGTTTTTAACCAGTATTGTATATATCTTTAAAAACTGCTTCAAACGTTGACAGATACTTTAAAGAAGAAAACCAAAAAAAGGTTATTAGGTAACGCTACACAGTCAATATAAAAGTGTATAACATCAAGAAGAAGGAAATACAATGAGATTAACCACTTATAAGACTCAAACGTTCCAAAAACTGGTTTGAAGAACAAAGCGTCAAGTCAGACTAGTAAACTGACCGTTTTGTTTAGGTAAATAATCAAATCGTTTAATATTTTAGATGACGAGAATACACAACCTTTTTTTTTCCTTTTTAAATTATTTTTTTCGTATCTTATGTTACATGAACATATCACAAAACGCAAAGGAGGTATTAATTGCATTTAATTTTCTCAACGGAAATATAACATGCATAAATAATTCACTTTAATTTTTTTTGCAGCGGATGACAGATACCTAAACAGGTTGTTAAAATTTATCACTTTAGAAGTTGAGTAATTTTAAAACGCCAGTTTAAATGTAAAGACTTATTTAAAGCTTATAATTCACTTTGAAATAATTTATAGGAATCAAAAGATATGCTATCGCATTAGATATCCGCTCAAATTATATTTGTATTAATATTTTAGATTATTTTAAATAATGATACATTTCAGATCTCCCTAAACGAACAAATTACTTATCGTGGATTATGTATGAAGACAGATAATAACCCCAATGCTGAAAATCTGTCTGAGTGGCATTGATAAATGGGCCCTGGGGAGCCTAGTGGTAATACTTTGGGCTTATGACGGAAGGTGCTCCGTTCGGATCCCGAGGAGCGGCATTAAATGCCTTCGTGCTTAGGCCAGATATTGGCCGTTTGAATGCCCTACCATGTGGTTAAAGCGTTTCACGAAGCTACGAACCCTTTAGATGTTGACCCTGGTTGTGATCTGTCCAAAGGTGAGTGTTACATTAAGGTAATCTAAGCTGGCCGACAATGGCAATACGTATAAATTGCGTTGTATGAAGATAAAGTTACTATTGTAAATTATTGATACATTAACTTTAGCAATAACACAGATATATTGTCTCCGGCAACATTTACTTTAAGCTTTGTAGTTAAGTTAGAGAATAAAGTTAAGAATTCCTATTATCTGCAATATGGCTCGACCCACGTGTTGCACTGGTAATAAATTCATAGTTTAGTATACAAGATGGAATTAAATTAATTATTACGACAACTAAGGCGATCAGAAACTACAAAAGTAAGGAGCCTAAATATACATTTATTTATGACAAAATATGAAGAAAACATTTATAACATGATCAGAAATGTTATATTTTTACCTAAGCCTACTTTGCCATGTGCTCCACACTCAACGACACATGATCCCAAAAGCACCTCACGCCGTCCGAGTTCAAAGGCCAACTGCCCGCTGGTTTTTTGCGAATCTAAGATAGTTCGCCTTGGACTGCGCCAAGCTACTCTAAATGCATCTCGCACATGCGCAGGAAGGGCCGCAGCTGCTAGAATTGGCGTAGATAGCCCTTAGTGGCGATAAATTTTTCTACACATTATGTTTACACCTTACAGTCATAAAGCCAGTTATAAAGACATGAATTGTGACCGACATACTACATGAATGTCTTTATAACAGTGAGATGCACCGGGGAGCAATGTAGAATCGCCTTTATGGTGCTCCCAGATAAAGGCGGCCATACAAGTGCAAGCAATCATCAAGGAAAAGTCTGCAGGATTTCCTTGTGGATTTCCTCAACTGAACCCTCGCGCACACACAAGTGCAACACACAGGCACACACGGGAAATGTTTTCCGATCGAGATTTTAGGGACTTTACAGTCCACCACCGGTCGTAAGGGCCTGTTCACATGGAAGTCCGGTAGCGGAGACGTTAAAGTCTTTTATATTAAAGTCTTTTAATATTTAACAAATGGCAAACCTCCAAACGACTAGCACCAAAATTTTTAACGCCTATGATTGGTTTATTTCCGTCTCAGCGCCATCTTTCCTTTTACGCTTCCGCTACCGGACTCCTATGTGAACAGGCCCTAAGGCTTCCCCACACACGATGGAGAAATCAAGGTTTGGACTGCAAACCTCAAAGATTTCCTCTACGTGTATTACTTCTTAAGGTACGTAGTACCTTCAGAAGCAATCAGCAATGCAGAGAGCAATCTGAAGCAATGCAATCAGAAGCATCAATCAGCAGCATCAATCAGCAGCAATCAGCAGCAAATCAATCAGCAGCAAGAAGCAATGCAGATTGCTTCTTAAGGTACGTAGTACCTTAAGAAACAATCAGCAATTTCCCCGTTTATTTGTGCGAATGTCCGAGGACAAGTACCTTCATGTAAAAAAAAATTGTAGGAATTTGACAATACCAAAATTTTAATTTAGATACATTATTGTGGTGTAATCATGTCCTGGATATCAACAACAGCGAAGAACAGCCCAAGTTATCCTATGTTATACCAATATATTGACAATAGTATTTATTTATGCCTCATTTCAAGTAGGAATGAATAATTTTCGGTTTGTTCTTCCGGTCTGTTCTGTCTAATTTTCCGGGTCCGTTCTCTAACAATTGTACAGAATGACGGATTATACGGGATTGATAACACACAGATGTGTAAAGAAAGCTGTAAATCTCTGATAATCCTAAAATATGCTTCTTTTATCATAATGAGAGAGCTACTGAGAGATCTCATAGCGCGTGCAGACTTGTACAGCGCTCTCTGCAGGACAGTCGGGGAGAGAGCTCTGTCGAATGTGAATGCACCATCAGATGATTCAAATAGGTCTTTATTGATAAAAGGATAAAATATATTTTGAATTTTTAATCTTGAAGTAATAAATAATATTTCTTTGTTTCCGAAATTCGTCAGCATTTTTACCGACAATTCGCGTTTCATTTCTGAGACTTTTCCTAGACACGCACAGATAATTGGAAAAGTGGATAATCCACCCACTTCTCCGATTTGTTTGGAAATTTGGAGTTTAGTATAAAACTGCTAAAAAATTAAGCCATTAGATGTCTTGTGTTCTGAAAAAATATTGCAGTTTTCCAAAGGCATATTGATCAAAGAAATCAGTTTTGTTTTCAGCATTTTAAAAATATACTTTCAGAAATTCCAAACATATCAAGCGTAACTTTTACTCAGTCTGAAAAATTTTATTAAAACAAGTCTTTTTAATTGAATATTTTTTTAGTGTTTGTAAAGTGATAGTGAACATGATTTAATTAGGCTTCTAAATATAATTATAAAAATTTTATTTTTTCTGCTTTTGCATGCAGTTAATTTTTAGTCGATTGATTTTTTAATTTGTTTGGGTTATTTATATTTTAACTGGATTCCGAGTTATGCCTCTTTAGATATTTTTTCATAGCTACTAAAAAACTACAGTCATTTTCTTTTGTTTTCATCTTATCACAAAATCATATGAAAAATATACCTAAAGTTTCTTGATGACTTGCCACTGAAATGTTCATAAAATAGTAAACCATGAGCATGATTACATCTAAATAGTTTTTTTGTCAATTTGCTTTGGAATAAATTGCGAATTGCCCTCAATTTAAGGATATTTTCCTACTGAGACTGCATTAGGGGGACAATAATTGAGATTGAATTATAGCCTAAACTAGTATATCTGAGCCAAATTTTGCATAGCATGAGAAATTTTCGATAATGGCGGACACAATTTTCTACGCATGGGGCCCCTTAGTAGCCAAGTGGAAGCACATTGGGCATGAATTGAGGGTACTCAGTTCGAATACCAACGGAGGCCAGTGAATACCTTCGTGTCTAGACCGAATGTGGTCAAGTTAAATAGGTAGACTGGAAAGTCCTTCTGTAATGGCAGAGAGGGTGGGAGAAGGTGTCCCAAGATGTCGTACCTCGGTGGTCAATCCCCCAGATGTCATACCTCGGTGTGCTCGATGAATATTTAGGTGGCACCAAGGAGTTGTGTTGGTTCACATATACAGTTCCCGCATAGCAAACAAATAGTGATTCTCTCAGATTTTGTGCAAATGACTTCATTGGCCCCGCTTTGGCAAACAACATTTTCTAGAGACCAGCCGCTGCGCGACCAGCATGGTCGCTTTTAGTTTTATACTTTCTTTTGCAAAACAATTCAACTGAAAGAAACGTATGTTTATTACCTGTCATCATAAATATACGTTGTTAAGTGGTAGTGCGATCTGAGCCAAAAAATTTATACTTGCAAAATTCTCTATAAGGCTGATTCTAAAACATCGAGATTGAAAAAATACGAATTTCCGCTACTTAAGAACAGAGTTAAAGATAAGACTGAGAAACCCAACAACAAAGATTTTTAAAATTACATTCCTTTCTGTATGTAATATTTTTCAAAATTAAGGTATCTGCACTTTATCATTACATGAAATTAGAAATTGTTAGAGACAATTTTTTTTCATTAAAAAAGGAGTAAAAATTCAGCAAGTACTAAAATATAGTGTAGATTACATCACTCTCTATATGTACTATTGTTCACAATTCAGATATCTACACTTAATCATACCAAATAAAAAATTGTTGGGAAAATTTCTTCACTTATAAAATGGAGTAAAAATTCAACAAGTACTACTAAAAAAAGTGTAGACAATTAACTCTTACTTACTATTAAGATATTATAATGCAATTATGAATATTTTACTATGATATTCCTCAAACTTCTTGATATACACAGTTCAGTATTTCAGAAATAGGAGATACTACAGTGACAGAATCAAAAGAACGGACTCTAGATAAACCTACTTACAACTGTCCATGACTAAACACTAGATTTGATAGGTCTAAACATATTTTATCAAAAGTTTGTCCTCTTACATACAGTTAGAAAAACCGATGGAACAAAAGAATAAATTATCTCGTGAATAAATTAAAATTCTTCACGTGTAAAATACAGCAATTAAATTGTACCAAATTACGTGCTATCGTCAAACCACTACACGCACGCGGTCGGCCGCTAATGTTTACATCTGGTAGTTGCAGCCGTTGCCATTCGTAGTGTAGAAATATCGCTGATTTTTGTGCCGCATACCCACGCGTTTTATATACATAGATAGTATGCCATGGAATAAATCCACTGTTATACTCTTACTGAATAATAATAATAAAAATAATAATAATAATAATAAAATGATGCAATTTAGGCCATCAAAGTTCTTTTCCAGTAGATAAAAATAGAGATGGAAGGTAACGGTTCAAGTCAACTACTTCTTTTCCTCAGTGTTTCTCCAACTGAAGAGGGTCTTCTTTTTCCCGCTTTTTAATATGTATATATATACATATATGTATATATATATATATATGTGTGTGTGTGTGTGTGTGTAAGTAATAAAATCGCCCCACCATTATTAGTTTCCTTTGAAAAGCTAATACGTATGCTAAATTCCTTTCAAACTCAAAGCACAGCCCCCTATTTCAAAAACGAATTTATCGACTATTATATTCTCTTCAATGCACGCGTGGTAAAGTTATTTTTAGACATGGGTCAGCGTCACGCGTCTATCTCGCCACGCCGCACCTGCACGGAAAGTCTCGCGACGTTGAATCATAGCCTCACGTGTTCGATTCTAACCAATTAAAATAATTTTAGACTCCTAGCGCCCCCATGGTATGAAAACGTTGAGCAGCGATTTTCGGCCCTTCCTTGCTTCATTCATTGCCTTGCTCGCTTGTCTTCTGGCTCGCGCTCTCTCATCTTTTGTCCCTTGTCCGCGTACTGCTTCCAGTTATATTTTGATGTAACCGTATTCGATACTCAAACCCCGGCAGCTCCGGGCTGTCCGTTGCCGTCATTGTAAAACGTCATGTCGTCAGCTTGGGCCATTTTGTTCAACTATGTATTGCTGTGTACCTTCTCTGATGCCTTGATGTATATTTCCATGGAATAAAGTACTCCAGCTCTTCAGTGCGTTCCTGGTCTTTCCTCGAGTGCTCCGCAGTGACCACAACTACCATCAACAGAAATGTTTTGAGTATTCGCACATCACGTGTACTGTGCCGATATTATATCCTGTGTTAATTCATCACCTGTACCATTAAACAGTATTATACATAGGGAATAACAAAGCTAATGTATCAGAGTAAAACCTGGTTATGCTGAAGAAATTATTTTCAAGCTATCTCTTAGAATGCATAAGTTTGCGAATATATCATGTAAAAATCAGAGTTAATATTTTATTAAATGACATAATGGAAGTCAATTAGTTTTTATTACTACTATATAAAAAAATATTAGGATGAAATCAAGCCACATTGCACTATACACACTACATTATGAATGTAATGTGCGGAAACACACTGAGTAAGACATATATGAAAAATATTCTTGTATAATTAATTAAATTTGTCTGAGACAAGAAACCATAACCGTCTTTCTTTTATATATTTACAAGAGTATAGCTAATGACTTTCTTTTAAGAGGTCCCTCAAGGCCTCTAAATAATTACTTGTAAAAAACTATTTATTCAGACAAATTAATCATTCCCAAATGAGTTTTTGAAAAATCTATATTTTTTCCTTATTAAAAGAAAATTATGAATTTTCTTTGCGACATCAAGCGATAAATTGCAATAATAAATTTTTATTTCTTTATAATCTATTATATTGTAATAAATTTGAAAAACCGCTATTTTTCGCTGAATAAAGGAGATTTTTCATGTAATTTTTAAAGTATCAGAATTTATGAAAAAAAAAGATGTAATTTTTGGCAAACTTTGATAGACAGACTTTCAGAGTAAATATGCAATTAAAAGAGTAGTTCTTAACCTTTTCAGAGACATGGTGCAATATTATTTGTATGCAGGGTGGATTTCTGCATTTTTGTTTACCCTCTAGCTGATCAGGTTTGCGTTTCCGGCCATGCATTCCTATGTGATGCTGCGGCCAATGAGAAATTGGGAAAAGAGGGCGCTGTGCGTGCCTTTGAAGTGTGAAGTGTGCAAAATTGGCGAGTTCTAACTGAGAGCTCAGATGATGATGTTACTGAAAATATGTCTCTTCTTGTGTGGTGTAAATAAATATTGTGGCTGTGAATCGAGCTGTTTTTCTTAAAAGAACCCACTCCAGATAATATTATAAAGTGACGCCTGCTTAGGAGCGTTACAAAGTAGTGCCGAAACCAGGGATTTAGCGAATCTGGTGCGGGTAAAAATTTGATTTGAAGAAGACAGAGGTAAGAGAATTTTCACTTCTCTAATGTAATTATTGATAGATTAGAGAAAAATAATAAGACGCGCGCAACTCTAAGAACAGCCACAACGAAAATTAATAAGAAATTAGAAGACGAAATGAGCGCTACTTCTCCAAGTAGTGATTCAGTCGAAGAATTACTTTCGTTATTAGTAATAAAAGAACACAACTTGTTAACATTAAACAAAGAAATAGAAGATGATATTTCTGACGCCAAATTGTTAGAAAATTAAATAATTGCCTCGGAAAATTATAAAGAAGATATATTAATTTGTAAAACACGCGCGAATAGATTTATTAAAAAAATGCAACAAGAAAATAATCTAAAAAATAGTCTACAAGATAATCTACAAGATAATGCAATAGTTTCGAACTCCCCATTTCAAATTCTTCAGCACCAGTTAAGCTACCACGTTTGGTTATCGATAAATTTAAAGGCGATATATACAAGTGGCCTAACTTTTGGGCGCAGTTTAAAAGTGTCATACATGAAAACGAATCGTTAAATAACGTCGAAAAATTTAATTATTTAAGATCTTATTTAACGAGTGACGCAGAAAGAGCTATTTCTGAGTTTTCACTTGTCGACAAAAATTATAGTAAGGCGATCGTCATTTTGGAAACCCGATTCGGCAAAACAACATTAGAAATAGATAGTCACATGTCGAAATTGCTCGGTTTGGCGCCATGCAAGAGTTCCAGAGATATAACATCGCTGCGCAAAATTTACGATTCTTGTGAAGTCGAAATGCAGGCGTTGCAAAGTCTTGGCATTGAGCCAAATGCATACGGAGCATTGCAGTTTCCGATTTTAATCACAATAATACCAAACGATATCGCCTTGGATTTTAATAGATCCCACGATATTGAAGAAAATAAAATAACTGATTTGCTGCAGTTTTTAAAGAAGGAAGTGGAATCGCGAGAGCGAACACTACTATTGACCAAACCAACAGATAATACTACTGGGTATTTAAAGAATTCAGATAGCAGTCAATTTCGTGTTAATAAACAATATAAAGAAAGGTTCAAATGGTATGAAAACAACAATAAAGAACTAAAATCTTCGGCAGCTGCATTAAGCACTATCGTTGATAATTTTTGTGTGTTTTGTAACAAAGTAACGGATCATTTATCTGATGAGTGCAATAAATTTAACATAGTTGAAAAGAAAAGTATCTTAAAACGGAATGGCAGATGTTTTTTATGTTTTAAGAAGTTTCATATTAAGAAATTATGCAAGGTAAAAATTGAGTGTAATGTCTGCCATAAAAGACAACATCGAAAAGGTTTGTGTGAACAGGCTTATCCCCTAGATGTCTCGTTATGTGATCAGGATAAAACTATAAATAATTCTGAAACTGTATTGACATCAGTTATGCCCCAGAGAAAAGAAAATAAAACTGGTAAACAAACATTTTTTATGCAAACCTTTCGAGCTATTGTTGTTGGCTCAACAGCTAAAACGAAAGTTCGTTGTTGTTACTTGATTCGGGAAGTGAGCGCACATTTATTCATGAAAAACTTTCAAAGAAATTAAATTTGCCTGTTGTAGATAAAGAAAAAATAAATTTGCACACCTTTGGTAACTATACTGCTGTTAAAACCACAAGACGTAAAGTTAAATTTCAACTGTGTAACATTGAAGACGAAAGTAAATGCATCACTATCCAGGCATTAGAATCACCAGAAATTTGTAATGCTTTAATCGAAATTCCTAGCAAGGAACTGAATAAACAAATACAATCCTTAAACATTAAATTATCGGACTGTGAAGATGATGGATATAACCATCACAATATTGATATCTAATAGCATCGGATTATTTTTGGGAAATAACTTCCGGTAAAACAAAGCGTTTAAGTTCATCTGTGATGCTAATAGATACATTGATGGGATGGGCAATTCAAGGTCCAGTTGAAAATTCTTTTATGAATGTTGAAGTATCATCAATTGGAGTTTTAAATGCTATTGTTAGGAAATATTTCGATGACGATCAGTTAGTGTCAGCACAGTTAAAAGCCTTTTGGGAATTAGAATCCCTAGGCATTCATAACGATCCTTTAAAACGATCAGTTTCCGACGAGGAAGCTCTTCAAAATTTCGAGTCAACTTTAACCTTTAAAGAAGGTCGTTTATTACATAAAATACCTATAAATCATCTTTTCAAGTACAAAATTTAGAAATTCTGAGCTACGAAGTATAATTTTTTTCAATTAGATTTATTTGATATACAGTTAAGTATATAAAACTTAAATTTCAAAGCAATACGATGATTAGAAATGCGCCTGGAGCAGTTTGAATATTCGTATGACATGAAAATTTTTATTTTGAGAAAAACACATTTAAAGTTATTGCTATTAGTAATCACATAATATCTAAATTACATACAAATGCCTATAACTAGGAAAGTAATCACAGAAATTAAAAATTCTTTTTGCAACACATTCCTACTCGTCAGTAGTTTGACAATTCAATAAAATAAAAAAATCGAATTTTTGGGCAAATTTCACCATTTTGAAAGTCCACTGTCCCCTTAAAGCAATATTCTGTTATATACCCCGATACTTGTTTAACGTTGAATGAATCAATGTACGTAGACGATTTGTTAGCAGGAGCTCTGAATGAAGAAGAAGGGTTTAAAAGATCTAAAGAAGCTAATTTTATAATGAAAGAAGCAGGAATGACCCTTCGAAAATGGAAGAGCAATTCTTCAGCTCTCGAGAAGCAGTGGAGTGACTCTAACTTCGAAACAAATAATTCCGATAAGTGCCATGTTCTTTAAAGGTACTGGGACTATTATGGGATCCTCAAATAGACATTTTCAAGTTTGATGTCACAAACCTCATGCAATTTATTGCAAGTTCTGATAACACCAAGCGTACAATAATACGAGCTGCAAGTAGAATTTTTGACCCTGTGGGCTTTCTTTATCCCTTTACAGTCAGAGTAAAATTGTTTTTCCAAGAATTATGGGAACGGGGAGTCCACTGGGATGAAGAAGTACCCGAAGACATACGTAGCTCAGTAATAGAAAAACTGGTGTGAGGAATTGCTCTTAGTTTGTAACCTGGAAATACCTAGATAGTCCAGTAACCTAGTACATCGTAAGTTGCATCAAGTGGGGGTAGTAGGTTTATTTTTTTTCTTGTATAAGATGTGACTGAGATGCAAAATCCAAGTTTTCGCCCTCGGCAGCCCCCCGGATCATTTTTGAATATCCCAAAAACTGCAAAATTTTCGCCCTTTTTTCGGTTTTTTCCCATTTTGACCATGAAGGAGCACGCTTTTGACAAAAATTATAATACACAGTTTTAAATTAAATTAAATTTACTACAATTTGAGACCAGAATGGGTTCTGTAGACCTAATAGTTTCTGAGATACAGCTTTTCAAAGTTTGGCAATTTTTCCAAACTTTAAAATTTTAAGCTAATTTTCATGTTTCTTCATATGCAATTGTCTTTATATCTTCAATAACCTGTCTGAAATGAGTCAGTAAAGTTAACATTTATTCAGTTTAACATGGGGTTGGGGGTGTGTGGAGGGGGAAGGTTTGGTGGGAGGGGGGAGATCACTGTTTACAACCAGACGACATGAAATTGAAAGTCTCCCATTCTCTCTGTTTGGATCAACTGTTTCACCAATGCCACCATTCGAAAATAGTTAACCCACAGCTGTGCAGTAGGTCCATTGGCTTGAAGTTTTTGTAGGGCACTGTGGAGTTTTTTTACTATCGAGAGGAATTTTTCATCTTCATGCGTTTTTAAAATTGTAGATTTGTCACAGTTTGACAGAAGATTTTCGAGTACAAATGTCTCTTCTGCTGTCAAGACAATTGCTTTCATCACCTCCTGTGCTAATGCTAGATAGGCCAAAGTGTGAGCCCTTACAGATCGGGCATATGAATGGCCAGACATCATCTTATCGATACTGTTTTCAGCATAAATGTTCGCAAACAATTCTTTCAACCCACTTTCCCCCATTATATTGCCAATCGTTCCCATAAACGACATTAGTAAGGGAAATCCTCCCAATCTCACGACCACATTATTCAAATCAGAATCACTGTTGTTGGCGAGGATCTCTTTTGCTTTTATATATAATGGTTGGTCGAACGTGACGAAGCAGGTTTTCTGGCCATAAGCCTGACATTTCTCGTTCGCCATTCGAAGGGAAGTGAGTATGGTGACATAATGAGATGGGGTATGGTTTATGAATGGTAGGCATATCACTGTACTTTTTTGGAAGGGTAGGTCTTTCATAGCCTCTTCCACGAACCCACTCCATCCGGGTAATCTCTGAAGATGCAAACTCTTGTCGTACAGTCATGCAGCATCTGTAGGGAGTGGCGTAATATCTTCAGGTATTGGATGAATACTGTCCACGTCTTTTATAACATTTTCTGAGAAACTTTTGTTCTTCACATTGTGAAACGTGTCCAACTGCAGAGAAGGATTCTGTTGTACAAGTTGATTAGCAGAGAAACGTGTCAAGCGTTGTATTTTTCCTTCCGGGTGTACTGAGTTATTGGGAGTTACCATCATTATTCCTCCCATCGCGTGGAAAGTGCCTAATCCGTTAACGTTAAAATCGGCATTATCAAAACTGAATTGAATGAAGGCATTATTTTCCAACTCAAGTTTGTCTGGCCGCATGATGGCGGATGATTCAAGCACAGTGGTTTCCTTGTAACTAGCTGAAAACCCTAGGGCTGCCAGCATTTCAACAAGATGTTTGACCCAAAATTATGATATAAATTCGTGCCAATGCCATGTAATAATGAAGACAGAAACGAACAGGGCCGCACCGATTATGTTATAGAATGTGCGAGAGATACACACTTCGTATAATAACCATCCAGAATGCTTCGTTTATGTGTGAGGATCAAAGTTTCCAAGAACAGTTTGAGCGACTCATGAATTTCAGATTTTAGGTCACCCAAGAAGTCAGTTGAGGGTGCGTAGGCAGCTGTGTCTTAAACTTGCGATCGAATGTCTTCCCGAATGATATCAGCAGCTGCCTTCACAACTGACAACCTTTCAGCTGAAGGACTTAATTTATTGGTTTCTTCATACCAGGCCTTTGTAAGGATCTTGTGTCCAGTATTCTTGAAGAAGACAACTGTTTTTTTTTTAGTGCAACGTCCGTGATGAGTATGTCGTTCCCATACTTGTCAAACAGTTTTTTTATGGTTCGAGTATCAGGTTTTTATCCTTCTATCAGGTCGACAAGTAGGGAAAATGAAAACTGGCACTCATCTGCAAGCTCTTCAAGACAAGCAAAAATGGACCCCATGGCTTCATAAACGGTAGACTGCTGACGACCACCGCTTGAAAGTCCTTTGGGTGGTGTTTTATACGGCATCCTTTGGCAAAACAGATGGTATCTCGCGTCGAGTGCTACCAAATCAGTCTCCTCTGAAATTATTTTCTTTATTTTCATCGCCCATTCGTCACCTCTTCGTTCAGCTGCTTTCAGTATGTTTGAGTTCAAGTTCTTCTCAACAGTGATCACAGTATTTCTTTTTTTCTGGCGGTTTTTTCTTCTGAGCTTCAATGAATTCTTTCGTTATAACTTTTCCACATAGGAAACACTGCTCTCTGAAGTTGAACTTCTCAGTGAAAGCCATTGTTGGTCTTGGCACATTTGTGTCTCCACGTTTAACAACTGCTTTGATCAACTTAGGATTGTTGTAACGCTTCTGGCATTCTGTATGTACATAAATCTCAGTCAAACGTTTCAATAAATGTTCATTTTTCCTATTTTTCAATGCAGCACTGGGCGCTTGTAGGGTTTTAATTCCTTTTTCTTTCACCAACACTATTTCACCTTCATTTAAACCTCTCACTGCATATAAAACACGTAGAAATCGCGGACGATAGTGAGAATTTTGGATCTCAACGGCACAAATAACTAAATTCAAGTGCACGATATTAACGAGTGAATCAACCGCATGTTACCGTTCGGGCCTTTGCTATCAACTGACCGGATAGTCGAGGAGGGAGTTTTGACAGGAACGGAAACGGTAGGGGAGGAACCCCTTTATTTTTGTTGACCGCTGGTTTACTAGGGGGAAGAGGGAACGCAATAAAAGGAACACAGCTCAAGTTACTAGGGTTGTTTTCGTGCAGAAGTAAGTGATAAGGTGGTTGGTAAAGGGGTGGAAGAGAGAAAACGGGTAGAAAGGTGGTGTTGGGTGGGGGGATTGACATTATAATTATTAGGATTAAGATAATATGTATTACTATGTATTAAGATTTGGTTTCCGATTCCCGTCGATTAGAAAAATAGTGGAATATAGCAAGGGATGATATTATAGTGATGTAGAAAAACATTATTTTTGTTTTATTCTCAAATGGACACATGTTAAATTTCTAAAGACAGGTAGACTCAGACATTCTCAGTACCTGACCTTGACATTAGCGGAAAGGAAAATTCTACAGGGATTGTTCCCAAACACCGCAAAATGAAATTACTTACTTTAATTTATTTACAAGGTCTGACAATAAAGTTCGGTGAATAGTCCTGTTACATTAACGTAGATGAAATATTAACGAAAGTTACCTTACTGTCCTTCGAAATAGTCACCTCCCATAACTATGCACCGCTGACATCTGCTATACATGTTCTGGAAACTTTGCAAGAAGTCTTCTTTTGGGATGGAGTTCAAAAGCCTCGTCACGCTTCGTTGGATGTCAGGAATATCGTCAAACCTATTTTCCTTTCAAAGCGAGTTTGAATAGGAAGAAGTCTGGAGGATTGAGATCTGGCGAGTATGGTGGATGTTCAATTTGCACCACCCCTTTTTTTTCCAGGAACTGTTTGACGATATTGGCTGTGTGAGGGCGAGCATTGTCGTGAACAAAAAACCATGAACCTTGCTGTGCGTACTGGGGTCGTACCCTGCGTAGACGTTTCATGAAACGGGTCAAAATTTCAATGTACCCTTCAGCATTCATCGTCGTTCCCTCAGGTAGAAATTCCTTGTGGATAATGCCTTGACTATCAAAAAAGTGATGTGACCATCGTTTTAATGCGTGATTTTTCTGCTCTGAACTTTTTCCGACGAGGTGATGCAGGAGAACTCCATTCCATGGTTTGCCGTTTCGTTTCAGGGTCGTACCTGAGACACCAGGACTCATCCTCAGTGATAATACAGTTCAAGAACTTTGGTGTCGCCGTTTCGACAAAATCCTGTGAAGCTTCTAAACGTGCCTGCTTGTGATCGTCATCCAAGTGATGTGGCACAAGACGACAACACGTTTTTCTCATACCTAAATTCTGGGTAACGATTTGTCGCACGGAACAAACGCACTAAACAAGCACTTTGTAAAACAAGTCTTACACGGAACACAAGCGACGCTCAACTGAACAACGGTGGGGGCAGATGGTCAACACCTACCGCTAAGCAGGTGCAGCGTTTTGTTTCGGCAGTGTTGCCAGATCGGCCGTTCTGACTTCATTCACCGAACTTTATTGTCAGAGGTTGTATATAAAAATATAAAATAATTATTATTTGAGAGAATTATTTTAATAATTAACAATATTATTGATTACTACGAAAATATATGGAGAAGTATAATCAAACCATTGAAAAGAATGCGAAAAAGAAACTACAAGATTCAAAAGAATCTAATTCTTGAAAAATGAACTTAAAACCTTATTGGGTTTTTGTACTGACATCGGTTGATTTAAATACTATTAATATGCAGGGTCAAATTAATTGTAAACATGAAAATAGCTTAAAATTGTAAAGTTTGGAAAATTTGCCAAACTTTGAAAAGCTGTATTTCGAAAACTATTAGGTCTACCGAGCCCATTCTGGTCTCAAATTGTAGCAAATTTAATCTAATTTAAAAACGTGTACTATGATTTTTGTCGAAAACGTGCTCCTTCATGGTCAAAATTGGAAAAAAACGAAAAAAGTGCGAAAATTTCGCAGTTTTTGGGATATTTAAAAGTGATCCGGGTGGCTCCCGAGGTCGAAAACTTGGATTTTGCATCTCAGTCTCATCCCATAAAAGAAAAAAAACGAATCCTACTACCCCCACTTGATGCAACTTAGGCCCCACTTTTCACGACAAGGTTAAGATACTATTCTGGACTAAGATACTATTTCGGAGAAACAACAACTTAAAATTTGAAAGATATTCAAATCCATTGTTTTACAGATGCGAGCGAAAAGGTATATGGTGCAGTTATTTTCATAAGATATAAAACTCACGATAATATTACTAAAGTATCCTTTCTTGTTTCAAAAAGTAGAGTGGCACCCCTCAAAAAGTTAACTATTCCGAGATAAGAATTGACTGCCGCATTAATAGGAGCCCGATTGATCTCGCATGTAAAGCCTATCTTTCAAAAGTTTCATTCGAATGTAAGCTACCATTGCTGGACTGATTCTAATATAGCCAGTTGTATTGTTGGATAAAGGGGACCTCTACTAAGTGGAAACCCTTTGTAGAAAATAGGGTTCGAGAAATCCAGTCCCTGACTAAACCCAAAATTTGGCAGCATTGCCCAGGACGAGATAATCCCTCTTGATATCATCATGAAAAAAAAGAATATTTCTGAATTGCTACAGAGTACCCTATGGTGGACTGGGCCTCAATGGCTGAAAAATGAAGACAATTGGCCAAGAGCTACATACGTAGGACCTAGCGCTGTTATTATGAATATAGAGACTCGTAATAAAGAAATTTCTGTCTTAACAACTATTAATGAAGCTCTTTTTGGTTTGAAAGGGTACGAGAAACTTTAAAAAAATAATCAGAGTAACAGCTTGGATTAAAAGATTCAATTACAATTTAAAGGAACAAAACAAGAAAAGCGGTCCATTGGATTCTGTAGAAATTATGGAAGCTGAAAATTACTGGATCACTATTACACAAGAATCTGCCTTTAAACTAGAAAAAAATGCTCTAACGAATGGAGAAGAAATTCCTAGTAATTCAAGGATAAAATGTTTTAACCCATATCTTGATGCTAATAACATTATAAGAATAGGAGGTCGTTTACATTTTGCTGATTTAACAGAGGAAGAAAAACATACTATATTATTACCTGATATTCACGAATTTTCAATCCTGTTAATAAAAGAATGTCATGAAAGAGTTGCCCATTGTGGTTTGGCTGCAACTTTAACCCAACTTCGCGAAAAGTATTGGATTTTAAAGGCTCGAAAAATTACGAAATCGGTAATTAAAAACTGTCTAACATGTGAAAAAATTCAGGGCTAAACCATTTTGCGATAAAACTGTTCTTCCTTCTGATCGTATGAAAATGTCTGCCGCCTTTAAAGTGACCGGTACATATTTCGCTGGTCCGATATATTTTAGAGACAAAATTGCTGTTCAAAAAGCATATATTTGTTTATTTACTTCTGCTACTACCCGAACGGTTCATTTAGAACTTGTTTCTAACCTTAGCACAGAGACTTTTATTTTAGCTTTGAAGAGATTTATTAATCCACTAGGGATGATTCGCATTGTGCATTCCGATAACGCATCTACTTTTAAAAAAGCCGAGAAAGAACTGCGACATTGGAACGATCAGAAAAGGTCAAAGTTGCAAGATTATTTTAGCACCCAGAGGATCCAATGGAACTATAGTGCTCCCCTTGCCATCTGGTGAGGGGGGGATTTTGGGAAAGGATGGTAAGAACTGTAAAGATGTGCTTGAAAAAGATCTTAGGAAAGGCATTATTAACGTACGAACAAATGACAACCGTGTTAACAGAGGTGGAGGCAATAGTGAATTCAAGACCTCTTACTTACAACTATGACGATGCGATGGATCCATCCCCATTGACACCTTCACATTTTTTAGTTGGGAAGCGATTAACTTCTCTTCCTACAAGGAACATTGAATGTAACACTTCTTCCAGTGAT
Organism: Dolomedes plantarius; assembly: GCA_907164885.2. Classification (NCBI taxonomy): domain Eukaryota; kingdom Metazoa; phylum Arthropoda; class Arachnida; order Araneae; family Dolomedidae; genus Dolomedes; species Dolomedes plantarius. The sequence continues at coordinate 135,563,893 of OU015496.1, forward strand.
CTTCGAAAAAGATTAAAATATCAACAGACTTTGGTTGAAAACTTTTGGAGGCGTTGGAAGGAACAATACTTGCTTGAATTGCGCTCAAACCATTCAGTGTCTTCATCCCAAACTCGTAGTATTCAATTTAATGATATTGTTCTTTTAGGTGGTGCACGCGAACCTCACCATATGGGGAAAATGGGTAAGGTAACTGAAGTGTTCACAGGTCGCGACGGCAAGATAAGATCCTGTGCAGTCAAGGCTTCATCTGGGATAGTTAAGCGGCCAGTGCAGTTATTGTACAATTTAGAACTCTGTGACTGAATTCAAATAATAATTTCATAATATTTGTCTTTTATGTTTATATGTATTTAAAATAATGTGTTTGATTTAAGTACTTAGTTATATTCCCATTTACTAGAATTTTATAAGTCTTTAGTTGTGTTGATGTGTATTTTTTAGTATCATTCTATATACTTACATTTAAACTGATTTAAATTGTTTTGAATTTATTTTGATCTATTTTGAATTTCATTTTTACTGTGAAGTATTATATATTATGCTGTGTATTGTTGAAATTATGATGAACTTGCAGTTCATCTGGGGGGAGTGTTGCTGCCAATGAGAAATTGGGAAAAGAGGACGCTGTGCGCGCCTTTGAAGTGTGAAGTGTGCAAAATTGGCGAGTTCTAACTGAGAGCTCAGATGATGTTACTGAAAATATGTCTGTTCTTGTGTGGTGTAAATAAATATTGTGGCTGTGAATCGAGCTGTTTTTCTTAAAAGAACCCACTCCAGATAATATTATAAAGTGACGCTTGCTTAGGAGCGTTACAGGTCATGCATTCTTATGTGATACTGTTTTGAGTTTTCTACCTCTTCCAGAAAAATCCGATATTTCCGGCCATCCAGTGGGGTTGATAAGAGGTATGGTCCGATAAAGTAAACAGCGCACTCAATCGTCAGGTTTGCGCTTCCGGACACACGTTCCTATGTAAATCTTGTTCATCATGATATGACCGACCAGTATGTTAAGTTTGTCAATGACCTTTCGAGACACCCTGTGTATATATATATATATATATATATATATATATATATATATATATATATATATATATATGTGAGGCTTAAATATGGGGGGCGATCACGCGACCTTAAAATGGGATTTTAGTTATTAAAATATAGGATTTAACAATTAAAAAGTCTGGGAGTTCAAATAAGCGGCGCATGTATTGCAGTGAAAATGGAATTAATGGGTCGGCTTGATTCAATCTCCGAAGAACCACAGATTCTAAAGGGAAATTCCCCTTTTCATTATATAATCTTGGCGCATCTGTGGTTTGAGTGTCGAAGAGAAAGGGAATGCTGAGTTTAGCAAAAAAAAAGAACATGTACGATATGACATCACGCATAAGTAATGAGCGTCACTGAGCGTTGGTTTTAATGTTGAAACAAAGAAAAATCGCCAGAGCCATGGATAGATAGCATCGAGTAAAGATGTGTGCTGAAGGCGCACATATTTTAATGGGGATTGGGAAGCCATATCTTTTAGTTATGGAGCTGAGAGTCATAAGATATTTAATAAATATGTTAGTAAATGATAATGGAGTTGTCGTCGCTGCATTTGAGTTTGGATTCTACAATTGTCTCGCCATTGGACCACGGACTGCAAAATGATTAATAGGATATTTGGAATGATGTGTTAAATAGATCGGGCGTGAAGCATCTAACGTCCGACAAAAGTCGGCAGCGATTCTGCAACCTTTTCGCTGTGGGAACCCAGCCTATAAAATTCAAAAAATTCAAAATTTCATCGTATTAAGAAAAATCTTCGGCTTGTGATCATCATATTTCTGTGCTTCAAAAATTAAGGCGGTGATGTCATCTGTGTTTAAAATTATGAAATTAGTAAAATTTTTCGTCGTGCGGAAATCTTCGGCTGTTCATCATAAAAAAAAAAAAAAAAAAAAAAAAAAATGCTCAGAAGTGTTCAAAATTTTGCTTCAATAGTCAGTGGTATCGTGTCATCTTCTCATCCGAAATTTTTTTTTGTGTGTGGAAACTTCAGCGGATTTTTTTTTCTCTCTCTCGCGAAAATTTTCTTCAAGTGTTGGAGTGTGTGAGACAGGATTTCCGTGGCTCTCCGGGACTGTCTGCCGTTTTCAGGATCAAATTTAAGAAGAAAATTGTTGTGAATTCTAAACAAATAAATAGGTTAAATATTAAATTAAGTTAAATTGGGATTAAAATTAAGGTAAGCGTTTTGATTCAAATTTACATAATAAAGGTGCCAAATAGTTTTGAGGTGTAATGTTACATGAATTAATAATAATGTTAATAACTATGTCGCGATAAATTAAAAACAAATGGTTCTGAAAAAATGTTGTTAAAAATGAGAAATATGAAAAATTACTAAATTGGTTAAATTAGCAATTGTACAAGTTGAAGATGTGAATTATTTTTGACATTAAAGTATTAAAATTTTAAAATTGAGATTGTATTGATGAAAAATTTATTTTGGTAACTATCATATGTAAAATGTGAACATATTGTGTAAATTTTGGAAATTGTGGTGACAAGTTAAAATTCAGTAAAAAATGTTCTGACAATTTGAAACTATTGGTAATAAAAAATGAAAATTTTAATATTGTTAAAATTAAGTACATGTTGAAAATTGTTTTCTGGGGATGATCATTCCAGTCAATCCTATTTGGTTTTCGGGGAGGGGGGAAAGCTAGATAGCAGAATAATAGTAACAATAATATTGGTAAAATTTTGAAAATGGTAATTTCATTATATTGTGGAAAATTCTAAACATGGTCGGGTCTAAATGTGCATTTTGATTTTATTCTGCTGGCAGTCTCGTTATTTTGTAAATATTTTTTAAAGTTTATTGATCTAATAATGTGTGTTTGATTTTCTATACATTGAAAGTGGGTACTCAAGCCTGTATAATAATTGATATTTTCAGATATAATTTTATGAGTGTATTTTAGTGTATTGATATAAATTTATTTGATATATGATATTTGTGAGGTAGGGAATTGAGTTGTATTGATAAAGATGTAAGGTCTGAAGTTTTAATTTTTGAAATTTGTAGAATTGTGAGTTTTGATCAAAATGTGAATATGTTGACATATTTTATCAAATTGAGTCTAGAAGCAGAACAAGCATGAGTTCAACCATGTCTTCTTCAAACTTGAGTAGGTTTTAAAATTGGTTTTTGAATGAAATGAAAAGTTTATGGTATTAAAATGTATAGGAAAGTGTTGTATTGAAAGTTAATTTCATACCTCAATGATTTAATTGCCTTTTTCATACTGATAAATATTGTGTATTTTGAGTATAATCATTTAAAGTTGATCTTTTAACATTGTTATTGTGCTTTTAGGTTAATAATTTGATATTAATTTCTTGTGTGTTTTTGGTCGCCACTTGATTTACTGGTTTTTGGAGGTCTCCCTGTAATTTTCAGATAAGCATGAGTGTAAAGACATGCTTCATTATTTTGTAAAACTCAGAGGTATAATATTTTGTACATCATGGTGAAAACGAAAATTTTTTGAAATATTAGAGAATTTGAAATATGTATTAGGGTTATGTTTTTCACTAGTGATTTGTTGTGTCAAATTTGAAGTTTCGGAGGAATCAGGTATCCCCGATGATACGCTGAAAGCTCTTAATAAAATTCCCACTGCTGTTGTGGAGTATGACCACCATAACAGATATCTGAGGAAGGGTTTTAAATTCTAATAATAGTGTTATAAATAAAATTATTTTGTATGAAGTTTTGTGACACCCCAATTTTTTACAAGAACTGTAAATATTTCAAGAACTCTGAACTTTGTCAATTTTAAAGTCAGGACTCATCTTTTAGGTAGTGGACTCAAGGTGCTTCGGCACAAAGCGTTTTTCTTGAGCTAAAAAGAATAGTGTGGGTGTTCACGGAAATTTTATTTACCATTTTCTTACAAGTTCAAGTTATATTTTGTGTTTATTAAATTTAATTTTAGTGTTCTATTAATAATGTTGATGTAATATTCTTTTACAATTAATTTTGATATTTTAATAATTACTGCTGTGTTATTGTTGTCATAAAATTTTAAGTGATTCAATGTAACTTCTGTCTCGAATGCAGACATTTATGTAACTTGTATTTTTCTCAGCTCCATGGGGTTAGGTGCACGATTTAGTATAGTAAATAAGAATTTTAATTTTAGTTTTTTTTAAAAATTAGATGTCAAATATTTAGGAAAATTTAGTTAATATCAATGTGGTTGAATCAAGTCGTAATTAGGAATAATTTTGTGGGGTTTATTCTGAGTTTGCTGTGCGGGGAGGGCCCGCCCTGAGCAGCAATTTTCAGTTGATGAGTCATTAAGTTTTTTTTAGTTGTTTTTCTCTTCTGGAGACGTGTTGCAGAGAACTGGCCATTCTTTGTGGGCACGCCTTCAGGAGAACGATCGCCCTATTCTAATCGTAAATGTAATTTAATTTTAGTTTGTTTAAATGGGTTAACAAGATGATGATGAGTTTCAGTAGCTAGGGTTATTAGTTAATTTTTGTAGTGTGGGAAACGTCCCAACTCAGCATATTTTCCAGTGGGTTAGAAAAAATCTTTGAAATTGAATTTTGTGTTTTCTCTTCTGAGGACGTGCTGCAGAGAATTAGCTACTCCTTGTGTGCACGCCTTCAGGGGGACGGGGGGGGAAAGTTGTGAGGCTTAAATATGGGGGGCGATCACGCGACCTTAAAATGGGATTTTAGTTATTAAAATATAGGATTTAACAATTAAAAAGTCTGGGAGTTCAAATAAGCGGCGCATGTATTGCAGTGAAAATGGAATTAATGGGTCGGCTTGATTCAATTTCCGAAGAACCACAGATTCTAAAGGGAAATTCCCCTTTTCATTATATAATCTTGGCGCATCTGTGGTTTGAGTGTCGAAGAGAAAGGGAATGCTGAGTTTAGCAAAAAAAAAGAACATGTACGATATGACATCACGCATAAGTAATGAGCGTCACTGAGCGTTGGTTTTAATGTTGAAACAAAGAAAAATCGCCAGAGCCATGGATAGATAGCATCGAGTAAAGATGTGTGCTGAAGGCGCACATATTTTAATGGGGATTGGGAAGCCATATCTTTTAGTTATGGAGCTGAGAGTCGTAAGATATTTAATAAATATGTTAGTAAATGATAATGGAGTTGTCGTCGCTGCATTTGAGTTTGGATTCTACAATTGTCTCGCCATCGGACCACGGACTGCAAAATGATTAATAGGATATTTGGAATGATGTGTTAAATAGATCGGGCGTGAAGCATCTAACGTCCGACATATATATATATATATATATATGTATGTATGTTTGTATGTGTATGGGCATGTGGTGGCCCTGTGGTACACCGCTCTGGCTTTCAGTGCTGAGGGTGCTCGGATCGAATCCCGATGTAGCGCCACTAAAATCCCTCCGTTTGTGTTGTTCTTTCATAGGGTGTAATTCGGGTCTGCCTATGTGGTGCCCCCATAACAAAATGGCCAGAAAAACTGCGGTGAATTATAGGCGAATGTCTACACGACAAGTGCCTCCACTAGATAAAATAATAATAAATATAGATCTCACTATTAACAGATAAACAAATGTTAGTTTGCCAGTCAGCAGGCACGGGGACGGGCTAATCTCGCGAACCGATCATAGCAGGATATCGCTACTGGTACCGATATACGCCAACGGCCGAGACACGTGCACTGATGCCATCCTCAACTTTAAAAACTTTAAACTTTCTTAATTATTAATTTAAAACCGCCGAACTCAATAGAAGAGGAGAGCAGAAACAGCTGTCATTCCGGGTGGGCCATTTCCTTTCCGTTTCGCAAATTTCCACTATTTTCATGCATGCAAAATTCAACTTTTCCGTCCTCCAATCGACAATTTTTTATTTCCATGTGTTTTACAACTCTTCATCTTTAAGGACATACACATTTTTATAAATTTAAAAATGTTTTTCACCGCTTTTTCTTCAAAGCAGTTTTTTGAATTTCACGAAATCGGCAAATTTGATAGACAAATATTTCGGTTTTCTGCACCTATTAATGTCAATTTTACGATTTACCATCATTTGCTAGATTTTCAGCTTCCAAAATACACCAAATACGTTCATTAAAAAAAAGTTTTCAATCTAAAAGAGCGTACTTTCAAAACTCACTTTTAACTGAATGCCGAGTTCGTAATTTTTCGACTTATTATTTTACTCACTAATAATTCCAGCAAGTTCGTGAATTTTTTTTCTAATTAATAAGCAACTGATAGGATTCTTCCACCACCAATTTTGAATTCGTCAGAACTGTCTTTCTATTTTTTAAGCACTTTTTCCACTCGAGATTAATATTTACATTCGGCCTTACCGCGCTATACCTCCCATCTTGCGGAACTCTATGTTCTGTTGTGGCGCAGTGCTATCGCGCTGACCTGGTAAACCCTACATTGTGGGTTCGGTCCTAGGTGGTGCAGCATTTTCCAATTTTCCCTATCTTGGTGTTATTTGTTTTCCCCCCGCGAAACTCTGCAATCATCTTATTACGAATTGTTTGACCCTGCACAGGGCCTTTTCTTTTCTTTTATTATGCGAACTTTCCATCTTGTTTGCTGAAGGCCATTTTTTCCTTAACTTTATAATTAATATCAACTTATTTTCTTTAAATTTTTTAATTCTTCATTTTAATCTTAATTTATTTAATCTTAATATATTTATAATTTTTAAATTTATCTTACCCTTCTACTTTTTGAAGGTTTTAAACTTAATTTGTATATTAATGGAACTGGTAACTTTAAATTTAATTTAACTTAATAATTTTTTTCTATTGAGCCTATATACATTGATAATAAGCATCTTGCGAAAGGAGTTAAAGTCAATAGACCCAGGAACTCTACTCTTCAAAAGAAATTCTGCTCAGTTGCCAAAAGGAAAAATTATTAGTTGAGAACGAGTCATTTAATAACTGAAATCCAGAAATAATTTTAAAGTACCAAAAATAATTTTAGTTTTAGGAAATGAGAAGTTAAAACCTTTAGAATTTTTTTCTAATTGAATGAATTTCTTTTTTGTCTAAAAAGCAAAATTTGAAAACGGAAATTTGAAAGAATTATTTCAAAAGCCAAAAACCGAAATTTGAGAAAGAAAAATTTTAAATTATTATTTCGTTTTTTAAAAATTCTAATATATTTTTAAAAGTAATTAAACGGTTTTTAATCTTTAAGAAATGAAACTATTTCATTTTAAATCGAAAAAGCAGCACATCGGGTTGCCACTCAGCTAGTATATATATATTATATATATATATAAATATAAATATATATATATATATATATATATATATATATATATATATATATATATATATATATATATATATATATATATATATATATATATATATATATATATATATATATATATATATATATATAGCAGTGTGTAAGCATACAACAGACTTATCTGTAACATTTATATGATATCAGATTTTTTTTTAAAGCCCGGGTAGTATGTAAAGACATTTCAAATATAGGGTGTTAATGTTAGATCCGAAACTGAAAATAAATTCATTAATATACAGCAATTCAGTCTAATGTTGTATACATTTTTAAATTTAAATGATGTTAAAAATATTATTATTTTTGTTTTAAGAATAACATTTTATTATAGATTTTTTATTATTTGCCCCATAATTATTTCAAAGGTATTTATATAAAACCCAATAAATGTTTTGTTTCACATTTTAAGTGGATTGTGCCTGGAACATCTAAATACTGTGTGTCACTACGCACTGCAGGATGCTAGCCTTTGTTAAATTAAAAATAAAGGTAATGAAGAATGATCATATGATACGTACCGATGCATATCTGTATATATAAAAGCCAAATATCAGTCACGAACTGATTTCTGTATCCCTAAGTCCTAAGAAGCTGAAATTTTGCATGGTGGTTCCTCTTAGGCTCTATGTTATCACCATGAAATGTTTTCAGATATTTAAACTTTAAAATTATTAAAAGGACCTCGAACCGAAAGTATAAAACTCTGACTGACTGATTACTGTATCTCTGGAAACATAAGCCTTGGAAGCTGAAATTTAACATAGTGGCTCCACTAAAGCCTTACTTGCGCACTAAGAAACCTTTTTTGAAAAATTCAACTTTTAGGGGGATTATAAGGGGCTTAAGCCTCCAAAATAAAAAATAAAATAAATTCTAAATTTAAAGTCAGATCACTGTCATTAATTTACAAGGTTAAGTCCTCTGAGGAATGATAACACTTTACAGCTAACGTAAATTTCAATTAAATTAACGAAATTACATAATTGATGGTACTCATGTGTTCCCTAGGGAAGCAAGTGTGTTCAGCTAGAAATTAAATATAAGACTGATATATCTTGCCTTTTTCATTTCTAACTCGTTATTCAAATTAGCACAAATCATTAATTTAAAAAAATTAATTTAATTAAAATTTTACTTAAAAACTGCTTTGAGTCCCATATTTCATGATAACTTGAAGGATAGTTTACATAATTCGATATGCATTGTAATTTTTCTTGTATAGGATGGATCTGACTGTAAGTACCACAAATTCTGAGAATAAAACTTACAATATAAGTTTGTGTTTAGAAAGATTACCGGACTTTAAACACTTAAAATATCTAAAGTAATAGTCTTTTATTTAATTTTTGCATTTGCATTTATTTTTGTTTTGCTTTTGTGTTAATTTATTGTTTTCATTGTTAATTTATTGTGTTGATTTATTGTTTAAACGTAGTTTACACAATTTTATATATGTTGTAGTTCTTCCTATATAGATCAGATATTTAATTTATTTTTTTTGTGTTAATTTATTGTTTAAATGATAATTTACATAATTCGATATGCATTGTAATTATTCTTGTATAGGATAGATATGTCCGTAAGTTCCCCGAATACTGAGAATAAAACTTACAATATAAGTTTATGTTTAGAAAGGTTACCGGATTTTTAACACTTAATTTCAAAAATAATAGTCTTTTATTTAATTTTTGCTTTTGCATTTCGTTTTTTGTTTTTGTGTTAATTTATTTTTCAGTGTTAATTTTTGTGTTAATTTATTGTTTAAATTATGCTTTAGACATTTCAATATGTATTATAATTTATCCTGTATAAGTCACTTATCTCCTTTATTGTTTTTGTGCTAATTTATTGCTTTGTCTGTGTTATTTTATTGTTTAAATGATAATTTACATAATTCGGAATCTATTATCATTCCTGTATAGGTTATATAAGAACGTAAACACCATGATTTTTGAAAATAAAATATACAATATATACTTTAAATGTGTGGCTTGTGGCGGTCCTGTGGTACAGCGCGCTGGTTTTCAGTGCTGAGGGGGCTCAGATCGAATCCGGACGTTGAGCCACGAAAAATGCCTCCGGTCGTGTCGTCCCTTCATAGGGGGTAATGCTGTCTGCCTATATGGTGCCCCCAAAATAAAATGGGCAGTAAAATTGCTGCGTAGTATAGACAAATGTTTTATTACAAGTGCCTCCGCATTGGTAAAAAAAAATAATATATATATATATATACTTTAAATGTCTGTCTAAGCTTAAACACTTTAAATTTCGAAAATAAGACTTTTATTATTTATTGTTTTTGTATTTATTTATTGTTTTTGTGTTAATTTAATGGGGGGGGGGTTCTTGAAAAGGGAATGGCCTCTCTTCAATTCGGGGTAATTCATTTAGTATCATTATAACACTGGAAAAGTATACTTTAAATTCCTTTATTTAAACATCATTCGCTTTTATTATATTCTTCCCTGAAATGACTTTCCACCTCGACCAGTTTTATTAGAATGGAAATTTAAAGTACTAAACTAGAGCCCCCGCACAATTGAAAACTCTTGCGAAATGTTTCAGTCGCTGTTTATTCAACCTTAAACCTATATCCATGCTCTGAGCCTGGCGTTAAATTTATCAACTCGAGTGGACAGATCCCCGGTATCAATCAACAAATTTTACAATCATCGCGAATTCGTACATTTACTCGGGTAATTCGAGAAGAGGGAAAACCCATATTAGGAGAGATCGTTAAAGCACATATGGATTGTTTGTTTAATCTGTTATACCTCCGAGCTAAAGAAATAAAGGGATAATTATTCCGAAAACTGCAAGCAAATGCGAGAGAGGCGTTTTCTAAATTAAAGCATTTTCGAATTTTTCATTACAGTGATTTATTTTACTCGGCAGAAATTCAAACAATTTGCATAATATTGGGCAATAATTGGTATTTGTAGGATAGTTACATATGACTGAGCATGCATAAATTTGCAAAGTAATTATCCTAACAGTTATAGGGGCATAATGGTGCCATACTTCGCTGCTTATTGCTACACGAGTAATATTACTGAGCTTCCCGGATTATGAAAATATTGTTGGATACTTAAATACCATATTTCCCTAGAGGAAACATGTTTAATTTTAACTTTCTCTAGAGCCCAGTTTTACAGTCTGTGGATTACGACTTTCGTAGGAGTCGCATCCTACTCTCAGGGGGGTTCATCACAATTATTTACTTTTTGTGCTTGTTTTACGCTATAAAAATGCATTTTATGCATCAATGGCTATGGACTACAGAGTACTTTCAGAGGGCTCATCGCAATTATTTACCTTTTCTGCCTTTTTTTACGATATAAAAATGCATTTTATGTAACATTGACATGGATCGCAAAATATTCCCAGGGAGTTTGTTGAAATCATTTACCTTTTGTGCTTGTTTTACTCTATAAAAATTCATTTTACGCAGTAATGGCTTCAGTTGCAATGTACTCTAAGCGGATTCGTCACAATTATTTACTTTTTGTGCTTGTTTTACGCTATAACAATGCATTTTATTAAACAATGGCATGGATACTTAACTAAGAAAAATGAGGTTCTAGACATAACAGGAATAAATAAATATGAACACAATCGTTACAGGAAATGATTGATCCTAATACCTTAATCGAGATAATGTGAATCCTTGAAGTTTTTACTGCAGTTGATGTGCTCCAGTATAGCTTGACGTAATATTCTGATGTTGGGTTATTTAGAGGAAAATTACGACAAATCATTAAAACTTACTCAACAAAGCTTTTTCTCTCGTTGGTGTTTTTTTTTTATAGTCCAACGTAACTCATTTAAACTTGAGCTTAGGGGCCCATTTTTCCGATTCCCTCATTAGAACGGGAAATTTTATACCTCTTTTGTAAGAACGGCCATTAAGGTGGTTATATATATACATATATATATATATATGTGTGTGTGTGTGTGTGTGTGTAAGTAATAAATTTTAACAACCTCTAATTGCCTGTAATCCGAGTTCTACGTCTCCATGGTAACCTTTCCGTACATTACAAATACTAACCTACCTAGCCAATTTCTGGCAACCCGTTTACAGCTACTTCCACGATGGCCAGATGAGAGCTGGACGTCGCGCTGTAAGGTCATGTTATTGCTGGAATAAAGTTATATATTCTTGAATTCGAATCTTATTGTTTTCGGACACGATGCTTATTTCAGGAGATGACCATTGGGGTCATCACACACACACACACACACACACACACACACACACATATATATATATATATATATATATATATATATATATACGAGTATATATTCATTCTTGGTCCCGTAATCTTGGGATATATGCTATCCCAGCCAGTAAGGAAAAGGTCAACGTCACGTCACGTAACGTAACTTATGAACGTAATTTATTTAAATTTTTATCCAAAGGAATAAAATAGCGCCAAATAAAAACGAATATTAAATTCCTTCCGTCAGATTCTGGAAAACCATACTGTCAAAAGAAATGGAGAATTTTAAATTGTACTATGATATCTCTTGGGCTTACTTGGAGACATTATGTTTTCATTACATTTCAAATCACTGGAGCAGTTTGCATCGTTGTCCAGAAAGTAAAAAGCTTCTTTTCCTTTTTTTTCTACTTTTTGGCAACTGAAAACATATTAGGCTTTCAATACGCCCTTTTGGCAACTAGACAAATTTTATGTCTGTTCACGTTTACACCAGGACACAAAATATGAAACCTGTAATTTTCAGATATCACCCATATGCGACACCAGGCAACAGTCTAAATTGCTGGCTCGTGGCTGATATGGGTTATATCTGAAATTTCATATTCATGTATTCATTCGAGAAAAATGTATTTATTCACATAAAATCGTATAAAACCGTATCACGTTTGTGTTAAAATCATAAAAGGACTCTATTAGAAATTATTTGATAGTGAACGAAATATATTCTAAACCAGACGATTGTTTCGAGTTGACTGAATGGAAAACATTTTTTCTTGTGCAATAATAACATTTTCTCACCTACATATAATCCTTATAAACCATTAATGGTGAAATATGTTTTTTTGCTTTTCGGTGTTAGTGAAAAAAAAAGGAGTATATATTTGAATATTTAAGCTCTCTACTGTTCCTAAGAGTAACTTGGAAACATTAATTTACTATAACTTGTTAACTTTTATGAAAGAAAGTAGTCAGACTACTTTAATTAAATTAAGATTCAAAGCAAATTTTTAAAAACCTGAAACTGAAGGTCTTTTTGAATAGTGGTCCAACTCCACTTTAAAAAAAATGGAGTTAGCCTCACTTTCATGTTCATACAAATCATTTCAATCTTATTTTTGAACTGGTATACCTCCAGCTTATTTCTGCTGCCAAAAGAGGGCATTACAAATCTGACTTCAGCACTCATTAGACTTTAAGGCTCTGTATCTCAAAATGAACAAGAATGGAGTTGGACCACTATTCAAATAAGGCTTTCAATTATTTTAGCGATATTTTGAAAGAAGTTAGTAAAAATTAAAAGAAGTTGAAACAAGGTGAGTAAATGATAGACAGTTTAAATTACACTTAATTGAAAGTTTGAGAATTTGAGGTCAATCACGTTAAGGTTTTACGTTTTAAGGCCTACGTTCACAGCACTTTTTTGTCAAAAATATACAGTACCGATTAAATACATATATTTTTAGTTCAAGTGTAAGTAGTTTAGTTCAACATTAAATAAAACGATAATAACAAATGTAATTTTGGTAAAAATTTCATAACATTTTAAAATTTATAAATGTTTAGTACAATTGAGTGCTTACGCCAGAGACCCTACACTCAGTTCAACTCAATATATTTTAATTTCCTTTATACTATATACTACTGTGAAACTTACCTGTGTTTTGAAGTAAAAGTTTTACAATTTTTCTAAAAATCACTGTAATGTATTAATAAAGGTGAAAAAAACATTGATTTTTTTAAAAGTATTTTTATAAGTACAGGTATCTGTAGAATTATTAAATTAACACATATAGCTTGGATAGTAATTTAAAGCATATCGTTTCGTTTTCCTGGGTTGGTTAGGATTGAATCAGAATCTCTTCAGAAAGTTCAGACAAAATAAATTTATTATTTTGTAAATTCTTCAGGCGATACACAAATTCAAACATAAAAGACATAACAACTGTTTTCTATACAGCAGAAAATTATAAAAACACAAGTCAGGATACCAGAATTTTCAATGCAATACACGCCAATTAACGCAGTTACAACACATTCAATTCTCACTAGGAAATTGAACTGAGTTCCAATGCCAATCTCAGGTATATTTATAGAATTCCAAAGCGCCCTCTATAGGTTAGTCACAACTAGATATTTCTGGAAGCTTTCAGAAAGGTTTAGTTGACAAGTTGGCGAAATATCGCCAACTCTGGTGACCAAAATAAGTCACAAAATCCATCGCCAATTTGGCAATAACTCTCAGATTTGGCGCGTTTCCCATAGACTCCCATTTAAATACATAGCTATAGGAGCTCTTCCCTAGAAGCCATTTTAACGAAATAAAACGCAATATTTACAAAATTCATAACATTAGTAAGTAATGTTTAAAACACTATTGCAAAATTTAACTGAAATATATTCGAAGATTTTTAAATTATTAGCTTTCTCGTTTACAAAAGTATCTGAAAAATTAGTTTTCTAGAAAATGCATTTGAAGATGCTACTTCCGGTCTTTTAATATAGCTTTCGTTTATTAAATTGGCCATAAGTTCTCATCCAGTGATCGTAAGAATAAAAGTAAAAGAGTTTTAGAACCCTAAAAGATTGCTCTTTCAAACAGAGCAATAATAAAAATTTCGAAATTTTGCACCAAAACAGCCATTTTTCAACGTAGGCAGATACCTTAAATCTTTTTGATACAAAATGAACGTTTTTGTTGAATGGCAAAGCTTTATCACGAGTATTCGAACTGAGAACTGAAGCACCTTCATTCTCTGACTGTGAGAGTTTTAGAAGTTACTTGACAACTCTGAGTGCAGCGAGAAACTTTCTCATTCACTTGATGATATTTGAAGTTTAAACTAGCGTGAAAGGCAAATATGAAAGCTGTTTGCCTTCAAAGAGCAAAATTAAATTCTTGAAAAAAAATATAAACTTAAGAATGAAATTAAAATTATCAACTGTTGAACACCATAGCATACTTTTTAAATTAATTAATATGTACTATAAATTCATTATAATTGTGTCAAACAATGAGTTATGCTTATACGAAATATATTCTGAACTAAGGATTCAGGTAGAAAAAACTTCCAAGTTTAGAGCGAAAGAATTTCTGAAAGACATTGATTTGCGTTTTGAAAAAGATCTATTTCGTTTTATCGTCTGATATTTTTTCCATCCCTTCTGATACAAATTGTAGTTATACTTTTACGGTAAAACGAAATGGAAGTTTGAATGTAATGGTGAAAAAAACTTGTAATATAAAAGAAGTATATTGTTATAAATAATCTTCATTGGGGCTTAATTTATATTTATATTGTGTTAATCACCGTTTGTTTGCTTTCATTGAGCTTTAGATTTCAATATGGGATATTTTCAAGCATTTTAGTAAGCTTTGCAACAAACATGCTGATTTTGGCGACATATTGGGTGACCAGAGAACCAATCATATTTCACCTAGGAGTCGTATCTGTCGAGTTCCGGAAGTTTCCATTTCTAAAACAATCGAGAATGTCGCCAAGGGTATATAAGATTGCCAAGATCGGCTCCAAAAGTTTAGAGGTTATTTATTCATTTCATAACGGCCACGGGTTGCCCCGATTGGTCGGCAGATCTGTACTATCCGTACGACG
Organism: Dolomedes plantarius; assembly: GCA_907164885.2. Classification (NCBI taxonomy): domain Eukaryota; kingdom Metazoa; phylum Arthropoda; class Arachnida; order Araneae; family Dolomedidae; genus Dolomedes; species Dolomedes plantarius. The sequence goes on from OU015496.1 coordinate 135,579,088, forward strand.
CCCAGGCCCATAATATTAATCCGAACAGGTTAAATTCACCCTCGACTAAGTTTGCAGGTTTTGCTACGCAGTTCCTGGACTTCAGGTGCATACTGGTCGCATATGCTAAACGCTGAGATCGACGTATTATTTGTGAGTTATTCATTTCATAGTTGAAGCTGCCCTGTGTGAATTGCGTTCCTGTTACTTTGCCTGTGTGTCTTGTTTTTAATCTAAGTTCTCTTTTCTGAGCTACGCTGTAGTTCAAAGTACATCGTGTCCAGCGAAGGAGTCCCTGATTTCAAAATGAAAAATCTCAAAAACAAAGATCTGAAGACGAATGCAACAAACGGTATGTTTATTGTGAAAGCTGTAAGAATTTTATACACTAATTTTCGAAATAGTTACAAAATCTGCTAACAGATGGCGCTGTAAGCCACATTTTACTGGCGCAGACATGGATTGACCTCCATATTCGCCGGATCTGAGTCCCTGCGATAATTTTTTGTGGGGCATATTAAAAGATTCTGTCTACAGGAGCCATCCCACCACGCTGGACGAGCTTCAATCGGCGATCTGTGTGGCAGCTGAATCGATTTGTGTGAGACACAGGGTGTGATGGCAAATTTTATTGTTCGTTTGCGCCCCCTCCGTATAGCGAATGGTGGACATTTTGAAAAGATTGTGATGCAGTGATTGCAAAGACTGCTTGCAAAGACTACGAGTTTATTTATGCATGCTGATACGAGCTATAGATCGCCATCTGTTGGCAGCTTTTGTAACTATTTCGAAAATTAGTGTATAGAATTCTTACAGCTTTCAAGATAAACATACCGTTTGTTGCATTCTTCTAAAGACCTTTGTTTTCAAGATTTTTAGTTTTGAAATCAGGGACTCCTTCGCTGGTATTAATATTTGTGACACGTTTAAGACTATAAAGAAAATACACTTGTGTCACTGTTATCTAAACTCGTCAGTCACAAATATCACCGAACGAAAACCCTACACAAATTTAACTGGGAACTACTACACAAATTAATAGTGCATGAACAAACAACGTAACCGTGAACAATTCCCATGCAGTCTCAATTCAATAACTTGTTCTTATGTAGCATAAACTGATTATCCTTGAATAAAGAACAAAACACTTTTTAACATCCGTCTGATGTTTATTTATTTATTTTCCGCTTTACCTCTCACTGAACATTCATTTATAATGTTATTCAAATCATTCTCGATACGTTTTGTTCATATATATCTTACCAGTATTCCCTTTATAAAACAAATCTCACACAAAGTGAAACAAGCTTTTTTTTCCCCCTTCTGCTCCTCCACACTAACAAACACAAAAATGAATGGAGGAGGAAAGAAAAAAATATAATTACTATCTGAAGCAAGAGCAAAAATATTACCAAACTTAACTCCCACGGCACTTTCTCTCTTCTGTCATCGCGTATCAGTGGAAAAACACGCATAAACCAATAGGGAAATACTACGCAAAAAGATGACATTTTTTAAACTTGCATTAAAAATACTCAACGCAACGAAATAAAATAGTTGTAAAGATGAAATATTTCCCATTTTTTCTTTTTCGCTTCCTTCCTCATCTCATATATTTGAAAGAAACGCAATTTCAAAAGGATATATAGACCCTTTAAAAATCCAAGGTGGTATGAATTATGTATGAAGCAACCGCTTTTAGTGAAAATTGCAGCTTTGGCTCTGTAAAACAGTGGAAATAAAATGTTAGAAACTTGAGATAAAGTGACGCTATTGTTAACACCATGTTCAAAAGACTGGAAGCTATGTTTTAGTACGGGACGTTTTTTTTTCGTAGCTACAAGAATTCCTCCGGGATATGCTATGTTAATATATTCACAATATATTTTTGAGAAAATTTGCAATTCCCAAGATCTGGATTTCCTTAAGAGTATTGCGACTTTTGTATCTGATTCTCTTTCTTTTTTTACTTTTGATATAATGCGAAAGAAACAACTGCTTGATGCAAAACATTATTTAAATGTATGAAAACAGATTTTTGTAAAGTGTTCCATAACATTAGCCGTAATAAATATATTATAGTGAAATATCAAAATATGACAATGTAACTTAAATATTTATTTTATAGCATAAGTTTTAGATAAAATAACTTCAGACACTTAAGGACTACAAAATACTAGAATGCGTAAAATTTCGAAATCTAAAAGTAATTAATTTCTTTTTAATTATTCGACATTAATTTTTATGTTTCCTAATGCTACCTCTAATCTTCCTTCTATCCATCGTTTTTTGCGATGGATGTCAAACAAAAGAAATGCATTTTAGAATTGCCATTCGTCAGAATGGAATATATAAAGTTAAGTATTTTTACAACAATTTCTTGATGCTTGAAGTTTACGCTTTTAAAAGTTTAAAATAATAAAAAATTAGGAAACCAATTAGCAGTAAAAGCATTTGGCAATAGACTAAAAAAATTTATTTGAAATTTAAAAAAAAACAAGCCTAGATGTTGTCTGCATAAACTTATTAATAAGTATTAGAGAATTTACTAAATGATTTTAGTTTTGACATCTAATTTGAAAAGTATCTGATTATTTCAAAAAGTTGTTTCTGCATTTTTTTACGGTATCTTCCGCGTAGACATTTTCACATGGTCTTCAACATGACAATATGCTTCCAAAGTTTTAAAGATTTTGTAATGACTCCTTTTATTTCAATTTTTTTTTATATCCAATAGTCCGACTAACCTGAAATACAGTGTACTTCCAATCCGAGTAAAGGGAGGGGAGAAGTTGTATAAAAAATCAAAAAACACCAATTTCTATTAAATTTTATTGTATTTCCAAACTATAATACCTCATTTGTATTTTATTAATTCAATTTAAAGAGGTAATCCGCAATTTTTTTTTGCATTACCGAATCTTTCATATGTTTTTCGATATCACTACGAATTTTCCCAATAGTTATGATATCACAGTATTTATGATATCACGTCATAATTCCATTGACTCATATAATCTAGCAAAGTGTCCACACACGGTAGCGCTGTGGTGTTTTATCAAATCGCCAAGTTCTTCCTCACCTTCAAACCACTCAAGAAGATTTCCTTCAAGATATAAAATCTTCTGTTATATATATGTGATAATATTATTAACAACCTATAATCGCCCATTCTGAACTTTCTCTCTGTTCTGGTGAACCCTTTTTCGACTCCTTGGCGAAAACGCCTCGCCTTTCCACACACTAACTTCCTCCGCCAATTCTGGCAACCTCTCTGAGCTAATTCTTTTTTGGCGCTTTTCCGGTAGACGCTGGACTGACTCGGTATGAGATGGATGTGTTGCTTTACCCGTAAAATAAATTCGATTGTTCCTGATGCTGACTGTATCATTATTTCGGCCACGATGCTTATTTCAGAAAATGACCATTCAGGTCATCACACACACACACACATATATGTGATAATAACGGCCCACCATTATATAAAGCGTATTTAAAATTACCCTGTTAATAAAGCACGACCCCTTTTTCCAAAATTGGAACCTAAAAGTAAAATAAGATAAATTATATTATCCCTGCAGATCATTATACAGGCATGTGAAGTAGCTGAACTCAATAACATCCCCAGATATGAGTGTTAGAAGTTATGAGATTCCGAATGTCAGTATAGTGTCAAAAACCTTGAAGAGCCCTCGAATCACTCTGAATTTATAGGTTCTGTAACATCAAAAACCACACTTTGCAAGAATTTTATGGCCACTTATCCTACACTCAGGTCAAGAGGTCACGGTTCTAGCAAGCGCGGGATCTAGCAGTAAAGTCCCCGATAAACTTAAGTGGACACGTGAACTCCACGAATCTAAAGTCGCCCAATTAAAATATTAAGAAGTTTTAGGCCCTCTGGCGTCAATATCGCAAAGCACTTATTTACGATGTGCGTGAAAAGAAGATTTCTTCTCTTGGTGTCTAACTCTCGTTGATGTCGGACCTGCGGTCCGCTTCTGTCTTGTAATGTAAGACGCGCCCTCTAAGGCCAAGTCATGTGGCCACTGCAGCTAATGCCTTCAAATAAATAAAGCAAGTCTTCGAAGTGGTGTATCTCATCAATGGCTCTAAGAGTGCGTGTCTGGCCTAAGGTTCGTAAGTGATTCCCTGGATCTACAATTCGCCCGACTGCATCACTCCCTCGTGCCGGCTACGCCTCCGATAAGTGCTATGCCTCTCCTCCGCGGCGTGAGGTACTGGCATCACATATATATATATATATATATATATATATATATATATATATATATATATATATATATATATATATATATATATATATATATATATATATATATATATATATATATATATATATATATATTTATATATATATGTGTGTGTGTGTGTGTGCAAGCAACGGTTCCACTTGTCGTACTTTTGAATTCCTTCATAGTGTAGTCTTATCTGGAGAACACATTATTTCATAGCTAATTACTTTATTAATCTCACTTTCTAACGAACCCCAGCTCAAACAATAGACATTTAGCCATTTTCATCATCCTCTCGGCTCGCAACATACGTCCTTTTGACAACCCGGGTTCCCAAGTTCTGCGCTTACTCTGTATTTCCCATAGCTTAGCAGCGCTTGAAGGGCAATATAACCAGCGTTATATAACCATTAAAGTGGACTGAATGGTGCTGCCATATGCTTAATTTCCGTCAACTAATTCCCCATTTAAGTAAGTTCAAGTCGTGACATATATATATATATATATATATATATATATATATATATATATATATATATATATATATATATACACTAGCATTATTGCCCGGCGTTGCCCGGGTAGATATATAGATATAAAATTTTCCATGCATTCCATCAAAAAAATACTGGGCTGCACCCCCGCTCTTCATGTTCATCTGGCCAGACAGAATGCGCTTAGCGCGTTTCTACTGAAATGATATACAAACAATAAGAAAGAAAGAAACTTTGAGCCTGCGGACCTTCGTCTGATTTTATTTAGAATTAAAAACACCGCGTTGCGTGATTCGCACGTTTTGATTGAATAAGTTTACTGTTTAATTATATTTGTTAGATACTGTTTAATTAGATTTAATTAGATTTGTTTGATCCATTTTCAAATTAGGAATAAGTTTTATAATTTACATTTGCCTTTATTATTTATTTTCCCCTTAAAAACGCACTTTTGTCTACATCACCCAAGAGGTAATGTGCAAGATGCGTTATCCCCTTTATTT